>JBBPBR010000008.1:13658168-13701100 GCA_037974775.1 Cicer pinnatifidum
AAAAGAATCAATAGTAATAAAAATTAGGTAATCAATTGAATAAAAAGAAAAAAAAATAGAGCACGATAAAGTAAAAAGAAAAAGAAGAGAGAATAGTAGGAAAAAGATAAACACAAAATTTGAACTTGAAAAAATCCGTCCAGCAATAAAGTATCATTTTCTTATTGTTCTCTAATTTTCGTCTTATTAGCTACTTTGTATTGCATCCTTTAAAAGAAAATGTAGTTTTTCTAATGCAAAATTAACTTCACATGTTAAGCTTTCATTTTATCAAATATCATGACTTTATCAAATAACTCAAAAAACCATAACAATGAATAAATAGTTTTTTTTTCTTCTTCTTAGGATTAGAATTAGTAATCGTCGTTCCCGGATGAAATTCACCATCGCTTGTCACTCACCCCCAACGGTTGGTGGCCGTTGTGCCGCAATATATCTGACAACTCACGAGCAAATCCTTTAATAGACTGCTTCACCATCACGTCCATTGTTTCATTCACATACCGCTGTATTACTCTTGTTTTCTAACAAAAATTAATTTTTCTATACTTTAAACCCAATACAAAAATAAAAGGACACAATATGTGAACATACATCTCACCTCTTTTTCGTTATTATTATTTTATTTTTATTTTTGGATACGTATCTAGTAATAATTATAATTAAAAAATAATTAAAATAGAGTAATTATGTAAAAAAAGCGCAAGTTTTTTACAACGCTTGTCCCAAAAGCACTTTAAAAGTTATGTGACATCAGGTGGGAGCGCTATAGTTTACGGCGCTTGTGTTTAAAGCATTCCAAAAGCGCTATAAAACATTATGTGAAGGCGCTTCATTTTACAGCGCTTGTGTACAAGCGCTGTAAAAGCCTTGTAAAGATTATGTGCGAGCACTATGTGACCATATATGACCCTACAACAACGTTTTTTCCACAACACTTGTCCAAAAAACGTTGTTATATCCTCCGTTATTTTAAAATATATTTACAACAACACTTGTATTTAATTAATAAGCGCTATAAAAGGCTCGTTATAAAATGTCGTTTTTAGCATAGTGAGGTATTTCCCTTGTCAAACCAATTTAATAAATATATATATATATATATATATATATATATATATATATATATATATATATATATATATTTCACTCTTTTGTTAAATGTAAAGAATATATTTCCCTAATTTAAAGTGTTTAGGGGATAAAATAAATAAATAATTTGTATATAATTATAGGGTAACCGTTTTAACGGGTGATGTAAGATAATATTAATTTTTTTATTCGTAATCCACTCTAGAATCTTTTTTTTAGTTCAAAAATTTTATTTTAGATTTTATCCAATTTTCTCGAACAAACAGGACGCTACTCTATTTCTACACAAATAATGTTTTATACTTTAAACTATAAGATTGTATCAAATTAATTGGACTTTTATATTACAATATAATTTATTTTTTTTGATATGTTTATTTAAACTATTAGTTCGGATTTAGCTATAAAAATCAAATCAAACCAAATCAACCCGTGTAAATTTCATTGGTTTGAATTTTTTTATTTTTTCATAAAATCAAATCAAACCCGACATGTTACACTCCTAATCTAAATGACCGTAATTATTTATGGCAACACTTTATACACTAATCATGCCAGATTTCGAAACCGATCAATATTACCAATTATTGTAGCTCCAATAAACATCGATCCAATTGATTTTTACTCACAAATAATTGCAGAGTAGTGAATATTTTAGTTTGATGATTTTTCTTTTTTAGTTTTTGTGAATTTTACTTTGATGCATTGATACTATTATGGAGAGTATAATAATCAAAATGAAGACGTAATACGTGATTTGGATAGTTGCTCAATATAGTTTATTTTTAAACTTAATTCAGTTTTATTTTAATGAGCATGAAGTTGTCCAATGTGTTTTTTGGTATGTTTTTTATTTATAAGTGATACTAAATTGACTAATTTCTTAATTGTTTACTCATACTTGAAAAAAATTTGTTAATATGTATTTAGATACAAAAGAATAAGTGTCATATTATTTTCCTTAAGTAAAAAATGAACCTCTAGATCCATATCTATATGAGTTCAAAACAAAGAAAAAAGAGTAACAAA
Organism: Cicer pinnatifidum; assembly: GCA_037974775.1. Classification (NCBI taxonomy): domain Eukaryota; kingdom Viridiplantae; phylum Streptophyta; class Magnoliopsida; order Fabales; family Fabaceae; genus Cicer; species Cicer pinnatifidum. Next base: position 13,660,290 of record JBBPBR010000008.1, read on the forward strand.
CTAACTATCTCATCCTAACTAATAGGGGTTAGTTATAACTAATTATTTAACTAATAGAGACTTAGACTTATATGCAAAACTAACATAACCGAAATAAGGTAAGTAATTCAATTAATTGAGAAAGCTATATTTAACACCCCCTTCAAGCTGAAATGCATCACAAGGAACATTAGACTTGGTTGTGGGGTTAGCCATGGAAAAGAAAGAAGGAAGAGAACAGAGAAATAAGGGGAAATAAGATTAATTTAATTAATATGTTGAGAAACGCGATTAGAAAGCAGTTGTTCAATACTATTTGTCTTATAAAAATAAATTCTAATTTTTTATTTATTTTTTAATATAAGGCTAATCAACATTCTTGAACTAGATTTGTCTCGTGTGAAATCTATTTGTTAATGTGATCTAGTTTTTTTTTTCTTGTTTATAATTGTATTTTTTGTTTAAATTTTGAAATCTTGATAGTCTGAAAAATGTTGTTAAAAACGTATCCATTTATATGAAACTTTCCAATTTGTTCAAAAAAGTTCCACCGAAAACTATTTCTTATTAAAATTCCATTAATTTTCTAAACCAATAATCAACATTACATTAACTAATATTTACATTTATATGTTGAGGTCAAATTTTATATATATATATATATATATAACGATAAATCTTATAAAGTAAATTATATCATGTATTATTAATAGTGATCTATTAATGTTACACTTGAGTTTTTGTCATAAGAACAAAAATCACATAAGTGAACATTTTAGAATCCACTCAAATCAATAAATACATTAATACATTGGATCTACTACAACAATTCAAATCAAAAGAAAGTATGCATACATAGTATGAGAATCCTTAAAACCAACAATATTCCAACAATGTCAATGTTCAGATTGGTTGAGAACCAATAGGAAAACAAGTTTCATTAAACATATAATCATTTTCTAGTGAGGTGAAAGATAGGACGTTCATCGTCATCCTCAAGTGATCATCATGGTCCAAGTCAAGAATTTTATTGGCCACCAAATATATGACAGAAAAATACTGTGTTTATTATGTCAACATTAAAGAACCATGTTTGCATCAAATCCAACAATGTTTCTTATGTCAATTATCAAAAGGAATCTTGAAATAAATTTAAGGAATGTTCTAATATGCCTTAATGGAAGAAAATAAATGACTTAACAATTCCCACATATTGGGAAGGCTTTCAGATTCGCAAATTTAAAGGACCCCACGGTAACTCTAGGTTTGTGGATCAATTTTATTGAGTTTGTTTGCACAAATCAATCTCATCCATATTGAGTAGTAAACTCGATCCCAAATACAATCAATATTCATTTGTAACATTTTCAAGTCTTTCTTTTTAGTTAGATTGATTGAATTTGTTTAAAGTTTACTAATGCTAGTTGTAAGTCGGTTGAGGGTAAGAGAATATAGGTTGTATGATCAGGAGTGATCTTAAGGGAAAGTGCAATACTTGAGAAATCTTCTCATGGATTGGACGACAAACTATTATATTTCTTGTGAGTGAATTCTCTAACTCCTCTTTACCTTAAAGTATACACAAATCACATCTCATGTAATATCACATTTGATGAACATTATTTTCTTATAAATAATCTCTTCAAGAACATTCTCTACTAGAGAAGGTTCTTTAACAAATCATTGTTTTTTAATTTTACGTTTGACAAAGATATTTATTGAGTGGATGATTAAATTTTAGAAAGAAATACAGTTCAAACTCCATTTCTTGTAAGTATTATTTCCACTTCACTGTACTCTATACAAATGCAAATAATTTTACACTAAATGTTTTATATTCAAAATTGCTAAAACAACTTGGATACTTTAAGAATTGGTCACATTTCTACATCTCAATACATTACAATTTAATGTATAAATAAATTTAATATATAAATAATTTTATTTTTATATATCTATCTATATCAATATCAATATTATATATAAATAATTATATATATATATATATGAAATCAATGATTCTAAGAGAGAAAAGTCAACGACTTTGATGAAAGTAGGGATCAGAATATGCTAGACCGTAATAGGTAGGGATCAATTATTTATGCATCTCAATACATTACAATTTATGTATAAATAAATTTAATATATAAATAATTTTATTTTTATATCTATCTATATAAATGTCTATATATAATATACCATCTGACTCTAACAATGAAGTCAATGATTCTAATGGAGAAAAGTCAACGACTTTGATGGAAGTAGGGATCAGAATATGCTAGATTGTCCGTCAGGGGTCTATGGTATGGCCTGACTCATTTTAAAGCCTATTTATTTAAATAGATCAGGCTCGTCTTTATAAAAAAGCCTATTAGGCATGACAGACCGACATATATATATTTTATTATTTATTAATGTTACTTTTTATTATTATTTATTAATAATATTATTTCCTATTTTAAAGTCTATCGATTAGACAATCACTCGCTTCATATTCGGTAGTCGTTTAATTAGGCAATTACTCAGTAATCGTTCCATATTTATTTGAGAGATAATAATGAGTCCATTTGTTTCATGAAAAAAATATATTCTTTGAAACTAAAGATCATTTTTTATGGGTTAAATGGTGTTTGTTTCAAATTTTTTAAAAATCACTTTGTTAGAAAAATCATTTTTTGTTTAATATATATAGATATGTAAAATATTACATTTAAATGTTTTAATATTAATAAGGCTTTTAAATACGCTTTCAAAGCAAACCTGACTTTTGAAAACGCTAGGTCAGACCGAAAAAAAGCTTATGATAGGCCGTAAGTCAGGCTTAGACCATAAATATTTATGGTAGGCTAGGCTCGGGCCTTTCAAAGTCTAGCCTGGTCCGGCCTATTCCCACCCCTAGATGAAAGGTCAAAGGCTCTAATAGATTGAGCAACATATTGAATTGGACTTAGCCATATCCTTACTTGTGAAGGTTCAAGAGCAAGCACATAATTATTCCCGCCCAAATCAAATCAAGCGTATGAAAGAAGACCCAAGTGAATCAATTTGTAAATGTAATCTAAACAAATACGCATAATATCTTTCTAAAAGAATTACTCAGATTAGATTGGGAATTAAAAAATTGTCAAACGGTCATAATTCCAAAACATATCAATTTGAACTATATTTGGAAGAAATATTTGTTGACCAAGCTGGAATGAAGATATGATTCAGAATTCACATATGACTAAATTGATCTTCTGGTCAAGCAAAAGACAAAGCATAATTGCAATGTCAACAGTAGAAGTTGAGTATATTTCACTAGCAGGATGCAACTCTCATCTACTATTTCTTATTTATATTTGTTTGATGCTTTAATTGTTATATGCTCATAGAAATTTAAAATTAAACAAATGTGTGTTTCCAAGCTTTAACTATGATATATTGAATGGTGTTAACTCAATAATCAGTTGTCATTAGAATTTCTATTCTTTTGTTTGATGACAAAAGGGGGTAGAAAGAAATTTGAGAACAATTTAAACAATCTAATGTTTACGTATTTGGGTAAGATATAATATGCATGTGGGGAGAAAAAGTTTAAGTATAAATGTTCCGAGTTAGGGGGAGCCTTGCGTTAGGGAGAGCCATGTCTGTTTGATTATTTCCATGTTGGTGCATTTGCATGTTCGTTTATTTACATGCTTGTTTTGTTTGTTGTCTTACATTATTTTTGTTTAAATGAATTGTTATCAAAAGTATTGTTTTATCATCATCAAAAAAGGGGAGATTAATGAAACCAAATTGGTCCCTCGAACGATTCCTTGTGCGTTTTGGTGTTAACAAAGATATTTTATGAGAATAATTTATTGCATTAATGGCCTCATTAAGTATGCAAAAATTGAAACAAGAAAATCAGAGGATACCACTAGAGAATATCACTTGAGGATATCACCAGAGGAAGTCACCAGAGATAGTAAAAAGTCATAAGAAAATAAATCAAATCAATCAAATCCATGCTCCAAAAAAGTTCACGCATTTGCCTCTAATTGAGTTTTTATAGTATTTCAGTGTGTTTTTCTGTGTATGGCTCTGAAGAAGTTTGTGCCTATAAGGATTCAACGTGCCTTAGGAGTTTTTATGCCTCTAATGAACCATACTTGTAGGACGGCTCTGATGAATAGTAACTTCAACATGTCTCTGATGAACAATAACAATAGGATGACTCTGATGAATAATAACTATATGATGGCTCAGATTGAATAGTAACTTCAGCATACCTCTGGTCAACAATATTTTTTAGCATGCCTCTGAAGTCTGAAGCCATTGTTCAAGTATGCATATGAAGCATATATTCCACTAACTCTGAAGATCACAACTTGTTCTAGAGTGATGCCCTTGATATGCAACACACTATGAAGTTGCAATGACTCTCATAATGCAACAAATGTGGAGTTTCCCATGCCACTAATTCTAAGTCACACAATTTTTCCTCTAACAAGATTATTCAAGCAACACAACATCTGACTCTAACAATGAAGTCAATTATTTTAAGGGAGAAAAGTCAACGAATTTGATGGAAGGTGAAAGGCTCTGATAGATTTAGCATCATACTGAATTGGACTTATCCATATCCTTACTTCTGAAGGTCCAATAACAAGTCCATAATTTTTTTTGCCCAAATCAAATCAAGCGTATGAAGAAAGACTCAAGTGAATCAATTTGTAAATGTAATCTGAACAAATACGGACAATATCTTTCTAGAAGAATTGCTCATATCAGATTGGGAAATAAAAAATTGTCTAACGGTCATAGGGTCAAGTGCTGTTGTAATTCAAGTTTTGAATTATTGGATAAATCTTTTTGTGTAAGGGGATTAGAGTTTTAAGGTTTCAAGTTCTATCAAAATATTTGTTCAATTTTATATTATTTAGTGTTTAATACTTCATTATAAGTGTGAAAATCATTGCATCAAATATGTGTATCAAAAGCAAAACCAAACCAGTTCCAATCTCTTGAAACCCAGCTCAGTAGTGGCTTTAGTTTGCTTCTAACAATTTGTAGGCTGCAGGATGTGTAGAGAATACTTGACTTGTAGGGTCAATGTGTGGTTTACCTTTAAAAGTCTGTAGGTTCAAGTTGTTTTGAGAAGTCTGGCTTAAAGGGTCGGGTGTTGTTGTAATTCAAGTTTTAAATTAGTGGATAAATCTTTTTGTGTGAAGGGATTAAACGTAGCTACCTAGTTAGTGGTGAACTAGGATAATATTCGGTGTTTTATTTTTATCTTCGCTCTGTCTGTTTACTACAACCTCTTATTAGTCAAAACCACTAAGTCACCAAACCAGAATATGAATTAAAATCAAGAAAAGAATTTTAAAATTAGACAAACACGATTCAACCCCCTTCTCGTGTTTGCGCACCTTCATTGATCACTCAACATGGCTACATTAGAACGTTTTAACTTCATACATTCATAAGATTTTCAAAATTATAAATCCTCTTACGGTTTTCATACATTCAAGTCTCTATAAATCCTTAAAAAATTGTCACATTGTCAAATCTAAAATCAGCTTTGATTTCATTTGCATGTCGGGTGATTGATAATTGGAAGAGCTTCTAATCATATTAAATATTGGTTTAAATATGTCATTGGTCCTTGTAATTATAATATTTTGTGTTTGATCCTCATAATGTTTTTTTGTTTGGCTTACATCTCTGCACATATAATTTCATTTTAAAATAATTTTTCCATCCTATTTCCATTACAAATTTTGTAACACTGTTAAACCTAAATATAATTAAAATATAACTATTTTTAACCTAAAAATAAACTCCCAATATAATTAAATTATAATATTTTTTAATCTAAAATTAACTCTAAATGTTTCATTCTTCTTCCCTAAAAAAACCTAAAATTAACAACTTCAAAATGTTTTCTTTTGAAATTGTTGTTTCAAGTTTAGAACATTAACACTGATAGGTTAATTGCAAGATAGAAATTTGTATTATATTATCAAAGATAGTGACGATATTAAGATAATATCAATGATTTTCTTTTGAAATTGTTGGTTCAACATTTTGTTTTTGTCGTATATAATAATTGTTTCAAGGTGAAACCCGTTTTGGAGATTTCTTGGTTGATCAGGTTTTTCAATTCGCTTACCAGATTCTTGGTGGAACTAGAACTAGGAATGTTAATCGAATTGGGAATGTTAATCAGCATTGAAAAATGATCGAATCAAATAATTGAGGAATCGAAATCTAATTTGTTGATAACATAAACAATTGGTTCATCATTTTGAACCAATTTCCAATCGCTAGCTTCAATTTCACTTTTTTTATCCATCTACGCAAAGAAAATTGAAGCGAATTAATTGAAAGAAAAAACAAACATTTGCAATTTTGTACTAATATTGTATTTGGAATCGTAATCTTAATTTACGTAGGAGCGTAGATTTTTAGGGAAGAAGAATGATACATTTGGGGGAAGCGGAATAAAAATATTTGGGGTTAATTTTAGGTTAAAAAACATATTGGAGTTTAATTTTAGGTTACCAAAAATTATGTTCTAATTATGTTTAGGTTTAATGGTGTTTTAATTATGTTACAGTTTTTATAACGGAAGTTACGATGAAATGACTACTTTAAAATGAAACTATATTTGTAGGGATGTGAACCAAACAAAAAAACTTACAAGGACTAAACTAAAAAAAATTATAATTACAAGCACTAAAGACATATTTAAACCTTAAATATTTGCATTCTATTTGAATGTTCATACGATGAGCTCATGGAATCACCATTTATGTCGAACTGAGTTTGTAATCCAGGACTAGTTGATTAAGGTATAGGAGGGGGGTTGACTCTAGATATATTTTAATGGATTTTGTGCTATGTACGTGTTTATATGTTTAAAGATGATGAATGATGAAAATTGATGTTTAGAATTTCTCTGTTTTAGTGAAATTGTATTTTGTTCCGTTTTCTGATGTAATAATTGATTAGTGATAAGAGTTAATAGATTAGTCTATAAAAAAAATCATGAATTTGTTAAGATTAATCGAATAGAAACACAGGAATAATCAATTAATTTAAGTTATAATACTCGATTAGTAAAACTAAATTAATCAATTAGAATAATGTCCATAACTAAAAAATGCCTAAGTTAAATAATAACTATTTATGGTAATTATGGCTTAAAATAGGTATTTAGAAAAGAATAATGAATTATTATGTCCTAATTAATTGATTAAGTCTAGGATTAGGAATAGTAATAACTATGTTATGAATTAATTGATTAGAGTCTTAGGATTAATTAATTAGGTTGTGTCATAATCGATTAGGTTATTTCAAAATGATTAATTAGGTTATTAACTAACTATCAATAAGAAGTAGGCGTTAAGGTTAGACTAATAATCTAATATTAAGTTAGTAGAGATAAATATCATTGATGTTGGTTGATCTTTTGATGATGAACATTAATATTGCAACATGCATAATTATTGAGTGTTCGGATGAAGAAGAAACGTTATGTTGCATTTATATACTGTGACATCTTTGGAGTTGTGTCATGATAGTATGTGTCCTATATTCCAACAATCATTGCACTTATATTTATGGTACAATGTTTGAATTTCATAGAATGCAAAAACTCATCAAAGGTCACAAGGCCACAAATGATAGTTCTAGTCGGTCTAACCTAAATGTCAAGTTTAAGTTTAATGAAGGAACTAGACTACTAGTACACTTAGTGTAAGACCAATGAAGTATTAAAATTTGTTATTTTTAACAATAATCAAAAGACAATTGGAGTAAACAATCAATTTGATTCCTTAACTATAGAATTATAATAAGTAGTCTTTCAACTATGATTAATCCATTAATTTAGACTTTCAGTTATTTTATTTATTTATTTTGTCTAAGACTCTCAATTATTTTAAAAATACGAAAGAGAATATAGTTTAAAGATTAAATTAATAGATTAATAATAGTTTAGAGATTAATCGTTATGGTTTTGTTTGTTACAATTTTTTTTTTAAAATGATTTTAATCTTTGATAATTTATAGATTAATTTTTTAAAGATTTACAAAAAAAAATCAAAAATTATTTTGTATTTGTTTCTCACGGTAAAACTAACTTTTTTGAAAATAATCGGTTATGAAAATATTTTTTGATAAGTTACTAAAAATAACTTTTCACTTGAAATACCTTTTAAATTATTTTTATATTCAATTTTTGAAAAAAAAATAACAAACAAGTAAAAACTTTCAAAAACTGATTAATTTATTTTAAAAAGTTTTTTTAATGGGAAATACTCTAAATCAAATGAGTTTTATATTTTTAAAATTTAAAGACTAAATTGAAGACAGTTATAAAATTTGACGGTTTATCGTAACAATTGCTAGTTTAGTCATAAAGTTGTCTGAATCAAGCGAAAGGCACCCACAACAACAAAGACACTTGAACTTTACAGGTACCTGAGCCATACGTTGGATTCATAGATCTGTGTCCTATCTTCCTATTGTTTTGTGTTTTGGTGCCTTGCTTGAACTCAATTATTCAAAAAGTCTTTGTCAACAGTTCAAGATCAACGTGCACCCCATTTCAAGTCTTCATTTTCTCTTTGATTTTTCTATTTGCTCTAGTTTGACTATTTTGTTGTTTGCACCTTAGTTCTTCCTTTTTCAACTCATCGATCCATACAAATTGGAGACAGATTGTCACCGGATAAAAAAACAAGATACCCTTTTGTTTATTTACCTTGGAGAATGTTAAAAGGTGATTCATTTGATTATATAATGATAATTTTGAAATGAGTGGTAGTTAAAAAGACTTGGCTAGAAGTTCTATCCGGGAAAATTTTCATGTGGGGTTTTCTGGTTTAGAAGAGTTCGTCTTCTTGCTGAGGAGTTAAGAGGACCCCAGAAGCATTAATAGAAAGGTGAGGCTTAATTTCTGAGTTCTCAATTGTTAATAACATGTAAATTTTGGAAGTATCTGTTTGCAGCGACACTTCTGATTGAAGACTCAGCTTTCAAAAAGTTCGGTGTCTGATACCCGACACGGGTACAGATTACATTCAATTAATTCATTTTTCATAATTGTTACCGGTCAATGTCGTATCTGGTGTCCGTGTGAGTATTTGTGCTTCATAATCTGTATGTATGTCCTAGGTGTAAATAAGAAAGTCTTGTTGTTCCTTTTTTGTCTCTAATCCTCCTGTTCTTAGGGGTAAGAACTCTAGTAATCTTGTTAGTGGTAAGTAAAATCTAACTAACAATTGTTCTAGTATGAGTTGGAACACGGGTACTCCCGATCAATTTGCCCTTGAATAAAACTCATTAACTAATTGAGCCTAACAACTTGTGGCATGCTTCTTGTTTCTAATTACAGTGGTAGTTTCAAGTTTTTGAATAGTAAGGTTTGGAGTTTTGTTGTCATTTGGGTCGGAATTGCTCTTGGAAATTTAAAATTCTGATATGTTGAGTAAATTGTGGTGTTATAATTGATGGTTTTTAGTGGTAATCTTTCTAGGATTGTTAGTATATTATGTGTTGAGTTTGTTAGAAATCTAGGATCTCATGTGGTTTCTATTAAGACCTGAATAGATGTTTCATTTATGGATTACCATTCTGTTGAAAGGGAAAAATAGTACATTTTTTTAATGAAATACACCAGAATTTTATATGTTTAGTGGTATCTTATGCATGTCGATCCTCGGATGACTACCAATATACTATCAGAAGCAAATCTGTTACTATCTAGCATTTTTATTTCATTATAGCTGCATTTCATCAATTACCCTACTCATTTTGTTTATTTTAAGTGTTTGTAGTTGTTGGTCTCAATTTGTAATGGTAAGTGAGAGAGTTAGATTGTTCTTAAAATTTTAATTGAGCCTAACCCTACAAAATTGACTTGTAAGGTGAGAGATGTCTCACTTATACACACATTTTCAAGCTATATCTCAATAATGTGGAGCTCAACATACCCCCTTCACACCCAGGTCTTGACATTTGGAGCATGACTCGAGTGGCCGGATAGTGGGTGTCCCAACCAATCTTGGATAGGTTTTGAGACCATTTTAAATTTTTTGTTGAGATTAATGCAACCATACAAAATCGGCTTGTAAAGTGAAGGATGCCTGCTACTCAAACACATATTTAGACCATATCTTATCCAATGTGAGACTCTTATCATTAGTTAATTAGTTAGTTTGACAGAGCAAATTATAAAAATAAGATGTTTCCTATAAATTAGAGGGGAAGTTGAGAGAAGAGGTATTTAGGCATTTGAGTGGAAAATGGGGGCTTAGGGTAAGGAGGTTTACAGAAGAGGAAGGATTTATTATGTGTGTGAGTGAGTTGAGTTCTATTCAGTAGTCAGGTGAAGAACTTTCTAATAAAAGGCCCGTTTTATAAAAAAAGTAATTTTGGTAATTTTGCATCTTCATCAGTACATGATATGTTTTCATGTTCTTACTTCCTAGAAAAGGGCAATAAAATTCATCTTTTTTACTTTATCAATCCCTCCTTCCCTATAACCAATTAAATAAAACTCTAGAGGTGCCGATCGAGATATCGAAATAATCCAAATATAGATAAAGCTAAAGCAATGCTAGTTACCAACAAGGAAACAACTAATTTATGTTGTTTTTCTTTAACGGTATGGTTGAGGCTTGGTATTCAATTAAACTTAAGCTATTCATCTAGTTTATTTATGCTGTATTAGTACACAAATTAAGGGTGTTTCTTGTCTTCCACCAAAATAACATTTCTATTTTACTTTCAGAATTAGCTGCTAATTGCTGAACCAAGAGGGTCTACTGATACATATTAGCAATGGATGAATTCGCTAATAAAGCTGAAAGTGGCTTTTATTCTGGAGATACAGCTTTAGGAAAACTCTACTCACTCAAGGGATTCTCAACTAAAGAAAATGACATGCAAGAACTTGAGATATCTCTTCAAGCTTTGACAGAAATAGATCATCGGTTAGCCTATTCTTCCGAAAAGCTGGCGAACTTGCATGTTCTGTATATTTATCTGTTGGTCCTAGAAAATGATATCGAAGAAATGGATTCAAAGAATACCTGTGACTTAGCAAAATTATTTGAGAAGGCAATCACCTTTGATCTATTGTCTGGCATTTTAGATTCGGAGGTAAGAGAGCTCGACAATTTCATGGACACTCTACATGAAGAAATTGTTGACGCTCGTTGTAAAATATTGTCATGCAGACATTTGACTGAGGTTTTCTTTATAATGGATGAAAAATTGCACGATTCTAAAGAGTCGGCGAAGCAGTTTCAACAGCAGCTATTGGAGTTGAAGGTGCAGTCATCTCAGCTACAGAAAACCCTTGCGGCTTTTCAACACGAGAATTGTAAGTTGAAATATTTACTAGAAAAATTTATGTTGAGATTGGAGTTATTTTCAAGTTTTGAGTGACTATTTACCTTTCTTAGTTATCTATGTAAACAGGGGAAATGGGGAAGGCCTCGAGTTTATCCGAAAATGGTGTACTATTAGAAGTGAAAGTGAAATCTAATGATCAGATGGTTGAAAACCAAAAATATATTCTGCGAATGCTCGAGAAGTCACTTGCAAGAGAGCTAGATCTAGAAAAGAAGTTAGCAGAATTGAGAAATAACGAAGAACTAATGATGAAACTCCGCTACACAGAACAGGTGGCATTTTATATGGAAGAAGCAGCAGAAGTAGTTTGGGGAAGATTTCTCGAGGCAGACAATGCTACCGAAGTCTTAATGGGGATTTCTAAAGGTGTAATCGGACGTCTCCAAGTAACTGAGTTCAACCTCAATGGTTCTATGCAACGAGAAAACGAGCTAAAATCAAAAGTTCAAAATTTGATCGAACAACTCAATGCTAAAGATGTTGCTTTAGAGACGCACGAGAGAAGTAACGTTGACAATGATCAGGAAAATTCTAAGGCGTTATTGGCTTTGAGGGAAAAGGTGAAATTTCTTGAAGAAGAACGAAAGGGTTTTGAGTTTCAGATACAATCTTTGACCGAAGAGAATGAAGCGTGTCATGAACAACTTAATGAAATCGAAAATTTCGCCGAGTCTCTAAAAGAAAGTGTTGACATAGCAGAAAGTCGGGCCGACAGCGCTGAAGCCAAGGTTACGCAGTTAACCGAAACCAACTTGGAACTTACTGAGGAGCTGAACTTTCTTAAAGGGAGTGCTAGCACAGCTGAGAAAAAAGTCGGTTCACTCGAGAAGCAACTAAGGGAATTAGATATCCAATTACAGAATGCAAAAGCATCTTCTGAAGCAAGTCAAGAACAGCAGAATATGTTATACACAGCAATATGGGATATGGAGATATTAATTGAAGAGCTCAAATCTAAGGTTTCGAAAGCTGAAAGTTATAAAGATAGCGCAGAAGAACGATGCATTGTGCTGTCTGAAACTAACGAAGAACTTCATAAAGAGTTGGATCTCCTGACAACATCTCTGGATCAATCTAGCAATACAAAACTATCAAGTGCAAGAGAAATTGATTCTATAGCCAAGTTTATCAAGGATATGGTAATGCAACTAGCCACAGAAAGGGAGCGCATCAATAAACAGGTATTTACTTCTATAATTTTCTGACTAAGGGGTTGTTTGTTACAGATTATAAACAAAGTAATTATGTTATTCAATATTTTAGAGATTTTTTTTATAGTTTTTTAATAAAAAGATAAGCTGTTTTGATTTTGTTATAAAAATGATTTTTTTTGAGAAGTTACTAAAAACAGATTCTCATTTGAAGCAGTTTTTAGATTCTTTTCAGATTTTCATTTTTTTGAAAAGTTGTATTAAACAAATGAAAACTTTCAAATATAATTAATTTTTAGTTAAAAAAGTGATTATTTTACGAAAAAACTGCAACAAACACACCCTAAATTTGAATTTTAGTTTTGATGTTGCTTTCTAAGATAAAAAACAGCTATTTTGGTCCTTTATAGTCATAGAATATGACACATTAGACTTAACTTTGTCAAATGAATTATGAAACATTCAATGCTTTTTCTTAAACTACTATTCTTACCAGTATGTTCTTTCTGCAGCTAAGTGCACTAAAAAGGGAAAATAAAAGTTTGATAGAAAAGTTTAAGGAAACTAAAATTGGTGCTCCAATAGATTCATGTAACAATGGACTAAATAACAGAAATGAAGATCAAGCTTCCAACATTGACTCAAGCAATGATAGCTGTACAAAATCATCTGACGAAGAAGGAATAGAACACTTCAATAAAACCTTTCAGGCAGGTACTATTTTTTTCAGCCTATATTTGTTTTTACTAGTTGATATGCGTAGGCTATATTCACACAGTAACTAGCTTGATCGATGTTCCTATTTTATTTTTATTTTGAGAATTAAAAATGGAAATAAAACAAGTAACAACTAAGTGAATAACTAAGCCATTCTTTAGGATATGCTTTGCATTATTGCAGCAACCTAAGACCATATCCATGTTTTGGTATATCATGGTTTAGAGAGAGTGAGTAGAATGACGAGCCCATATATTCAAGACAAAGTCCTAGTGACTTATTATAGTAACTCTTAACACTTTCCCTCATGTTGGGGCATAGATATTAATTATGTTCAGAGATATTAATCATGTTCAGCTTGTTACATATATAAAATCACTATGCACCCTATTCAATGACTTTGTAAGCAAATCTGCTAGTTGGTATTTTATAAAAAAAAAAAAATAGACTTAGTTGCAGTGTTGGTCTCTCTATTCTCACCAATTCACGGAATTGGTCTCTCTATTTTAGAAGTCGACAGTTTTGGTCTCTCTCTCATATTTTTAAACTAAAAATAAAGATTTGACATATTTTAAATACTATGGCATATATGCATTAATTATTCATACGTCATTAATTAAATTACGAAAATGAAAAAAATAAAAAGTTGAAAGTTAAGTTTTTAGATAACTTTATTGCGATTTCATAGGTGTTAATCATTCTACATCATTGTATTATATGTCATGTTACTTAAAGCATATATCACATCGCGTTAAAAAATCAGAATGAGAGACCAAAACTGTCAAATTTTAAAATAGGTGGACCTATATCGTGAATTTATATAAATAAGGGGACTAAAATTGCAATTAAGCCAAGAAAATAATATGGAAGTGGTCACATGTCCTAACATAGTAAGTACATATAAGATTTTGATGAACCTTATCTAGGATGAAGTGACAATCTATCTTGACGTGCTTTGTTCATTTATGAAAAACTAGATTTGATGGATTTTGCTCAGCTTTAACACACCACAATTTCATAGGACAAGTATTGTCAAATCCTATCTCATCCAACATTTGCTTTGCCCATATTAGTTCACAAGTAGTTTGAGATATAACAAAGTATTATGCTTTGCACTAGATCTTGGCAGAACCTTTTGTTTCCTACTTTTCCAAGATACTCAAGACCAAAATTGGAGCTTAACAAACTACTAGTATTATCTATATGTGCATAATAAAGGACAATGAGATAAAGAAATTTCTACAATCACTATAAACCATATTAACCCACAATGCACTCTAAATGACAAATATTTGAAATTGACGACCATTTATAGTTTATAGTAGTAAGATATAAATCTATTTCATGTTTTTTCCGGGCCTTACTAGTCCATTATTCCATTGGCAGGGTTTTGGAGGGGATGCAAAGGGAGAGTAAATTTATATTGTTTAATTAACAAAGTTATATAGTGTTTTTGTAAAGGTGAATTAGGGATTAAAAATAAGTTGCACTAAAATATATCATTTTATTCCTTTTATATTTAAAAGTTATTAAAATAGAGAATATTTAGCTGAAATGAAAATTTTACCTCCCTTTCTTTTCAATCTAAAACCCAGATGGTTTGTTTCAAATTTCAGTCATATACTTTCTACTGTTATTCTAATGGCTACCCTAGATGGGTTTTTAGCTATAGCTGCGGATACATTACAAACCAGTAAATTAAAATTTATGTCACTCTGGAAAATAAAAAAAAAATATATATTACATTGATTGAAGAAAAATAACTAATTTTGAGGTTTACACTTTATTTTAGAGTTTAATGAATATACATTAACTAACAAAGCACCGACTTTGATACGAATGCCTAACACGACTCACACATGTCGAAGTATATATTTTGCTTTTTACGAAACTTGTCTAAGTTATTGGACACGTGTTGTTCTGTTGGTCGCGGAGATATGTTTAATTCTAAAGGTGTCCGTGCTTCGTAGACACATGTTGTATACAAATGTACACTTTCAAAAATCATATTGTCTTATTCATTAAACTATTTATAATTTGTCTTAGATACTAAAAGCTGCTCCCTTTCTTGGTTTCTATTATTAGGTGGGTGAACCATCAGGAGTTGCAAACTCCGCAACTCATGGAACATCATCATCTGTTTTGGAAAATAAGCCGGCAAATCGGAGAAGCTTTATATTTCTTTCTTTCACAATTTTTATCCCCCTGGTTTCTGTGATAGTCTTCTACTTATTGGGCGAAAAGTCATTCTCTTTTCTTAAAGGTTTCGACAGCTAAGTTATGACCTAGCAAAAATTTTTGTTGTTGTTTGTGCAGTTATGTTTCTTTGAAGTCCTTTAGGTTCTTTATTGTATATTGATGTATTTATTCGATGTTAGTGTGGGTGTAAGCTAATATTACAATTAAGTTGTAGACTATTCATTACTCTATCACAAGTGCTTAACAGACAGGAGTGTGTTTAATAAGAGCACAAGTGGTTGAGATTTATGCTTGAAATTTGCATTAATCATAATTGACATGTTTGGATTGGTGGTCAATTTGCTAGAATTACAATGTTAATGTGATTTCATCGAAAGTTATGTATTGGATTTTTTTACAAAATCACGATAACATTGTGATTGTGATTTTGGTTATCGTGATTTTGTTAAATCTACCATAATGTTATCTTGTTATCGTGATTTTGTTAAATCTACCATAAAATCAAACAAATACAGAAAGATACATGGTTCAGATTTTGCACTAATAATGCAGTGGAAGTTTGTTAGAAGAGATACCTTGTTTTTGACAGCATAAAACAAATATATGAGGCCAAATGGGATGGTTATAAAATAGTGAAACCATGACAAGTCAACAAATAATTGTGAACGGGGTGGATCTTGTGACTTCCGAACAATCTCATAGAAAAATTAAATTTTACAAATTTGTTTTAACAAAATTCTAAAAGCATGTAATATGAAATTATGTAAATGTAAGGAACATTAAAAGTTGACAAACAAACTTCAATCCTTTGTTCTAGTGGTAAAAAAACAAGTATTAAATATGATAGGTTGTGGATTTGATTTCCAATGGTGTCATTGGAGATAGGAAAATCACTATTCCCTCACCCTATATTTTTTGCATAAAAAAAATAGTTGACATGAAAGTGTGAACATTGGGATCTGAAATCCGATCATGAGTTGAAATTTTGTGTTGTTTCACCACCACCACCGAACCAGTTACATTATTAAGTAAATATCATTTCGAAATGTTCTATTCCGCTTTTGAAATCCCTTTTGTTTGAGCTTGTTCCGCAATAAAGTTCCTACTGACAAGAACTTGAAGAGCTAGGGATTGCAACATGGTCTCCAGTAATGTGCATATAGTGTTTGAGAATTGTGATAAATATTGATCACCGCAGTATAAAGTGGTGGTCATTGCAGCCATTATCAATGTGATCAATACTTTCTGATATTGTAGAAACAGACACAAATTTAATGGTATCAATGTTAATTAACGGTCTACTTTGAATTTAGCGTGTATTTAATTTAACAGTTCCCTAGCTGGGAATCATACAAAGGCACACTCTTTTTATGACAAGCGGAAATATGTGATTTTAAAAGGTTTTTTTGTTTAGGTTCATGCACCCAATGCTCCTTGCATTAAAGAAGGTGTTGTAGCAGTCCCTCATCCTCAATTGGGTCAAGTGTAACACTAATGACACTATTAAGAGTTGTCCAGGCCCTACAGCTTGTGGAAGGATTTTTAGGCATAAAAATGCAAATTTCATAGGTTGTTTTAATGCCAATCTGCATAACACTAAATGGAACACTAAATTTGGAATTTCTACATACAATACTAACAATTATCATTTTTTTTATTATCATCTTCTTCTTATTCGACTATTTTGCAACATCCCACCAACACAATATCTAACACTTCCCTTCACTTCAAAAGTGATAGTTGATATCATGCCTTCATGCTTTCAACTCCCAATCACGGAGTCATATTACGGGCAACTAGACTTGTTTTGCAAAGACAAAGACATTTGATTACATTTAAGAGCCAACACCCCCATTTACTTTATACAAAACATTTTGCATTTTTATTTTCTAAAGTGTATATTTAATTTACATGTGAGACTCTTGAATTAGATAATTGCTATGGATTAAAGAGGAAATGTCAACTAAGGACATCAACAATGGGGGTTCCTTCCCTGCACCAAGCACCCGTATTGTGGTTCCAATAACCATAATTAGGGCAAAATTTGACGGCTCTACCATCAAGGTTGGGGAAATGACATGTTTTGTAGTGTTTGAAGATTCACAATTCAACTTCAAGAAGAACAATGTTCAGATGAATCAAACATAGATTGAAGAATCGACAAATATTGAATCAGAAACCATAAGGAATAACCACTACAATTTTTCTTTTGGTAGTTATTGATATGAAAATGTCAAATCTAATTGTTGCTTTGAGCAGTTCTCAAACCACTGTTGGTCTTACTTTTGAAGCCATCATGAAATCAAAGCCAACCTTGGTAGAGGTTGAAACAATTGATTAAGAACTAGAGAATCTGGTAGAAGAAAAATGTGACATAAATTTCGACATGGTCGTTCCAAATCATGTCATCTTATTATCAATTCCTTCTGTGATTTCAATCATGGAATTTATTGAGTGGATTTCATAGTTTTGCCTCTACCAAACAATGCATTAGCCCCCACGGCCAAAACCTCTTTGGTTCGCCAATAAGCATGCACGAGCCATTGACCACAACATTTGGATCATGTACAATGTTTTGTAAATTGAGAATTTTTTTTTTTAGACTTAATTGCAGTTTTGTTCCCCTATTTTAGCTGAATCGCGAAAGTAGTCTTCCATTTTGTTTCTCCTCAGTTTGAGTCCCTAAACAAAATTTTGGTCCAAAACTTCATGAAATTTCATTTTTTTTGCATTTATTTAAGTCACATCATGTCTCAAGATCTCATTTGCAACAATTGTACCTGAAATATATGATCATAAATGGTGTAGTACGGCTTTAAAAAAATGAAATTTCATCAAATTTTGGACCAAAACTGGGGAGAAACAAAATAGGGAACTACTTTCGCGATTCAGCTAAAATAGGGGAACAAAACTGCAATTAAGTCTAAAAAAAAAATCTCAATTGACAAAACATTGAACATGATATCAAAAAACTGCAATTAAGCCTTTTTTTTTAAATTCGAAAAAAAAAATTGAAATTTTTTTTTAAAGAAAATATCAAAAAACAAATTTAAAATACTTGGTCCATAAACCCCACTAAGTCTACAAAGTTTTAGGGGCCTTTTAAACTATGAAATTTTTTTTGCATGTAGGTTGGACTTGTGAAATTGACAACTCTAATTATAAACTTCTATAGCTACTACGGTGATTTCCTGGAAGCATTGCTTGAATCACTTTTCTCTCATGTTTTCTTTAGTCTTAACCTTGAACAATTTTAGCTCTTCTACATTGAGGGAGAGAAGTGTTAGAAAAATTCATGTGCTACATTTATTCTCTCTTTGGTCTTTTATTGAGACACATAAAATAAAGAACCAACAATTCATATTGTGCTTTTTGACTGTTAATGCTATAATCTCTTAATTGTTTTAGCCTTGTAGTATTACAATTTTTTTACTTAGATTGCATTGTTCACATGTCAAAATTTTAGAATAATTTAAATTCAAACTCAAATTGGTAAGTTTCTCAAATCTAAGTTTGAGGGAAATCAGTGTTCACTAACCACTGCAGATACGAGTGTCATTTATCATCTTTTATCAAAATGATTCCTTATGAGTTTTCCTCAATCTCAAGCTTCTAAAGCTCCTTTGATTCTTTCTTTTAACAAATTTCACTATTTCAAAATTGAAAAACCACAGAATGAAATTGATTTAAAGATTGGCAACAAGATGAAAGGAATGGAGTGAAAAAGATAGTATTTCAACAGAGTAAAATTTTCCCTCATAAATCATTTCAATTTGGTTGTGTTATGTTCTAAGTGGCTAGAAAACACGGTGAGGGTGATGCTACGTTTTGTCAATTTTTCTAAGAGAAATCGACTTCATCGAGCGAAATCTGTTTTTCCAAATACTATAATTATATGTATTCTCAATTAATTTTTTACACCATTCCAATCTTTTTAGTAATAAACCTTTGCCAAAACAAACCTAAGTGTCTTAAGCCATTTGTTAAGCTACTTTTGATCGATCTTTGATCATCCTAACCTCAATCAATTCAATCAGTTTAAGATTCGATAAAATCGATGTGATGCCAACGTTTTTCCTTCAATCCAATATCTATAAGTTTGTTTCCATAGATGTTAACATGTTATTCTTGTATTCTTAAGTTTGTTTTCTAATCTACTTCTTGCTTAAACATCAATTTAGGGTTTTGTTTGTCAATTGATGTTTCTGACCACACTAGAATCATTCTTGAGCTTTAATAACAAATGATTGGGTTATTACCATGATTCTCTCACCTTTATCATGTTATGGTTTGAAACATTTGGTGTGCTTATGATTATCTATAATTCATTCTATTATTGTTTTCAAAGTTTTGGCGAAATATAGATCATTCAGGTGTGGGCAGTGATAATTTTAGTTTGGTAGAGTAGAGTGATTTGAATTCATATCTTGAGTTTGATTGTTTATGGTATATGTTTGCTATTTGGGTAAATATGTCATTTGAATATGTGATATATGCTCTGAATATGTCTAATAGAATTGAATTATTAGGATTCATATCTTGGTTGATTGTTTTAGGATTGAGATTGTGAGGAATTGATTTAAAAGGTTTTAAAGGATTCTAGATATTTCATTCCATTGTTGGTTTGGAATTGATTCATGAGAATTTGAGGTTTGAGATCAAAAGAGATTCAATGGATTCACTTGAGGATAGAGAGTCTTGTATATTGGATATGTATTATGTAAGACCATTTTCATGTGGAATGGGACACACGAGGGTCAACAAAATATATTATATGCATTTTTATTTCAAGATCAACTATTACCAACTATTGACTCTATGAGAAGTCGGATAGTGCTAGCTACATTATGTATAGTGGTGAACAACAGTCAGTTTTGGTCGATGACAAGTTGAAAATCAAGAAATGAAGGTAAGCCAAACTGTGTAAAAGTTAATCCATTTTCGACTGTTTGAATCCTCATATATGGTGGGTGGTAGGTTCGCCAGTTTGCAGATATGACGAGTGCGATTAGGTAGAGTAAGGTTGCACAAAGTTAGAAACTGAAAAGAGCAAAGATTTTCCGAAAAAAGAAGCAAAGTAGAACATAAACTAATAATAAAGGTAGAAATAAGCAAAAACAAGAAATAACACAGTTGCCACTCTTTAAAGGATTTTAGTTACAAACCCAAATATAAACACTATGGTAAAGAAAAAGAAAAAGAAAAATGGTAAGAAAGGGATGAAGAATGTCCCATTGAAACACATTGTTGCCTCTATTTTGTATGTTTCTATGTGTCAATTCAATTAAAAAAAAAAACAAAAAATGGATGATGAGAATCCTAGATTTGAAGCAAATGAATTATCGAACCGAATCTAATGAAAAAATTTGATGTACTGTTGCGACGTTGTTAGTGACCTTCAATCTTCATGTGTGAGTAAAATGTACAAGATTGTGTATGATATGAAAGAAAAAAAAAAGTTTGGTTTGTGAATAGTTTAGGACTTGTGGATAGTAAATAAATGAATTAAGAGTATAAAAAGTATTTTTAATTTGGAAATAATAGCTTAGGTCCATGTTGTTATGGGTCTTAATAAAGTAGGAGTACTATTTATTTTTGTCATTAGTGCACTTAATAAGAATTTTATATAGTTGAAAATTTGATGAGAGAACCAAAGTAAAGCGCACAAACTACGCATAATTAATACCATTTCACATGTGTCGATCGATCTCGAGTCCTGGTGGGTCAATTTTTGAAATCCAAAACTGACCATATGAACTCGTATCAAACTGTTTTTCCCCATTTTTCAATCCAATATCCAATTTTGTCTGTTTTGTCAAAATTCAAGTCAAATTAAGTGGCTCCCAAGTTTTTGTCCACACCTAATCATGTAGAAGTATTGCACCATCGAGTTGACCATTGTTAGCATATAGTTTAAATTGCATCAAAAAACTAAGAATGATTTGAAGGGTCATTTGATGATGTTAGGCACTTGATTCAGTGTATGATTGATATATTTGTTTCTTACTTATATGAGCTATTTCCATTTTATGAGTATAAATGCGTCTTAGCACTTATATGTTCTTCCTTGTAAATTGTTTACATTTTTCTTTTCTAAGAGAGAAGTTTGTGGTGGAGGATGGAGGTTTAACGTCAATTGAGCGTTACAAAAACGTGAGTTGACAAAAATAAATGTATTTTTTTTCCTACAAATATAACACTATTCAGTTTTAGTCCATATAAAATTTTTTGTTTGGATTTCATCGTATTAATCATCATCAATCACAAATCCAAAAAGTGAGTTTCATCGTTTTCATCAACCCAACAATCCATATTTTCCCTCAACCAACTCAATCTTTTTTCCTTCATTATTCATGCTTCACCTAACCCAATTTTTTCTATCAATAACTCTACCTCCAACCTCATCTTTCCCCTCTATTATCTCAACAACAAAAAATTAATCTTTTTTAAGCCTTTATGGGTTAATTTTCTATTTTTTTAATCCTTTAAATAGATAATTTTCAAAAATGGAGATTAATCACTGCGTTCCGAGCCAAAATATCTCGTTCACTATTTCATCAAACACCTTCAAACCACTTCCAACATCACCAACTCTCAAATACTTACAAACCAAAGTTATAAAAGTAACAACATTTTTGTCAGACATTTCATCAAACACTTTTTTGTGCATCCCTTAACCCCCTCAAAACTTTCGAATACCAATCGACAAGAGACGTTTGAACAATTGAATAATATATAAAAAAAATCCTTTTTAATTATGGGTTAATTTTATATTTTGTTAATCTTTTAAATAGTTAATTTTTCAAAATAAGGATTAATCACCGCGTTCTAAGCCGGAACATTCCATTCAAATATTTCATCAAACAACTTTAAACCACTCCCAACATCACCAACTCTCAAATACCTAGAAATCAAAACAGTAAAAGAAACAACATTTGCATCAAACATTTCATCAAACGCCTTATGTGCATCCCTTAACCCCCTCAAAACCTTCGAATAAGAATCAACAAGAGACGTTTGAACAACTGGGTAATATAAAAGAAAAATTAATAATTTTTAAACCTTTATGAGTTAATTTTCTATTTTGTTAAGCCTTTAAATAGTTAATTTTCGAAGATGAGGTTAATATTTTTTTTGAGATAATAGAAGGAAAATATGAGGTTGAAGGCAGAGTTATTGATATAAAAAATTGGGTTAGGTGAGGTATGAATAATGAAAGGAAAGTGATTGAGTTGGGTGAGAAAAAATATGAATTGTTAAGTTGATCAAGATGATGAAAGTCACTTTTATGAATTTGTGATTGATGGTGATGAATACGATGTAATCCAAACAATATGAACTAAAATTTCAAAGTGTTATATTTGTAGGATTTATCAACTCACATTTTTTTGTAACGTTCACTTGAATTAAAAATAAAAAATAAATTTGTGTTTGTTATTACATGAATGAAACTCAAATAATAAATTTTACAAAGACGAATTGAAATTTTTTATATCAAATACATATCTAAACTTTTCTTTTATTTTTTTATGGAACTGAAATTGGCAAGAGGGTCATGATAGTGGTAGAGGGGCGACCACACAAAAACCCTTTTAGGAGCATTAATTATTTTAATATATATATATATATATATATATAAATAATTTTAAATAAAAATTTATTTTTTTGTCTTATAATATTCTATAATATAAATTAAACTTAATCATTTTTTAATAAAACACAATTATTTATTATATACATATCAGATTAGTTACAAGTTTCACTGTGAGACATTGAGGTGTGTCTCACAAATGGGACGTCCATTCTAGATTGTAACCAACTATTCATGTTGATGTTAATAAATCAATATCTACAATAGCTAAACACTTTATAGGGACCAATGTTTGATTGATATAGGTCTGTTGAATTATTATCTAATCTTTATTGTTGATTTCTAAGAGATTTTAAATTCTATAAAGATATATTCCATACTAGATTTTATACAAGAGACGATAGTCACCAACATTTCTAGAAAGACAAAATCTTAATCGGCCTTCTAAAATCCTCCAAGTTAGAGATAAACTTAAGTCAAACACTAATTTATGGTCAATTAATTGCTTGCATCCAAAAGATAGCCCTTAAGAATTTGTCAAGATGGTAAAATCAAATAATAACTTACTAAAGCAACGTTCTAATACCTTATAGAAATTCAATTCTACGGCCAAACCTGGAGCTAAATATTTATTTTTAAAGAATACTCCTAGAAAATCTAGATGCTGTGATAATTGTGATGAGACTGGCTATATAAGTAAATACGATAAATTAAAAGGCAACAAAATAAAAGCTCTAAAATATCAATCAAAATATAAAGGAATATTTTAATAACATCTTAATTGAGACACCTAAAGATGACTCTAGTAAATAATCTTTTTAGGATTTGATTCAAATTCAAAATGATGACGGGAGACTTTTAATCCTCAAGTTAAATTAATTTTTTTGACTTAAGGAATATGTTCTCATTTTATTGCAATTTTGTTTTTTAATTTTAAACCTTTTTTTATTTGGGTTTGTCGTTCTACAATCACAATTGAGAATACTCTCTTTTATATGAGAGCAGAAGTATTTTGTGGAAGCAATATTTTCCATAATTTCTCTTAGTATTTGTATATTTTGTATCTTATCGAGTATTATTGAGATACTTAATGAATGTTCTGAACATATTCTTCACAAAGATGTTATATTAAAGATTCAATAATTATTCTTTTAAATGATTGATATAGTATATAATATATTATTTTTGAGATTCTTTCTTAAATATATTCTTTGACTTCTTTATTTATCTTCAAATAGGTTTGAGTCCACAATATACTTATTGGACTTACTTCCTAAGGTATCAAATGATTTTTTTGATCATTTTAATTGTTCGTTGTTTTAGAATGTTATGAACACTTATTGCAACCATGTACTTTTGGATCAACGTTCATCTTTGGAAAATGATAATGCTCTCTTGTCTTCTAATGAACATTCTTATCAATAAATGATAGGCTACTTGAATTAATTCTTCAAGGATTCAAGCTCATTTTCAAACCTAAAGCTTTTCAGTACAAAACTTAATGTGACTTTTGTCATACTACTTTAAGAATAATCTTGTTTAGTTTGGAATAAAAGTTTTTCTATAATGATCCTTCAAATATGAACCTTTATGTGATGAGAATGACTCTATATGATAAGTTTTTCATCCTCTCAATTAATTCTCTTGAGGCTCAAACAATAGCCTTCTAAAATATATCTATGAAGCTTATGATACTATTGCTGCGATCTTCTGGTGTTACTTTGATTCTTTCATTATTGAGTATGCACTTTCGATGTGAGTGGGTTTTATACTTCAAGCTTGTCCACTTATGTGACTCATAGTTTTTAAATAAAAACTCAAATGCAATAATCAATAGATCACAATTCATAAAACTGAATATTTATTTAATAAGATTTGTTGTTATTAAAACATATATAAATTTTTTTTTACGTTAACAATATTTTTCTAAAAGGACATAAAAATTTATTTGTCTACTGTTAAGAACAATTAAGACTAGTGAAGAATGTTATGAACTCTTACTACACAAGATTAAAATATAGCACATATAATTACCCACATATTTTTTACGGCAATCTTTTTATTGTAACACTAAAAAAACATTAAGTACCAAGCTACCATCTTTCTCTAATTAAGTTGCAAAATACAATTGATTTTGGTTGAAATTGTGCCAAGTGTGAAATAGAGCAACACCGATTTTTCAATTGATTATATATATATATTGTTAAGAAATCGGTTTGCGGTGACAATTTCTCACCTCCTTTAAAAAAAAAAAAAAGAAATAGTTGTTTAATTTAGGAATGTTTTAATTAGTCTTATTTTTATTTATTTAACTTATTTCAATAATTCAATAATTAGTTATTTAATTAATTATCTTTGGAAAATTTACTTAATAACTCAATGATATTAAATATTGAAATGGAGAATAAAATTAAACATTTAAATATAATATTTTTATTGCATTAGTTTGACTCTTCGCTACATAAACTACTAATTGATGATGTATTAGTGTCCTATATCGTGTTTACTCTCACATTGTGGTGCTCGATAAATACGACATGAGTGATGTGGAGTTGGGGTTTCTTTCTCAGCAGGGACATGTGGCTCATCTTGCAACTTATTCTCATTTAGGTCGACATGAATTGAACATCCGACTCAGACCTACCTAGATCAGACCAAATAAATCATTCATAAAATTGTCATTGTTAGAATATAGAGATTGTTGACAATTATATTATTGAGTTGGCGTAAATAGAAATGATTGTCTTGTCGGTTTAAATTGTTGTTGAGTTGGGCGAAAGAAATTAAATGGCAATGTAGTTGTGGCGCTTCATATTTATAGTAGCAGCGGGAGTCGACGTGCAAGGTTTTTTTTACCTATGTCATTGGAACTACTCAGTTGATCAATGCAGACCGACATTCAGCTCTTCTGTAATACCACATCATCATGAGGGGTTCATGTATATGTTGGCCCATAAGATAACGACTTCAGTGTTCAATCCAAACTTGATAAGAAATGTATTAATATTTTTAGGATCCTATGGTATTTTCTACAAAAGTCCAAATTTTGGTTTGACTATGTCTATTTGATGTCATTCTACAATTGATAAATTAATCAAAGTGGTTTTGGTGGTCCATATCATTAAATCTTTATATGCTTCCGATGATATGACGTTTTTGAAGTAGCTAAACATCACCAAAAGGGGGGTTCAATAGGGATTTTGCTGTTAAAAATAATTTTCAAGTGTTTTTAAAACTATCCTCTCGTTGAGGATGGTAAGCCCGAGGATGGGTTTTTCAAACCTTCAGATTTGAGTTGAGCAAAAGAGTGAGAGATAAATATGAGAGAGACACGCACAATTTTTATACTGGTTCACCCAATGATGGCTACATTCAGTCCTCACACTCTTGTGAGATTTTACTAATGTTCAAACATATCAACTTCTCACTGAGGATGATTACGAATTGTGTATTTTTAGCTTCACCAAGCTTACAATCAAGTTTCAAATGTTTCCAAGTGTATCTCATGTGAAAATTACAGAGTGATATGAGAGTGATTGATTCTAAATACTTTCTCAAAGGATTTACAAAGATTTAATATAGGATTAAAGAAAGTATAAAGAGAGGATGAGTATTGCTCTTGATAGCTTTAAGATGCTTATGAAATATTGTTGTGTGTTTGATGATGAAGAGCTTGATTCATTTTATAGAAGTCTTATGATGTTCCTTTCAAACTCTTTGATGACCGTTGGAATTAATTACAAAAGGTCCAAGGTTTTTCATCATAATTACAGAACTGCCATCCAACTGTTCTTGGACTGGCTGAGTCCATCCTCGCGCAGGAAGATCTGCTTCCTTGAAACTTGATCTTGAGATGTCCTTTTCTATTCTTTTTCTTCAAAGCGTGTAAGGTTGTTTCTTTGACTATGTGAGCTACAACCTTTTCAGATATTTGAAGGACTAGGTTGATTACAATTTTTAAGGGTGGTGTTGATAATAGAGAGTCACCTTCTTACCTAAGACTGCCATTCTCTAGTACGAGGATCAGATATGCTTTTAACATGTGAAGTCTTCCATTTTTAGCTTGTTTGTTGTTGTCTTTCTATGAATTGACTTCATCATGTATTCATTCATGCAAACACAATAAATGGTCTGATTTTAACCTTTGCACATGTTAGATGGGTGACTTTCAATTTTACAGAGTTGTCCTCCAGCCTAGCACTGTCATCCTCTAGTCTAGATCTGGCTATTCTCGTCCTTTTCCTTTGGCCTTCTAACTTATTTATGTCCAATGTTTTATTTATTCAATCTTTGATACTTTTGTGTATTTCTTTAATGAATAAAAATATTTGTTCTGGTGAGGACACGTTTTGTTCAGATTTGAATATTCATTCGCGAGGTCATCCTCAGAAATTTCAATCTTCCATTTTTGAATTAGAGTTTTCTCCCTTTTTCCTTAATGATTAATAACCTATTTTCTTATATGAATTCACTCAAAAACACGTATTAGTTATTAACCACAATCATAATCTCCTAATTCATTTTGTTATCATTAAAATTATTTGAGAGATTTTGTTTCAACAGTTTTCAATATCCCTATAAGACATCCATATGAAGTAGAGAAAATAAAAGGCATATTAATAAAGCAAAAAAAAATTATAAGTAGTATAAATTTTATAAAAGACTTAAATTTTTAACTGTTGCACAAAATAAAAAATAAAAAACACAACTTTTAAATTTATGATACAAAATAAAAAAAAGACTGAATTAATTGATATTTTTGAATTTAAAACACTTAATTGTTATTTTACAAATTTGAGAAATAAAATTGTCTAAATGTGATAATTTCAAATAATAAAATGCTATTTACTCTTTGACCAAACAAAAATGCTATTTACTCTTTGACCAAACAAAAATGCTATTTACTCTTTGACCAAACAAAAATGCTATTTACTCAAAAACCAAAAACTTTGGCAGGAAACATAATTTTTTCTTCTGACCGGGCCAGAAAAGAAGAAAAGAAACCCTAAATGTGCACGAATTTTTCTTATTTAAGACGCTAGCGCTGCAAATGAAACCAACAACTCTGTAGCCGCCTCTCAACTGTTTGTGTGTATTCCTGAATTTTATTTCATGTTTCATTTCTTAGATTCGATTCCTTAAATCATTGCGAACATTATGCACTACGCAGCCCCTTGCATCTTTAAGTTTTGTTGCAAGGAAATTACGAGAAGGTTTTAGAGGTGCAAAATTTACTCAGCAATTTTAATACATGCTTTTGGGTGAAGAACTAGTTTTTCATCGCCCATTTTGCATTAATGTTAAATTGCTAAATTATTTCTGTCAGTTAGCCGTATAGTACTATATTCTGTGCTGATAAATGATTTTTACATTCCAATGAACAAAGCAAAATGATGAAGAATTATTTTTTTGTCTGAAACTGATGTTGATCTCTTGTTTCATACAAGCCTTCAAAGTTCTCTGATTGCTTTGCTATTATTTTTTAATAAGGTTGTTTTTTTAATTATGTGCCTTTTATTTATTTCTCCCTTTTTGTTAATGATAGGCTTTCATGTTTTGTTTTGAATTAATTTATTAGGTTTAGTGACTGATTTTTAGAATATGTTGGTTCAGTAAGCACTGTTATGGATCTTTAGATAATTGTTGTATGTTTTTTGTTTTTGTTTCTTCAGAAATTTCTTTTTGATGCTGCATATTTGGTTTTTGTTATTGGTTTTTGTAGAAAGCAGAGCAAAATGATGAAATTTTAATATCTGAATCTTATGTTGATTCCTAATATTATTGGTCTTCAAAGTTCTCTGATTGCTTTGCTGGTTTTGCTATTAGCAATTGTAATTTACCCCTTTTTAAGTTGTTTAATGAACTGCTAGACTGTTCATCTAGTTAGTCCCATTTGAAACCTCTCTTGATAAATAGAATAGAACTAATTTGAATAACTTTACATTGGTAACAAATTACAAGTTAGTTTAATTTTGGCATAATGTATTTTGCAAGTGTTGAAATTGTTAGTCTGATTTGCATTGATCCAGTATTTGAAAAAATTTCTGCAAAATTAAAGTTAGCACCAAAATTCTTAGTTTGGTTTGCATTAATCTGTCAGATTATACGAGCATGGTGCAATATAAATCTTTTCCCTGTGTTTTACATTTGTTTGTCTTTTATAATATGGCAAGTGAAGCAGAACTGGGATAGGACATCTGGGACTGAGTCCTGCTACCTGCTATCTAATTGGCTTTGTATATCTGAAATGTAGGTAACAACACCATTACGTAGTTTTAAACCGAGTTCTTATCACCATTTTATGATATCACAAATTTAATTCAAGTTCATCTTATGTAATTTTTAAACTTTATTTCATGCTAGTGTGGGAGGTTTAGTACATGAAGAAAATCAATATAATCTTGATGATGATTTTATAAAGTAGATGTGTGAGAAGATAAAGAAGTACTTTAATAATGAAATCTTAAAAGTGTGGGTTAAAAGTAATTCTAAACTATTTTTTTAACAATTACTACTATGTATATAATATACTATTCCTTAAGAAAAAGACTAAAGTGCACTACTTATACAAGATAAAAAATAAAAATGATAAATGATTGAAATTATATATAAGTTAACTAAATATAAATGATAAATAACAGATATGAATAATTAAATAGATGATGAATAATTAAAATTATATTTAAGCCAAACTTAACTCATTTGATTCAGAATTACCTTGTAATGTTCAATTTCCTTAGGATTAATGATGGCCTTTTGGTGGTCTAATGAAGATGAAGGTGAGAGGTGGGAAGAAGAAAACAAAAAATGATTGGTGGGTGAAGATGTACGTGCATAACCATATATCTCTCCTTCTTCTCACCAATTAGTTGTTTCAAACTTAAATTACATTTTTAAGATTTTGATGATTTTATGATTTAATATGTGGGTTTGAGTATTTTGAAGATTGATAACATGTTTTGAATTTTATCTAAATATTTTGCTTAAAAAAAACAAATCATCGTTCAAAATTACACACAAAGAATGTTATTAGCAGAAGGAAATTAATTTTTTGGGGTTTTATGAATAAATTTTCTTTTTCATGTTATAGTATAATTTACTATCTTAAATGATTTTAAGTCAATTTAGAAATGAATAAAGATCAACTTTGTAGTTGAAGTCACTTCAAGAATATATTGAAGACATATTGCACAAATAAGCTTAAATGAGAAATAGTGAAAAGATATTCTATATGGTATCAAACAAAATAATATGTCATAAAGGTTTTGATTGATTCCAAATACATAAAAGTACAAGTGACAATTGTTACAAGTACAAGTGACACTTGTTGTCTTGTTTTCCCTTTCCCATGTTGTATCATACAAGCAACCTTCAGTGTTTCCTTGCATAGATCTCAAAGTCATCTTTTTGGTCACAAAAAGCATAAGAACATTATTCTCTAGAAGAGAAAGTTCTCTTTGAAACACACTAAAATATAAAAACATCTAATCAATAAGATTGTTTTGTTGATTCTCATGTCCAATAACTTTGTTTTCCTTAAGCAAATTGAAGCTCTACTCATCTATAAATAGGAATGAATGCTAAACATGAATAACACGAGTCTAAGCTACAAATTATCAATCACTCGTTTTATTCTCAAGTTAATCTCAAAGCTATTTTTATCATACACACTTCAGTTTCAAATCTTCAAATTCAAGCTACATATTTCTGAGTGTGCTGATACATTTTCTTTGCTTCTCAAATATATCTTTGAATTTTTCATATGAAAATAACCCATACACTTGTTCATAGACTTGTAAAAATCTCTCAAAGCCTTTCCTTTCTGATTGTTGAGAGGGAATTTGTATTAAGTATGTTAGGATTGAGTTTGTATACTTATAGAGGTTGTTATAATACAAGATGTGAGTCTGTTGAGGCTTTGATAATACATAGTGTATTAGATCAAGTTGTGATCTAAAGAAAAGATTGTAAAAGTTTTCTAAAAGAATGTTCTCTTTAGCAACATAGTGGAAAATCTCACAAGGTATGAGGATTGGAAGTAGCTCAAGGTTAAGGGTGAACCAAAATAAATTTGTGTGTGATTCTCTTTACTTTAATCTTTTACTCTTGCACATTAATCACACCACATCACTATCATTTACAATTTTCATTAAATACTTCTGATAAAGAACTTCTCTTTGTTTCAAACTAACATTCTTATCCATGTAACAACTTGAGATATATGCTTTTGATTTAAATTTTTATAGATCACAATTCAAACCCCATTTCTTGTGACAAACTATTATACTTCAATTGGCATAAGAGTTATGCCTCTAAGGAGAAAGGTTCAGGAGGATGATCATCAAACATACCTCTTTACTTTGATGACACTGACTATTATTTCTAGAAAGGAAAAATATGTGAGCCATAGTAGAAAAATGAAGCTTTGTACTTAGAGTTGTTCAAAATGATCCAACATCAGCTGTAAAAGACGAAAACCTGTGGTCGATAGGTAAAAAAAGCAAAGGTATTTTAAAATTCTAAAACTCAATTATTTCTAACGTTTGCTTTGAGCAAGAGTAAATATGGTAGAATAGAAGAAAAAGAAACTGCCAAAGAAATATGGGAAATCTTAGAAAATCGTCATAAAGGAACCAATCATGTAAAATAAACAAGAATAAATATGTATGTGAGAAAATTTTAAATGTTTGAAATGAATGAAAGTGAAAATATAGATGAAATGTTTTCAAGATTTACAACTTTAATTAATGAAATAAGATCTCTTGGAAAAATATTTCCAACTTGTGATAGACTGAGATTTTTTTTAAGAAATCTCCCTAAAACACGTAGATATATGATTACGGCTATCACTAAGGCTAGAGATGTCACAAAACTAACATTATAAAATATGATTGGGTCCTAGATAGTTCATGAAACAATACTTTAGGAAGATAAGCGTGTAAAGAAGAAAAAAATAATTGCACTAAAATCATCTCAAAGTGAACATGAAAGTTCCTCTTTTTTAAATGAATAAATTCCAAAAGAAGATGATGAAAAAATTGATATGTGTCAAGAAGAAGCTAAAATTGAGTTAGCTATCAAATCAAGGAAAATACAAAGAATGATGAAAAGAAGACATCAAATAAAAAAATTATTCTCAAATAAAAAAGATAGTTCCAAAGCTAAAGCGAACAAGAGTCAAGTCACTTGCTATGGCTGCAACAAGATGGGAAATTACAAAATTGAATGTCCTATTATCAAAATACTTTCCTTCAAAAAGAAATCCATGATGGCAACTTGGGATGTTTATGATGAATCTGAACAACAAGAAGAAGAAACCAACATATTTCTGATGACTAGCTCATAAACAAAAGAGGTATCAATTTCTAATATATCTCTTTATGTGTAAACATAGAAAATAAATTTGATAATCTTTTTTATGACTCAAACCTATTAGTTCAAAAATGTGGCTCATATAAACATCAGCTACAAATAGTTAAAGAAAATGAGAAGTTGCAAAACTTGAATAAACAACTTTATAAAACTATTCAAGAACTTCAAAACTCTCACTTCAAAATATTTGAACAATAGAAGGTCTTGAATGAGAAAATTCATCTTCCAAATATTCAAGAAGAAAAAATTTTATTAAAAAAGGAAGTTGATTCATTGAAAGTTGACATAAACAAATTTGTCACATCTATTGACACTTTTCAAAAAAAAAATCATAGGTTCTTAAGTATGAGTTTTTGGCAAACTAGTATTAGGATTTAAACAATCTCAAAATCATAAATTGTATGAAAGTTTATTTATTCCTAATAAGGAATAAAAAAGGATTGAAAAATACAAATGTTCATAGGTAACAAAAGTGGCCATCTTGAACCATTATGCTTTAGAAAGAAAAGAGACAAAAGAAAAAAGAGAACATTATGTTCACATAAGAGAACATTATGTTCGCATAAGAGAACATTCTTTCAACAAAGGAGAACATTATCTTAATAGATAAACTTTTAAAAAGAAGTGTTCTTTTTGCAAAAGATATGGTCATTTAGAATCCAAATGTTTTCATTAGAAGATATCTTATGAAAAGTCACTAACCAAAAAGGACTCAAGTCATTATGAGTTCCTAAAACGTTATTAACTTCACTTGTAGGAGTCTCTCCTAACCAAGAACAAAAATCTTTGATACTTGTACAATGGATGCTCAAGACATATGACTAGAGATACTTTCTCTCATAAGAGAAAAATAATAGATGGTCAGTAACATTTGAAAACAATGAAAACGTTCAAATAAAAGGTAAATGTATCATAGATAAGAAGAACTTTGCAAAAATTGAAGATGTTCAATATATGGAATATTTGAAGCATAATTTACTTAATATCAGTCAATTATGCGACAATGGTCATGAAGTTGTTTTTAAATCTAATTTAGGTGAAGTAAAACAATCTTCATCTGGAAAAACTCTTTTCTTTGGGTCGAGAAAAGGGAAATTGTATGTTTTATACTTAGATGAATTATCGGCTGAATCTTGTTTTAGAACTATTGAAAAAGATAAATAGATTTGACATAAAAAGGTTGATCATGTAAGTATGAAAACCATTTCAAGGTTATCAAAACATGTAAACTACATGTTTTTGATGACAACAAAACCACCGATTATGGACAATGCAACAAGATCAAAAAGAAGATTCATAAGCTTCCTAATAAGCTTCCAAGTAAAACCATAGATGATAAAATGTAAAGGTATATGACACTCATCAATACTTCAAGTACATGAGAACAAGTCGCATTTATGCATGCATTTAAAATGTTTTCAAAAGACCAAAACACATTAACAAAGTAGTTGAAAATCAGATTTTTAACTAAGTGTATAAGTGTATTCGAATTCACCATGTTGTATTCGAATACAACTTAAGTCAGAGGCAAAAATCTAAATGTTGTATTCGACTACAACAATGTGTAGTCGAATACACTTCAAGTCAGAGACCAAAGTTGCTATGTGTGTATTCGACTACACATATCTGTAGTCGAATACAAGCTAAGTCAGAGGCCAAAATTGCTATATGTGTATTCGACTACATATATATGTAGTCGAATACAAGCTAAGTCAGAGGCTAAAATTCACTAATCTGTATTCGACTACACCAATGTGTATTCGAATACAAGATGTAAAATTTGAATTTTTTAAACGTTACAGAGACTTGTATTCGAATACACATATGCTGTATTCGAATACACCTGGAAACATTACAATTTTTCAGATCTGGGATGTCTTTAGAACATTGTAATTTTTCATCAAACCTCTTGGATCAATGGCCACGAATCTGAAGGGATGTTTTATGGAGTATAAATACCCCATAACTTCAGATCAAATGACAACGATCCTTGAATCAATTCACTGAACAACTTTGAACAAAATTCTGAATTTTCTAAGTACTTGCATTAGATTTTCATATCATTTCAAAAGGTTCTCAAGTACTTGAATTGCTATTGAGTTGTTTATCAATATACCACATATTAGACTCATTCAAACCTGATTGTATCATTTGTATAAATTAGTTTAAACTAAGATAGTGGTGTTCTATCTTAGAAGTATTGTTAGAAGTTTTGTAGCAAGAATCCCAGGGTGGGAGTTGTACTTTTCTAACAAGTATTGAATTAATCTCTTGTGGTGTGCAAGAGGACTGGATGTACCCTTGGTTATAAGGGGAACCAGGATAAATCTTAACGTGTCATTTACTTACTGCTGTTATTATTAAGTCTTGTTCTTAAATTCACAAAATCCAACTATCATATAACAAAAAAAACAGGAAAATCTACCTACACCTAATTCACCCCCCCTCTTAGGCGTACTTCTGTACTTACAAAACATGACTTAGTTAGAGGTCTTCCAAAGATTAATTGTGACAAAGACAAGTTGTGAAACTTGTGTCAGATGTAAATTAGTGAAGAGTAACTTTCACTCTATAAACACAATTTTAACTAAAATACCTCTTGAACTACTTCACATTGATTTATATTTACCTGTCAAAACTAAAAAGTCTTAGAGGAAAGAAATATGGCTTTGTCATAGTAGATGACTATTCAAGGCACACATGGATTTTATTTTTAGAACAAAAATATGATGTTTTTGAAGCTTCCAAAAACTTTTGTTGGAAAGTTCAAAATAAGGAAGGTATAAACATTGTCTCAGTTAGAAGTGATCATGGAGAAGAATTTAAAATTTCGTTCTTCAAAATATTTTTTTGAGGACGATGGCTTTCTCATTGTTTTTCCTGTCGAAGGACTCCACAACAGAATCATAGAGGAATGATTGAATCATTGCTTTATTTGACTTCCAGTAGGCTTGACATAATCTTTGTTGTTGATTTATTTGCAAGATTTCTAACATCTCATAAAGAATCATATTTAACTATTCGGAAAATAATTTTTAGATATTTAGCAGGTCCTAATGATCTTGGCCTTTGGTACATCAAATTTTCTCATTTTGATCTTGTAATCTAATGTGACGTTGATTATACTAGTGACAAAATCGATAGAAAAAGCACAAGTGGTGCTTGTCAATTTCTTCGAGAAGCTCTTATGAGTTGGTGCTGTAGAAAACAGTACACTATTGAATTCTCAATAATTAAAGTTGAATATCTCTCAACTACAAATTTCTATTCACAAGTTTTAAGAATAAGAAATCAACTTAAGGATTTTAGATTAAGGTACACAAATATTCTAATTTCATGTGATAATACAAGTGTTATTAATTTGTGAAGAAAACCCATTTAACATTGAAGTGCAAAACTTATTGAGATTTAGCATAATTTTATCCGTGATCATGTGGACAAAAAAGATGTTGAATTCAATTTTTTTAATACTGAAAATCAATTGGTTGATATTGAAAATTGTTACAAATCATATCTAACGTTGATTGAGAAAAATCCTTGATTTTTAACATCCATAACATTCTTCTCAAAGAAAGTGCATTCTCTTTGGGAATTTGAAGCATCTTAAACATTAATTTTTTCACAAACCATGTTTTCAAATATTAAATGCTAAAACGACCATTGAGTGATCATTCTAATTGTTATGGATCATGCATACTAGGCTCAAACGGCTACATCAAATATGACATCATTATTTTTTAGCTTAACTTTTTAGATTTCCAACAATTATAATATTCATTTGTAGTTCCCTCCAAAAAGTCAATATTTAACTCAAAACACATGCTCATTCTTCCTCCATCTTTCTCTTATCATTTTCGAAACAAAAAATCAGCATGACAAGAACCAAGGAATATGTGAGAAAAGTTGTTCATGTTTGTCCTCATTTGAACTCACTACCTCACTTACCTCCACTCTCACCTATCTCAGGTTCACCTTCTCCGCCACCTACACCTTTTAAAAGTCTTACACTTGATAACATTGTTGAAATAGAACCATTGGATATGACTCTTCCTTCAAATCCTACAACCTTAGCTCCATACTTTACAACCGCTCTTCCACACTTTGTTAAACTCAAGAAGACCAAATTATTGATCCTAGAAAATCAAAAGATCTTAAAGCATTCAAGTTAGAATTAGTACCAAGAAGAACATTGAGAATGACACCACTATATACATCATCCATGATAGTGACTCTGAAGCAACTCCTTCTCCACCAAACAATATTTCTCCTAAAACACCAACTCCGTCTTTGTCTAAACCTTCTCCTAAATCATCATAAAAACCTCCCCCTACCAAATCTCAAACCAAACCAAAATCACCCTCTTTTGCCTCCACAAAAACACCTTCAAAAACAAAATTCAAACCTACTCTCAAAGTTTCTGAACCAATCCTTGACAAACAAAAGAAAACCACTTCAAAGAACCAATCCTCTTCCACAAAATCCTTTGAAAAATCCAGAATCAAAATCAAAGGAATGAAACCACTCTCTCATTACCTTCCCAAAAACTACAATTTCAAAAACAGAATCAAAGAATCACTTATTTTTCATAATGGCTAGGATCTGATCTTCAATGAAAAATGGATTGATAGACCTATTTAAATAAGTTGATATTTCAACTTTGACAATGTTCTTATCATAGGGGTTGATCTAATGAAGTATATTGATCTATTAGAATGGAAACATTTCTTTAAAATTCAAGAAGTTTATTGCCTTACAGCCATTTGAAGCTTTTACTTTAGATCACAAGTTTTTGTAGACAAGAACCTTCTTATCTCCATTTTGAAGGAAATTGACATCACCCTTACCCCTGATGTTTTGGCCAAAATTTTGAAACTTCCTACTAAAGGATCTGCATTTTATGATGACTCTTAGTACCAAATCCTCAACATCGACAAAAATGAGGTTATATAGGAAATGTTTGTGGATGAAATCAATCTTGACTCCTCCAATCTCAAACCTCATTTCAAAATATTACACAACATGTGTCAACATTGTTTACTTCCTAGATTAGGTAGCAAAAATAAGAACTATGACTATGACCTCTTGCTTATGTATCATCTCTTTCATGGTGTCAAAATGGATCTTCCCTACATGATTCTTCATCATATGATGTCTGCAACCCTTGTTGTTAACAAAAAGACCACAATCCCATATGACATGGTTCTTACAAAATTTTTTTCCAGTTTTTCAAATTTCTCTCAAAGATGAAGTCTCCCATTTCATTTTCAAAATTCACCATAAAAAATGTGAGCCATATGAAAAAGGATCCCACAAGAAAGAGATATGCTTCATCCTCTCCAGAAGATGCTAGTACCAA
Source organism: Cicer pinnatifidum (assembly GCA_037974775.1). Lineage (NCBI taxonomy): Eukaryota > Viridiplantae > Streptophyta > Magnoliopsida > Fabales > Fabaceae > Cicer > Cicer pinnatifidum. The sequence goes on from JBBPBR010000008.1 coordinate 13,698,049, forward strand.
GGATGATCAAGGGACTTCCAAGAAGAAAAAGATTGAGAGATCTAATAGGTCAACAAAATGGAACAATTTTAGAAGCAATAGAACATTCTCCTCAAGAATGAACATTCTCCATGAGACTATTACTGATATGCTAGAGAATGCTACTGATTTTGATCATGCAATGGACAATGATCAAATCAACTCTGACATGATTGTTGAACAACAATATCAGTAGGCTCCATTCAATCTGGTTTAGTTTCCTTTCTTGATCACTCAAAATTTGTAACAGGAAATATATTACAATGTTTCTTTGCTTTTGTGTCTCCTATCAACAATTCATCTTTGCCTTTTGGGTTTTACACACTCAAAATTTTTGTGAAAACTCCAAGCCATGATTCTACTATTCTTATCCCACCAACTCAACAATCCACTTTTTCTCCTCCATCACTACTTGAAAATTTTGGATCCTTGAACACTTGTTGAACTGTTAAAGTTTAAGCTTTTCAAAAAGCCAATATGTCAATGCACGTCCTCAAAAGAGAACTAATATTGACAAAATACTTCATAAATTAGGAAATACATTCCTAAGGTTTTTGCAGAATTGGTCATTCTATAAAGCCTTCTTATTCACAACATAGAAGAAAATGTCATTCTTAGAAAATGGATTGTTGAAGAAGTCGACCCCATGTTTGGAATTGCTAAACCTCCTCCGAATCCAGCACCCCCTCCTCAAGACATTCATATGCCTTCCACCTCCTCATCCTTTAAAGCTTCATCACAATCTCTTTATGGTTGAAGTTGCTGCTATCTACTCCTTCTCTTTTTGATGTGACAAAATGGGATAATGAATTAGGATGCTAATGCTCTAAAATTTGAAATCAATTTTTTAAAAGTAGTACTTTGTGCACCTTGTTGCTCTTTTTACTAATTTTTGTTTTTCCAGTTTCTAAACTAGGACCTCTAAGTTTCTGAATCATAATTAAAGTTCATGTAAAATCATTTATAGTATTATACCAGTTTTATATGAATGAAATACAATGATGGTTCACAAAATTGTTTTACTTCTTATTACTCAATTTATATTATTATTGGATGCTAAAATTGAGGGGGAGCTTTTTAATATATTATGCATACCTTATCTTCATACTATTAAAATCATAATAAAAAATTTAAAATTTAATTATAGAAGTTTGTCGTAAGAAAAAGAGAGATTGTTTAGGCAAAATCCCAATTTGATGTTTTAAAGATAACAAACATATTAACTTATATTTTTAAGATTGTGATCATTTTGTGATCAAACGTGTGCTTTTGAGTATTTTAAAGATTTATAGCACATTTTAATTTTAATCTAAGTATCTCACTCACATATGGACAAAACATCATTCAAAATTATACAGAAATAACGTTATGTCTGAAGCAGAAGAACATTCTATTTGCTTGGTTTTATGACATAACATTCCATCCCATGTTAATGCAAGATTCATCATCTTAAATGGTTTTAAGTTAACTTAGAAATGGACAAGGATCAACTTTGTAGTTGAAGTCACTTCAAGAATAATGCATTTAAGACATATTGCACAAACAAACTTCAATGAGGAATAATGAAAAAAAAAAAACATTTTTTTTATGGTATCAAACAATGGAATATGTCTTAAAGGCTTTGTTTGATCTATCTTTAGTTTCAACATTGTTTTCAGATTTCCTTTCGACCAATATGAGCAAACAAACTCACACTTTGACATAAACATGTTGGCCTACGTTTTTTGAAAAACATTTTCTCTTTGTTTTACCATTTGCTAGCACAAAAAGACAAAAACTAAATACATACAAGTGCAAGTGATAGTTGCTGCCATTTCCCTTTCCCCATGCAGCCTTAGAAAAGCAACTGCGAGTGTCTCCTTGCTCAAATTTTGAAGCCACATTTTGGTCACAAAAAGCATAAGAACATTATTCTATGGAAGAAAATATTCTATTTGATAATATAAGGTATATTAGATCAAGTTGTGATCTGAAAAAAATATTATAAAAGTGTGTTGAAAGAACGTTGTATTCAGTAAAATAACGGAAAATCTCATAGAGGACTAGTCGTAGCTTAAGTTTAAAGTTGAACCAAGATAAATTTGAGTGTGATTCTCTTTACCTTAATCTTTTACTTTGTACATTAATCACACCACATCACTGCCATTTACCGTTTTTATTATATACTTCTGATAAAGAACATTCTCTTTGGTTTAAACTAACATTCTTATCCAAGTAACATTCTCTTTGATAAATATTTTTTTTTCCCGTTTTACTGATTAGAAAATTGTTTATTTAATAAATTAAGAATAAATATAATATTTTTTTAAAAAAAAAGATACTATTAGAAAAAATACACTAAGTTGAAAAAAAAATACGGTTGAGTAGATGTGTCTAAACAAACTACGTGTTATATTATTTTAACAACTCCTTTCTATTTTGTGGATAAATTTAAATTATATTAACAACTTTATCTTGTTTTGCAGATAAATTAACAACTTAATTATATTTTATTCACACGTTCCTCCTTTTTATTTATTTTTTTGGATCTAATAAATAAAAATTAATAAAAATAATTATAAATAAGAAAGAAAGTAAAATATATTAATAAGATGAAATAAAATACGTTAAATTGAAGAAAAAAGTATATCAAAATTAATGTGGTGGAATAGATGTGCCAAAATAAACAAGGTAATGCATATTAAATTTACCAATCACCCACAAATCAATTTTTTTGCGGCTAAATCAATTTGTAAATTAATGAGAAAACTAATCAATATACCAAATCACATTTAATGAGAAAATTAATTTTAACAATTTGTGATTAATCAATTTGTAACTTACCAAATTGTCATCATTTGGCCGTTGAGTAAATGTAATTTGATAAATGTGATTTACCAAATTTCTCATTTTAGCAACTAATCAATTTACCAAATCACAAATTGCGGATTTTTTATAATATTTTTCTTTAATTTGATGTATTTTTTTTCAATTATAATTATAAATATGATTATTTTTATTTATTAAATCCGAAAAAAAAATAGTAGACTAAAGT
>JBBPBR010000008.1:13709992-13722351 GCA_037974775.1 Cicer pinnatifidum
TGCATAATCTATTAAAATTAATATATTAATCAATAATTTATTAAAATTTACATCTTTTTAATTACTACATTATTTTAATGAAATACTAATTACTAAACATTCATCATTCTCTCAAATGTTTAGCCAAAAAATAAATCACTCTCAAATGTGTGGTTAGGATGCATAAAACCAAAAATAATATTTTTTCTTTCAAATAAACTCATAATGAAGATCATTCGACAAACAAAATCCGTAAATTATATTTAGTATTAAAAATCTTTAAAGTATTTTAATAAATATTAATTAATGTAATTATCTATCGTAAAATCATATTAACATGCTCTTTTTTTACTTGTTTGTCATGTAATTATAATTTTAAAATGAATGTGTATGAAGTTGATCTAAGTTGACACATTTAGATGAGAACACAAAATAAATAAATATAAAGTGAAAAGTATAATTAAAAATGGCAAGACAAGATGAGTGTTATTTTAATCAAAGTAAAAGTAATTGCAATTGACATTTTAATTTAACTCTAGCTGCTCTCTTATTAGAAAAATATTATTAAAAAAAGTAGAAGAACAAATTTAAATTTCAATGTCTTGAGTATGAGACTTCTATTCAACCTGACCTGAGAATTTTCACAAGAATTCGAATACGTACGGTTGAGTAGAAGTAAAATAGATGTAGAAACTTCAAATAGGTAGTATTTTTAAAACGTTTGACAAGATAAAACATCTTTATAAAAAAACAAACAAATACTTTTTTAATTTAAATATTAAACATTACTCTTTTATCTATAAACCTAATATAATTTTCTCCCAAAAACACAATAATAACACTACTATGAAGCTGAATATAGACAATCTTCTTTTTTCTTTTGGAGAGCTACTATATTTTCATGTCGTAGATGAGATCAAATATGTCTGCACAATAATATTCTAACTAACAACATTCAAGGTTTTGAGAAAAATGAGCAAATAGATATAATATGTTACAAAATACCACTTACTCAAAATCTATTTATGCAAAAAAAAAAAAAAAATCCAACTCGATTTACTTCTTTGAAAATGATTGGGCTGCAAAGAAATTTTCTTTTGATTTGATAAAGTGGGGTTGTGAAAACTCATACGTATGCGAAAGGTTTTATCATGGCAGGGGACCTACGATCCAAAAGTTAATTGCATAAGATGTGTGAAAATGATTACAAGAAGAAAAAAAAACTATTGACCATTTAAACCAGTTACAAATTCAGAATTGGAGGAGGCACAATAGTGCAACATAATAATAAGAGTTATTAAAAAAAATATTTATAGTGGATTGACCCTCCATGAGAATGCTACATAATTGTTGTGTAAGTTTCATTAGTGATTCTTATGTGATCATAGTGAGTTGTCATTTGATTTGAAGTCACTACAATCCCTGCACGGGTAATTGTAGGCTTTAAGATTATCAAACGTTGTCTGTAACAAGATACTTATAAACTTATCTACAAACCATGTGGAGGGGTGTAAGTGATGTAGATAAGTTTCATATGTCCTACATAACATGAGTTATATCTTGGGCCACTCAATAGAATAAGACTATGAAAATGCATTGTCATACTATAATATACCAATATGTGATTTTGAGTCCATTGATTTTATGTGTCTATGATAGAATCGAGAAATAAAGAATTGAACCTTACAAGGATGACAAATATGGTGACTTGTGTTCAATTAGACATTTGGATGAAAAGAGAATTAATGCACAATAAATAATGGTCATTGTATTTTCTCATGATTTAGGTAGCAAAAATACATTGCTAGATGTCAATTAGTGTTTATAATATTTTATATTATATAAACTACACTACATATAATATTTAATATTATTATCATTTCAGCGAGAACCTATAAAGATTACAAATAGAGGATAGTAACAACAAAATAAATGATTACATTAGTTTAAATAAGATTTGATTTAATTTTATGTTAATCGTATTAACTATAATTTAATACATTAACCTATTATATTTTATGTAATTGAATGTGATTTGATTAAATAAATGAGGGTTGACAATTATTTGAATTAAATATAATTTAATTAATATTTTGTATTCAAATAAAATAAATAAATTAGTTAATTAACTATAATCATTAGGACTTATTTTGGATTGGATCTAAAATAATAATCTTAGAATTTTAGTGACTCGTTCTCTATAAATAGAAGAAAAGTACATTTCCATGTAATCTTGAATGCCTCTCGTAGAAGGACTAACACCATGTTCCGTTTTGTATTAGTGTGGACTATATAGAAACATCAGTATTTCCTTATTGGTGATCATAGTTAAAATATGTTTTTTGAGAAATGCTCCGTGTTAATAATTTATATCCTCCTCGACGCTTTAAGAGGTAAACTTATGAACTCATATGTGAAATTTTTGTTCTTACGTGGTCCTTGGCCATGAAATTTTTCTACTCATGAGAATGATTTTAAAAGAGTTTTAAAAGTCTATCTCATGATTTTCTAATAGATAAACTACTTGTTTTTTCTTTTAGTTTGTACTATATTTATTTTAGTACAATTGAAATACATGCAATTGTAGACGAAAAGTTTACAAATGACCATAAATTTGTTATTTGAGATGATTAAGTGTTGTAAACGAAAAGTTTACAAATGACCATAAATTTGTTATTTGAGATGACTAATTGTTGTAAACGAAATACATATAATAAGTTTGTACTATAACGATGCATGTTTTTTTATAAAATTCATGTTGTAACATAAAGAAGAGTCATAAGATTCTTCAATCCCATAAATTTTTATGTATCTTTTGTTCGACAAATGCAAGAATCTAAACTTCACAAGCCTTGATTTTTTTTCTTTTATGTTTGTTGACTTATTGACATTTCTGACTTTGTTGACAAAAATAAATTTATCCCTCAACTCCATGTTGATCCTTTTATGAAAGATAAACACTCTATTAGGTCTCTCTAACCTACTTTGGCTAAAGTTGACGTGAATTATCTTGGTAGAATCCAACGAGCCAAAGCATCTCTTTTGCAATAAGTTGCAAATTTTCGACCTAATCTAACTATCTTGAAATCCTTTAAAGATGGAAATGCCTTTTGTTTCTTTAATCTTCTTGAACAGTGTAACGCCTAATTTTTGAACATGAATGAAACAAAGATATACATAATGCAAATGAAACTGAAATTTTTAATTCATAAATATTTAAATACTTACAAATTTAAAACAACTTTCAAGTGAGACTTAATTAAACTATGACTATAATATAGACTCAAGACGTGATCCGACTCCGACTCATGACATTGAAGGACTGGTGAGCAAATCTGGATACTCCTCAGACTTTCAATATTTACCTGTTACATGGAAAACATCAACCTCAACATAGTGAGCATAAAACTCAGTAACATAGATTTAATAAAAACAATTATTGATGTTTCCCAGCCATGCTGGTGTGCTAAGCATGGAAAATCCTCTCGGTAACTATACTTCAAATTAATATAATATTATTTCTTCGTAAGCTATATTCAAATACCTCTTCTTCCTCTAGCCTAAAGTATTTTAAACACTTTAAGCCACTAGAATTGAGTAGTCTAATGACTTAAACTCAATATATCAAGTAAGTCATAAAGACTACATTGGTTTCACCCAATGTCCTCTACTTGAATAACCTCTGTTGGTAAGATTGGACATAATTAAGTCCGTAAGTGGTGCCCCACTTACCCTCGCTTACGTCGTATATAGACGGAGAGTTCATCTAGCTAGAATGAACTCAATATATAATAATAATAATAATAATAATAATAATAATAATAATAATAATAATAATAATAATAATAATAATAATAATAATAATAACAATCTAGTATATATCTAATCATAACATAAGAGTAATCTTCATTCACACTATGGAACATGCGCTTAATATATCAAACTTCTATAAAATAATGTTATATTTAAGCTTTCATATGCAATTGGTTTCACTCAAAACCGATTCCTATTGCTTTTGTTATAATCATCTTAACTCACATATGTCATAATCATTTTATGTAGAAACACAATAATTTTGAAAAACTAATTAAAATATCAAACGATGTCCGATTTGAATAAATGATAACATTTTAGAAAGCCTAAGATGTCTAGTCTATAAATGTAATTTTTTATTATGCGTAATAGACATTCAATTAGTACAGTTTAATAAAATAAGGTAAACATATATAAAAATAGGACAACATATTATTTTTGAATGTGTAATTCAATTTTCTCTATTAATTTCAATGTAAATGCGTAAAACAAGTGCCTATTTCGTAGGTAATTAAGTCTATTTTCAAATGGAATAATAATCAACTCAAAACACCATTTGTGGAGAAAGTTATGAGTAAAATACCAAAGGTATACCTATACGGGTTCAAAGACAACATCATACTATTTTCACTTCAAACTTTATAGTTTTAAATTCATATGATCAACTAAGTCAAATACACTCAAAATTCAGCATAAAACCAAGTAATTACCAATACTAAACAATCTCATCTTATCACAAACCCAACCACAACAATCAACAACAATAATCAAACAACAACTCTTCATAGTAATTAATACAAACACCTAACGTGCATTATTAATAATCAATGATACTAAATCAAATAGAATTATCCCAATACCTAAATACACAAATCATGAAACAGATATTAGGAACATGCAACCAATATCTCTAAGCACGCCTAAGAGAGGTTTTAAGAGGATTTTCTGTTAACTTAAGAAGAGATTTGAGACCCCAAAGTTTGATTATAATTTCTTCTTCTACAAGTGAAATTTTAACTCCTCTTCACGTTTCCATCTTCCTTCTCAACATGCAAGAACTCTAAATTTCTTCTCCTATATTGAAACCATAAGTTCCCTTTTCTTCTTTCTCATAATTCCTCATTTCACTCTACCCCTTGGTCCTCTTTTACTATAATATAGGTGTGAGGGTTGATTCTATAATGAGATGATGAAATGAGGGAGCTTGAGAAGGGCATGCAATGGAGTTAGTGTGTTCTCTCTTTTTTTTCTCTCTTGTTTCCTGTTTTCCCTTCTTTCATCTCTTCTTGTTTTTTTTTTTCTCTTGATATCATATGGTCATCCCTCCCTCTTTCTTTCTTTCATTTATTATAATTTTTTATTTATTTTAACAATTGAGTTTTGAGTAAAGGGGAGTGTGATGGGAAATGTCAATTACGTCCCTCCGAAACCTTACAAATGATAACTTTTATTTTGATTACAAAATAAGCTATTAGAAGTTGAATTATGAGATTTCTATTGAGTTTATTTCTAATTTATTCCTCAACTATAACAAACACATTAATTTGAACTTTCTAAACTAAACTTCACTTGAATAACTAAAAATCATTTTTTGATTAAATAAGATTTAAGAGATATATATAAATATATGAATTACGACAATAAAATATAAATAATAAAATTATTAATATAAATAAGAATAAAATAGAATATACAACTTTTGGGGTGTTACAAATAGCACAACTAGCAAATTTAATTTTGAATATGTTATAATGGATCCTACCATCAACTCTTCCATCACCTTTCCATGCTCCACAAGACAATTTTGTAAGTTCCACTATCTTTAATCTGCCATAATAACCACTTGTTGTCTCTCCATCTCTCTCCACTTTCGCTTCCTCAATCCTTACCCTCACTCTCAATTCCTCTATCTTCTTCCTCTGTTCCTCTGTTATGTTAAACCCTGTATTCACCATAAGAAAGTTTCAATTTTCATGTAAAAAAGAGTCCTCACAAAAAAAATAAATAAATAGAGTTTCCGATGAAATATGTAAATGAAAAAAATTAACATATATATTTAGGCGTTGCTGGGACATATATCTGTTAATTTTTTTCATTTACTTTTACTTTTACAATTCTCATTCTCTTTACTAACTAGAAATTCTCATTCTTGTAAACAAAAATCTACAAATTTTCATTTTATTTTCTAACCACTACACTTCTTAATCTTCATTTATGTAATTTATTTTGTTGGTCGACAACCTACTCGACTTAGTGTTAGTGCCGCTTCTGGTGTTCTTGCGGTTGCAGTTGTCATTTTGGACGAAATTATTTCTATTTATTTCAATCAGTTAGTTATTAAAATCATATTATTTTATTTATTATTATATATGTGTTGCTATTTTAATTATTCATATAATACACATGAATATGTGTTAATATAAAATATATATGTATAAGTTGAGCTAATATTGATAAAAAAAAAATAAGTTTTGTTAAAGAACTTTAATTATTGAATAAAATTATATACATGAATATTGATATAAAAAAAAAATAGATGAACATGTGTTAGTATGATAATTTAAAGAAATATACAAAAAAAGTTGATGTTGTTTTTTCACCGATAAAGTTAATGTTGATAAATATATAAGTTGTTTTAAGTAACTCTAGTTTTAATAATTATTATGTTTGTTATGAAATAAATATTTATTAGTAAATTTTAGTTACATATAAGTACAGTTGATTTTGAATATTATTTATAAGTGTAAATGTGAAGAAAAAAATTATTGCAATAGATAGTATTTTTAGATGGTATGTGTTATTAATTTATTGTGATTTTAGATATATATTTTTTTTGTATAGACTTTAGATATATGTTTTATTTGTTGTGAAATTTTTAATGTTTTAAATACATGTGTATATTTTAAATATCTGTTAGTGAGCTAAAAAAAACATAATAGTAAATATTAGAAAGAAATTGTAGTGGAAAAATATGTTAGCAAAGTTTTAGTTAAGTGTATGTAAAAACAATATGTATTAGTATGAATTTGTAAATAATAAGGTTATAAATTAAAAACATATGATAATATCTAGATTTATTCTAGAACGTCATGTTAGCTTTAATTAATGTTTTATCAATGTATTTATGCACATCTTTCTCACTATAAATTTTGATATTTCCATTTTTTTTTAGTTTAAGAATAATTTTTTTTAAGCACGTTTCTAAATTTTGAGTTATAATTGGGTTTTAATATAATTATTTAATTTACTTTCAAAATTATTTGCATATTGACTCTTGCTCGCTCTACATGTTATAACTTAAATTCCAAATATTGGATTGATGCATGCAGTAGGCGTTGAAAAGCTAAGAGCCAGAGCTACAAATTATATGTTGATGCCAAAGCCCAATTCAGAATATTGTTAATTGCATTTGGATGATTCTATTCCTTTTTATTTGATTATATTTTTATTCTTATTGCTTAATTTGAATCTTAATAGGGTTGATAAATTTCGTTTTGACATAATTTGGTTTCTAAACCAATTGTAGTTTTGACATTTAATTCAGTCACAGAAACATAATTCATATAGGGTTGGTTTACGTTTGTTTAATCACTTTGAAGTAGCAATGTCGATTTACAAGAAAGGGAGTTTGAATTGTAAATGTTCTTATTTAAAATTTCCTATTACAAACTTAAGAAAAATAACTCAAGATTGATCTTGGTTGTGAAAACAGAAACAAAGAACGTTTTTGGTTTCTGACCAGAAAACTGAGAATGTTATTGGTTAGTTAAAATCAACAATTTAATTTATCAATTTAACTAGATAATCAAACAGACTGAAAGTAAATAGATAAGGAAAGAAATACCACACAATGATATATCCTAGTTCACCCAACTCGGACAATGTCAAGTCCTCACAACTGTGAGATTTTCCCTTAGTGCTAAAATGGAGAACAATCTTTGTTTTACACACCCTGTTTCAAATCAACATTGATCTGTTACAAAAAAAAAAATCATTTCCATCCAGAAAGGAGTTCAATCAAATCACATATCAATCTTTAGATAGGATTTTACAGTTCACCTTTTAATCATAAAAGGATTTCCTACAAGTTTATTCAAAACTATACTTCACACTATATAGCCTTGAGTTTACAATGATATGATTCAAAATGTTTTGTTAGAATCTTAGAAGTCTCAACACTTGTTTGAGTTCTGATTCTTTGACAGAGAAATACACGAGAATGATTCTAGGAATCGAATGAGAAAAATCAGAACTGATTCAATGTGTGTAAGTAAGAGAAATTCAAGTATGATTAAAATGAGTAATGAATTGCATAGTACTTGAAGCTCTAATTTTTCCTTGAGCTTGACCTTACTTTTATAGGCTTTTAGGATATTTAATAATGGTCAAAAAGAGTTGTTGGTAGTGCTCTGTCAATTTTGACCAAAGACCAATTTATATGATGAAAAATATTTCAGCCTTTGAACATTTTTGAGTTCTGTTGACTATATTTGTTCTTCATTCTAAATCAAATTTCTCTTGTGTTTAATGATCTTTTATGCTTCATATATATATATATATATATCTGGACGTTTTTTATATCTCAAGATCGTTCAACATTCTTTGGCAGTCAAGTTGGAGAAGGTTCAGACTTGTTTGAACTTGCTTGATTCATGACATTTTCTCTTTATGATTCAAATGGTTTCTTTAATTAGAATGGATCATATTTGTTCCTTGTCAAATACTGCTAATATAAGTGTAAATTCTAGAGGTAGAATCTTCTTTTAATCAGTGGAGATTAATTGATCTTGAAGCTGACTTGATCATTCTTGAAATTGGAGAACATTCTTCGTTTTTCTAGAATTTGTCAAGAACGTTCTTCGTTCTTGTTTGTTTAGATTTTTCCTTTTCATGCTGACTTATTATTTGCTTTGCTTGGATCATATTTTTGATTAATACACTCAAACACACATGTTAAATACCAAAACACTTAGAATCATAATTATAAGTCTGAATTAACTGTTGTTTAATTATCATCAAAATATTAATTTGGGATTTTGTCTCAACACACTTATATAATCAAACACGAGTAGAAACCAATTAGAAATTAAATCCTTTTAAAAATATGTGATAGGTATAAAATTCCCAAACCAGAGGATTGGTCATTTTAATATATGTGATTCTAATTTCGTTTTCTCAATTTGTCTAAACCTAAATTCTAAAAACCTCCTTTGTAGCTTTTTATGATTCTAAATTCGGTTAATTGAGTCATAAGTCCTTGCGAGACAATTTGAGTTGTTGCTCTACGCTACATTTTTATTAACTCATATTTGAGTCGTGTGCGACAACGGATCAATGTCATTGATGTTGGCTTTACATATTAACTTTAACTACATTCTCTAGGGGAGAGTGTCATGAAACAAGTCTATGAGTCGATACCTTATTAGAACCACCAAATACCCTTTATGGTGAAGTGAAGAAGAGAATTAATTTGGCTAAACACCTATTAATTTTTTAAAAAAGTTGCTCCACTATATTCAAATAGGCACCCAAAAATGATTTTATCAATAATGCAAAGGATAAAGAAAAATAATTCATGTAGGGCTCAAAGTTGACAACTAGTGGAAAATATTAAACATCAAACAAGTCCTGAAGCCTGAAAAAAAAAAATCTTAGTGTTTTTTTTTCTTTAAACATGATTGTAAGATATTTTATCCTTAAGAAAGTTACAAGTCAAGTTCTAGAAAAACATAATCAATGGTGAATAATCACTCAAAACAAGGAAATGAACATAATATTTGATGATGTAACACAAGCTCATATATAAGACAAAAACTCACCTTCAATAGTTAAATCAATGAGAACATGTGATCAAAGAATATGGTGATTTATCAAACTGAAAGTGTGGCTCATAAAGGTAAGTTCATTTCCTATTTGAAATAACATGCACATAAATTACGTTCTCTATCAAAGACATCAAAAAGTTTTCTTTCAAACACGGGGAAATCATTTATTTATATATTTTTTCAAAACAAGATTAAAAAAAAAAACACATATGAAGAAAGCAAGCAAACAAGCAAATGTACACCCCATGTTTGGACCAGACATTTTCCTCAATGTAAAAATTGGAATAGTCATGAAAGGGGTAAGAAAACTTAAAAGATTATGGTGATTGTGGAAAGTGGCCTTGGGAGATGTGGAAAATTTTCTACTACCAATCCCTCAAAATTGAAGTCTGGATCAAGAGGATTTTAATCCGACAATTTAGCATATGCATCAACTTCTTTTGCAAAATAAGGAACACTATTTAACACAATGATCAATTAAACAAACCCTACAATGAGAATCTTCAAGAGATGGATTTTTCATAAGATTAGACAAATTAAATTCCATCTTTTCATCACCCACATTAAAGGCAAGCTTATCATGTTTCACATCAATAATAACTCCCACTGTTGCAAGAAAAGGTTTCCCAAGAAAATGGAGACTTGGGAATCCTCTTCCATTTCCAATATCACAAAGTCAACCGGTTCAAACAACATTCCTACTTTGATAGGAACATTGCTCCACTTTCGCACATGGGTCAAATATGACCAAGAAGAGTTCCAAAAAATGGGCTTTGACGTCAACATAAAATTTATAGCTATGTCTCTCAACTTTCCATTGCATGCTCGCACATGTCAATTTGATATTCGGAGTTCATGTTATGGTCTGCAGAGCGAGCAAGGTCAAAACGCAAATAAATCAATTAATTATTTTAAAATTCAACTATGACCCAAAGTTTAGAAAAATGCAATAAAAATAATCTTAGGCTCGCTCTTACTAAAATGCAAATAAATCTTTGTGGACTTAACTCACCCACATCAAATTTCTTACAAAGTGACAAAGGCATGAGGCTCACACTAGCCCCAAGAGCACACAAAATACGTTCAAAACTCATATCACCAATCACACAAGGAATAGAAAAACTTCAATGATCCTTAAATTTGGGAGACAATTTATTTTGAATTATGACCCTACATTTCTCAGTTAAAGCAATTGTCTTATTGTCATAAAGTTGTGCTTTGTTTGACAATTTATTTCAAAAAATTAGCATTCGACGACATTTGAGGGAGAGCTTCAATGAACGAAATTTTTATATATAACATTTTCAAAAGTTCCACAAACTTCCTAAATTGCTCCTTAATTTTAGCCTTGGCAAAAGAGTATGGGTGGTTTGTATGGTGCCAGAGGCGCATAAGGTTTTTCTTTTTCCTTCTTTACCCCTTCAGTTGATGGTTGAACTCTTTCACTCCCATCACAACCACTCTTTTCCACATCTCTACCTTTGGATTCTTCTAATCTTTTTCAGTTCTTTAAGTGACTACATTTAACTGCCCATTGATATTATGTTTAGATTGCCCCAAGAATACACCGAAATATCTAGAGGATGAAGCAACTTTTGAGCCACTAGGGTAATTTGTTTTCCCAACATTTTATTACGAGTGTTCATGGAATCAACCCTTAGATGCTAACTGCTTAAGTGCTTCATTCACTAACTTGTTTTGATGTTAACTATTATGCTGCCTTTGGGTGGCAAATTAACACTTTTCTTGTCCAACCATTACGTCTAGGCCGTAATTCTTACCGGAACTTGTTTTTCTTTCATCTTCTTGATCAAGATGAACCGTGATTGCACCACTTGACTTCAGGACCTTTTCCATTGAGAATCTTTATTTATTCATTCACTTCTCATTGCATCCAAAATAAAACAAAAAGATAGTGAAATATAACTAAAATAAGATTAAAATCATCATATTAACCTATCAAACAAAGTTAAAAAAACAAACAAATTATAACTTATAAAAACAAAGTTATACAATTATCTAAGGTGGCTAAAAATTGGAGTGCATCATTTTGATCATAGTTGTATTGTTTATGAAAAATATATGTAGAATGATTATGTTTTACTTAAGAGCAATATGACAAAAATGAATGAGATTTGTTCATGGGATCTCTTATCTTCAACATATTTTATAATTCCTTTAAACATATATCTTCTAATTGTTTGATGCAATTGTCTGACTTTCTGTTTTTCAATGTTTTTAACATAAAATATAATAGAAGCAATTATAATATTTTCTTTGTTTGTTCCTTATTAAGTCATTACCAATTTCCAAATTGTCAAATGTAAAAAAAATTGAACATCTTATTCTAAAACTAAATTTTCTTTACATCACGTCCACGTGAATTTTCTGTATTTACTATGTCTCCGTATTATTTTCTATTTATTTTATATCTTAAATTTTTCTATGTTTTCAATATATTTATCCTTAACAATTTTTAACTTTTAGTTACAAATCATTTGTTTTTCTTTAACTATTCTTTTGGACATGTTGAACACTTTCTTTCGAATTCTTAAACCACAAAATGATTTTTCTTATCTGATCTTTGGCATTTTCAATTCCTTCATGCTTTCTCAAAAAGTATGATATTATATTACTTCTTGGTGACTTGTTCAACTGGTTCAAAGTTTATGTTTAGATCATTTTATTTCTCCACTTAATTTTATTCTTCTTCTATTTCTATTTCTCTTTTTTTTTTTTATC
>JBBPBR010000008.1:13723636-13735210 GCA_037974775.1 Cicer pinnatifidum
AAGAGTAAAAATACTCATTTAATTATACACTCAATTAAAATTAAACCCTTTGAATTAAAATAAAGGAATCCGAGTAGAATTAGAATTGGAGGTAATCAAAGGTGTTTTATTATTAATAGGATTGATAATTGAACCCTAGATTTCTCTTCATTGATTTACAACTTAATGTTTTATTATTTTTGTTAATTATTTACTATTTACTTATTCAATTCATTACAACTCATCTATTATTATTAGTCTAAATAATAAATGATCTTAATTAATTTGATAATTACTAATTAATTCATGTAGACACAATAATAATAATAATAATAATAATAATAATAATAATAATAATAATAATAATAATAATAATAATAATAATAATAATAATAATAATAATAATAATAATAATAATAATAATAATAATAATAATAAATATGGGCAATACTGGTTTAGAAGAAAAAAGGCCTAGCATAGCCCAAAGTCTTTGCTGAAACATAAAGCGAAACAGGGCTGCAGAAAGCCATTTAGCGGATGCATGATAAGAAAAAAAACCAATGTAGTAACAGTAACAAACCATAATGATAATAGGGGTGTTAATAGAAAATGGGGGTGTTAATAACAGTCTTACATAAAATCCCTTTTCAAGCATTTCTATGGTTCTAAACAAATAAAAATAATTTTTTTTACAAAATCACTTCAATAAATTTGGATTTTTCTTATCAAATGAAGATAGCATTTTTTCCCTCTATTCCTATTATTGGTTTTTTAGATTTGTTGGCCAATAGAAGTTCTGGTTGTCAGGATATAAAATTATGGTATATCTACTTTAGTAAGAATAATTAAAAACAGCGTAATGTAGGATTCGAAATATAGAGAGTAATGATGAACTATTCTCATTGACATCTAAGATTTTACAATAAGTTAAGATATAATATAACGATCAAATATATTATGGTCTCTTAAGCAACAAAGGCCCAATATATGCTGTTATGGGATTGCTCTCTTTTCCACATAACAAATAAAAGGAAATTTGGGGCGTTACTGCAATCTCTCCTCCCATGTAAGTACCCCGTCCATTTCCATTTAATCAATTTGTAACACTTGCAAGTGAAGAGTAGGAGAAGTGTTAGCAAGAATAAAAAAGTTAGTTTTTAATTAAAATTTATTTGGTTCAATTTTTAATGGAACTTTTGTTTAGATAGATTTATAAGAAATATAATTAAGTGTGAAGAGGTGGAAATAGACCGGACCGAATTAAGCTTTGCTAAGTTTAAATCTGACTTGTCGAAAAATTCAAGGCCTAAGTTTGTGGTCTGTGGCCTATCACAGACTTACTTTTTAAATTTGGTTTTGATAGAAGTTTGGTATGACTTGTTAACCTACTTAAAAACCTATTTTATTTTAATATTTTTGAATAAGTAGTCAAACATATCTTTAAATAGATTAACAAGTTAATATGTCAATGAAATTAAATTCTATTTTGATATTTAACATCACATTTTGAAGCATGTGACTATATATACATCATGCTTCAATTATATTTTATAATAATACATTTAAATATGTCAAAAACTAAATAAAGTTAATATGCGTAAATTACTAAAAGTTGAATATATATAACAAAAATATCAAAATTTAATATAATGATCATAGTAGTAAAAAAAATATTATTTACGTTTATTTAAATAAGCTAGCCTAATAGACTAAAAGACTTATTATGTGATTTGTAGTATGACTTTTTTAACTAAATATTTTTTTTTTAATAAGTTTAGGTTTGATGTATTATGTGGACGTCTAATATGACCTTTTTAACTAAATATATTTTTTTTTATAAATCTAGTCCTGACGTAGACTAGACCGTAGGTTTATGTCGGCCGGCTTGACCTATTATAAATATAAATTTATTTTTTAATTACTTTTATCAATTTTACTCCTCATTTTTCTATTTATCCAAATAATATATAATATATACCTAACCTCTCACCTATTTCTCTTATCTCTTTCCTATTTCTTTGAACATCCAAACATAGTGAAAGGGGGAAGGAGAGGGGACCAAAATTTATCCAGATTGAGAGATTTGGAGGGGATGAAAGAGAAGTGTATCTTACAAAAAGTTTAAAACTTCTTCACTCTCCTTGAACCAAAAGTAAATTCAATTAAAATCTTTTAAGTCAAATCTCTATTTTCTCCTTTTAAACTAAATATATCTTATTTCTCCTTCTGTCTCCTCTCCTCTCCTCTATATAAACCGTGTGTGGTGAGAGATTATCAAATTACCTTTACAGGATAATTAATAGCTCTTAAGAATTGTTATTACACTAATTAATTTTAGGCTAATAAATAGAAAGGAAAACAATAAGTTAAAAAGGTTACAAAACGTTAAAACCTCTTTAGAAATTCAATTCAAATGTTACGGTTAAGTTTTATTAATCATATATTTCATTACCCATTTCACAAGCATTAGACCATGGGAAAAACTCACTTATTATTTAAAGTGCTTCTTCACGTGCAAGTCAAGTGCGTTCAGAATTGGGTGGACTTTGAATGCACAAACATGTGTACCACGTGAGTCAAATCCATTTCTAAGTTTCCACTTTCCTTCTCCCTTCCCTGCCTCCACGTATCATCCACTATGTTTTTCTTTTTTGCTTTTTTTCACTCACTTAAACTTTTGAAATATTATTGACAAAAAAAAACACCTTTTGAAATGTCAAGCTTTTTACTACAATCATAAGATGAAATGAATTGCGAAAAAAATATGGACTATCACCATTATTATGTTTGAAATTTGGTACATGTTGGATGTGATAATAAAGAAGCACGATAGATTGTTCCAGATATTAAAGACTAAACTTGACCTAATATTTAAAAAACATGATAGTTGACGTAAAAAAATAAAAAGAATATGATAGTTAATTATCCTTATTTCTTAATCAAGTGGTATAATTGAAAATTATTAGTCACTAATTATGATTGGATTTCGTACAGCTTTTTGGTGCTGTACGGACATATACGGCCAGCTAATGTATTGGAGGTTGCTTCAATATATTCATAAGGTTTTCAACAAGTACATTACATGGATTTTATTTGATATAATTAAATTTGTTTTTATAAAGAAAAAAGTTGTGTTTTCAAAGGTACAAATTAGTACGGTATTACAAATTATAACTGGCTTGTGTTGTGTGTGTGTTTCCCACGTTCTTGTAAGCTTTTTCGAAGAAACTTCATATTGGAAATTTTTTTCCGTACAAGTTGTTTAGGAGTTTGTTCTTTATATTTTATATTTTTATTTCATTCTTACTCTTTCTTGATTTTATCCACTATAATTTCATACATTGTTGTTAAACTCCATTTACTTTTTTGCAAATTTACTCTTTTGCGTATTTACTTTTTAGTCATTTTAAATCAAAATCCTTTTCTAAATCATCGACAATCCATTTTTTTTACCACATTCAAATCATTGTTTTGCACATGTATTCATTCATTTATCTATTCCATTATCCATAATCCATATAAGTTTTGAAAAGAATCATTTGATCATGAAAATGATAATCTTGAACGTCAAACAAACCATCCATTCTTGAATTTTCAATTTTTATATTTAAGCTTACTCATATAACGTGTCCATGATTTCACTCTTAAATATTCATTTATTGATGTTCGTGATAGCTTGTCTATCAAAACTTAAAACATGAACCGTTTACTTCTAGGAGTAAATTTCAATTTATCATGTGAATTTTCACCCTTTAATCAACAACTATTTTTTAAGTTGTTTTCTCAATTTTGTTACTTCAAGAGAATATTCAAGGGATATAAATAACTTTATCCTAATTTCTTTTGTTCTAAATCATACTAATAGCAAATAAATCTTATGTTTTTCAATTATAGGCATAAAAGTTAGTTTTTTTTTTATGAACTCAGTCACTTCATAAACGATGACCACTGAATCATACGTTGAGCAATCCTAATTCCTTCCTACGTACAGGGATGCTTTAATATAAATTTTTTAGTTCTTCAAAATCTATATTACAATTTATCTTCAAGGATGCTTGATTATTAAATTCTTTGTTATTCAAGAACTATATAAAAATCTTCATAAAATTTATCAACACTCTTCAAATCTTCAAGGATGCTTCATTGTTAAAAATTTTCCAAAATTTATCAATAAGAAATAAACAAATATATGATAATTGTGCAAACCAAATAAAATTTTTAACAATTTTATGAGCAAAAAATCTAAAATATTGACATGAAAGAAAAGAAACAAAATATATAATAAATAACTAAGATCTTGAATTAGATCACCTCAAAGATAATAATAAGAAAAAGGTTTGTTATTTTAAGAGAACCTCCAAGGTGATTATGCCATCAAAAACATTATAGAGAATCATTTTAATATCGTGTTATGAATTAAAAATAAATAATCCTTTTATTATACTCTTTAAAGTATACTTTATAATGTTACGGAAGTCTTTTTTATAGGACACAAAATGTATAGCCTACAAGTATATGAATAGTCTTACATGTACAATATTTAGTATTCTGTTAATATAAATGAATAAGGCCTTTTACTTATTAAAATTATAGAACTCATCTGAATTTGGAAAGCATAATAATATAGTCTCCACAAAATATTCATAACACATTTTTAATTATTACTAAATTTATGTTGTGCTGCAAATGATTGTTAATGTAGATAGTACTAGTATAGTTGGAATGTCATGTGTTATAATGATGCCTTAGCATGCTCTATATATTCATATTACACAAGCATAATATTTGGATAGTTTTACACAGCTCAAAAATTTTAATAGTAACTTATTTCACAAAATTGACTGTAAGATTGAAATTTTATAATATGTATAATTTTTTTATAAAATCTAAAATAATTTGATACATGACATTAAGATGTGTAATGATTAATTTGTTTAACAAAAGAACTTTAGACATAAATTTTGAGGTATTTTAATGATTTATTCTTTTTACCCTCAATTATAAATAACAAGTAGCGTTTACGTATGTTAAACTCAAATAAAATAAAATAAATTAGATTAATCTATCGATATTTAATGCTCTTATTCCAAAGATACCATTAAATTAATTTCTAAATATTTTATTTAGATGATCATAATTATTAAAAAAAAATTAAGCCAGCAAAGTATATATTTTTCTTTTAATGATTTAAACATTTAAGCCAACAAAGTGACCGGTGTAACATTATCCAATCCAAATTATTATTAATAGTATCATTCCATGTATGTAGACAAAAAAAGAAAACCATCATTCTGTTAATTATTATCTTCAATCATAGTGGACTGGTGTCGGTTAGCACTCAAGTTCAAAGGTTCAATTTGCTTAAAATTTAAATGTCATGTTTATCATCCTAACTCTTTTGAACATATATTGTGCATTGCACATGGATAAGCTTTGTAGGGTTTGTACCAAAACCAACCAGACCATTAATATACATGATCATGCCTATGCCTATACCACCAGTTCACAAATACATCGGAAAGTAGCTTTAGTTCTTTGTCTCTTGTAATTTATGGTATTATTAACTTAGCTTTCATTTAGACTTTTTTTTAACAATTTAGACTTAATTTTACATATAAAAAATATATAGTTTTGATCAATTTATTTTTTTGAGATTCACCAATTCGTCCTTTTATTTTATTTTTTTGCATATACACTCTACAAAGATTTATTTTCCTGACTTTGGTTCCCACACCTTTTTTGGTCCCTAGTTTCTATGATTTTTGACATTTTGAGTATAGTAAAAGTGGATTGGAGAAAACATATTTTCACCAAAAATAAAATTAGATAATTGAATTCATAAATTGGAGAAAATAAAATGACGAAAATTTTATTTGTAATGTTTATCTACATAGTTTTAAATTTTAACGTTAATAGAGTATCAATATACCAAATGTTATATAGTAATATGTAATTGGTCCAAGTAGGAAGACGCTACTCAAGTACATTAGGGAAGTGGTCATGAACTCTAATTCTTGTGTATAGAAAAATTGATTAAGATTAGAGAACACTACAAGAAAAGTTTGAATTAGTGTCGGTCAAAAATTCATGCTATATGGAAAAAAATAGATGCTAATACGCGTTTAGCGTCGGTCTTGAAGTCGTGGTTGACGCCCCGACACTCACCGCTAAGCAGTTGTGTCTAACTTACGCTACTTTAACTTTAGTTAGATTGACGTTGATATTGAAGATTAATTTTGATGTATAATTAACATTGATAGTTATTACAAATTGTGTGAGGAGGATGCAAAGTTGTGTCTGAAAATGACTATGCTATTAAAAAAAAAACAATTAATAAAAATATTGAATCCTAATATATCAATATCAAAATTTTAAAAAATATATTTTTCTGATCTTAGGAGATTAACATATTAATTATTGTATGATGAAGGGCTGATTGTAGATATAATTGTCTGAGTCAATTGTTATTTTCCTAGAACATGATCAAATCTAAATTGCTTAAAGATAAAACTTCTTCCACAATATTTTTGTACAGTATCATTCATGTTATACTTCAGGATTAAGTGGACTAGAAGACAATATAATAGTCATTGTACATTGTTCTTAAGACATTAGTCAGATTCATGAAGCCTAATTTGTTAATGATGTCCATTGCTTATATTCCATTGTCATCTAGCAATATTATTTAGCAACATTATACACACCATGTACTTATTAAGAGTATGAGTCATAAGTAAATCACATAATATGTACAATTATGTGAAAGAAACTAGGTCCTTGAGCCATTACTATAAAGTCAATTATTTTTTGTTCCAAAGTTGACTTCATGTTCAATGAAGGAAAACACCTTCAAGACATGGGATAAAGGAATATCTACATAAAGTGGAAACAAAAGGAGCTATAGTGTGACTTATAAGAGAAAACAACTCAGATAAAGCTAAGAAAGTTTGAACATTGAAGATCCATATACCTATATCCACAATCATCTTGTCTTTACAATAGTGTTGAGAACCAATACAACAATGTTAAGTAATAATGAACTTCAGAGTATAGAAATACACACAAAAGAAAGATGGGATAAAAGCATCCCACAAGTTTTTCCATTTGAATAGCCTAATGTATTAAATTAATTGTGTGAAAATTATAGAAGTTGATTTGAAGTAATATCTTGATAAGGGGAAGTAATGTTGATTAAGTGCTCACAAAATATATAATTAATTGAAACATATATTAATAAATTAGATTGTACTTATTCGAACTAATATTTTTCTAATAATTATTATTGATAGTTGCGTGTTAGGATTGCATTAGAATTCATGGAAGTGCAATGAAATATAATTTGAACTCTAAAATGCATTAATAGATTATCTCTTCAATATATGAATTGATTCATTAAACCATTTGTCCAATTGATCATAAATCGACTCATGATCATTAAATTTTAAATATGGAGTTCAAAGCACGCATGAATCAATTTAAGCATAAGTGTAAATTCACATGATCAAGAAGTTAGTTTTTCAATGCATTAAGATATGTTTTCCTATTACACCATGGTAGAACTTTTCTGGCAACATTTGTATCTTAATCTCATCTCAATTCAAAGTGTCATAATCTAGACTCTAAAGGTTTTCATATTTACCCTATTTGTTATTGGAATTTTGAAGAAAGGCAAGGTGGAGTATTCTTATGTTAGGGTGTTAGAGTTTTTTATTTATCATATTCTACAGAAGTAAAGAAAAAGATTTGTTCATTTCCTACCTAAAGTGTGGTATCGATCTTTAGGTGATGATGAACGTGTTCAAGTTGAAGAAAGGGTTCTTCAATTGAAGGTATAGAAGGAGTGTGATTTTCTAATTGTAAAATAAATTTTCAAGGAACTTGTAATCATGTAACCAAATTTATAAAGGAAATAAAACTCTTATAAATATGAAATAGATGTACACTATAAGCGATGATGAAGTATTGTCCAACAAATTCCTTAGGACAAAAAGAATTTTAAAAAATGATGAGTTCTACAATAAGTTGAAGAAAACAAGTAAGAATTAGGAACCTAATAATTCATCCATCACATGCTTTGAGTGTGATAAAATTGGTCCCGTGAAAATGGATTGTCTTGACTATTAAAAGAAGATGGAAAGTATATATAAAAAGAAAGGTTAAGAGAGGAAAAATAGTTTACATAGTTTAGAAGGAAAGTGATTAAATCTCAAATGGAAACACTTAACAATTATTTTGCAAACCTTAAATTTTTATCTATATATGATGAATTACAATATATTAAATTAATTATTTTATTAATCAATTATGAATTAACAGATATTAATTATTAATAATATATATTCTATTGTTACTAATCATTAATTAATTGATGAATATGTGTTGGACTTTGTTTATGAATATATCATAATGTGTTGAACCATTCTATTAAGTCCAATGTAAGATAATGTCTTTACCTTCAATCATTTAATTAGTTAATCATTATCTTATTTAACGATTAACAAGATACTTAAAATTTTAAACGATAACAAATGTATTTTACAATTCATCTTTTGTTCTCTCAACAAAGATTTCTCAAATCCTAAAAGTAAATTATTGGATACATTTTTACGTAAATATGTAATGCTTTGTATTCATTCATACTAAAAAAAAGTGGCTGATTAGAAAAAATGCTTAATTGCAGTTTTGATCTCCCTATTTTAGTTGAATTGCAAAAATAGTCATTCCATTTTGTTTCTCCCCAGTTTTGGTCTCCAAACAGAATTTTGGTTCAAAATTTGATGAAATTTCATTCTTTTAAAGTCATACTACACCATTTATGATCATATATTCTCAATACAATTGTTGCAAATGAGATCTTGAGGCATGGTGTGACTTAAATAAATGCAAAAAAAATGAAATTTTATAAAGTTTTGAATCAAAATTCTGCTTCGGAGATCAAAATTGGAGAGAAACAAAATAGGTGGAATACTTTTGCGATTCAGCTAAAATAGGAGATCAAAACTACAATTAAACCTAAAAAAAATTACTTATAAAAATATAATATTTTATTGTAGAACCTAATATTAATTGCTTATTTCCAAACTTAAAGACATCCTTAGCGTGAGCTTCCAACTACTACATCTTTTATGTGCGTGTGTATGCGTTTTCTTCTTTCTTTTTTTTCTTTTCTTTTTATCTGCATATCGTATATAAAGCGTTGCTTTGACTAGTCAACCAGCACGTGAGTCAACAGTTTTTCAGGTTTTCACTTTCCTTCTTCCTTTCTCGTGTTTCCATGTGTTCTCCACTTTCCCATTTTCTTATACTTTTTGTATTTTATTATTTTCTGACTGGCTCCTGGTATACTTCTTCACTTACATACAAAATTATGTAAACGTTCTTTTTGATAATTTACACTCAAAACAAATTAAATAACAAATGTCGCGTGCAGTCGCATTATTGTACATGTGTTTAAGAATAATTAATTAACGATTTATTGTTGAGTAATAAGTTATAATAAAATAACGGCTTACTACAGTCCATTATTATTAATTTATCAAATTTTTTTTTATTTTAAAAATCAATAATTTTTATTTCTTTTTTATATTTTTATATTAAAAAATAACAATTTGACATATTTTTAATAATATAATATACTATTTTATAATATAGAATTATTTAGACACATTAATTATTAATATATCTTTAATTAAATTAAAAATATAAAAATATTACGATATTCAAATCTAAGTTTTTACAATGTTTTAATATAATTTCATAGATATTAATCATTCTACATTATCTTACCATATATTTTACGTTATTTAAAATTTCTCATATCATCATATTTTAGTTAAAAAATCAGAATAAAAAATTAAAAATGTCAACTTTTAAAATAGAATGATCAATTTCGTGATTCAGTAAAAATAGAGGAACTAGAATTGCAATTAAACATAAAATAAATAATTAGTTTGACAAAACAAATCAATGAGAACAAATCAAACTAATTATATGCATTAATCATCACAACAACAAAAAATCTGCTGTGACATTTAACTTTTAGTGATACATATTTATTTGTCACTATAGTTATTTTTAACTCCAGAAAGAGTGTTACATATTCTAATTTAATATCAATATATAATAAAAAAAATTGAAATATTCACATTTAAAAAACCAATTCACCCCTTCATCAATAAACCAATTCACCCCCTTCACCAAACAAATCAATTCACGCAACAATGCCTTCTTCTCATAATTTGTCAAAGTTTATTTTCGTTCTTCAACTGCAACAACGCCTTCATTCTCATTTCGATTTCTGAAATTCTTTTTCCATGTTTATTCTCTTCTCAATTTGTTTCCCTATTTCTTCTCTTCTCAATTTGTTTTCCTATTTCTTCTTTTCTCAATTTATTTCCCTATTTCATCATAGAAATTGTCAAAGTTGATTTTTGTATTTCCATTAAATAAGCTTTTTTCGATTTCTTCATCATTTTTTCGATTTTGTCTTCAATCAATTCCTTTAATTCCCTCTTCAATCAATTCCTTCAATTTCCTCTTCAATCAATTTATATTCATAAGCTTCTAATGCTCATGATTTCATTTCAATATTGCCACAAGAATATGACACTCATGTTAGTGCTATAATTAAATGCTAGGAACGCAAGTAAATGCATTTAATAGAATTAGTAAAAATTAAATTAAATTTTATTGTATATTTCAATGGTATTAGTTAATAAAAATAAATTAAAATTTTAAATTTAATTTACTAGTTTTAATAATTTTAAATTACAATTAATAGAGAGACAAAATAAATTTAATTTAATAAATAATAATAAGTTTTAGTGACAGAATACCATATGAATAGATCAAATCTTTAATTATATTTATCTAGGTTTTAGTGACATACAATATCGTAGGAATAAGTCAATTCTTTATTTATATTTATCTAGTTTTGAGCGACAATTATAATTGTAGGTTGAAATAAAAACATGTAGTGAAAGACCTCAGAACAAGTAGAGATAGTCCTCAAAACATAGCAAGACGCCTCATTAAAATTGATAGTGGATTCGAGTGTCACTCAAAATATTATTAACTTTTACCTATAGTTTTTGACTTTTAATGACAAACTATGTGTACTAGAAGTCAATTTTCTTATAGTGCATACATGAAGACCCATTTTTTACACCGATGTGACGCCTAATTAATAAAAAAAATATGATTAGTTCAATTAAATAAATAGTTAATTCAAATTGCAACAAAAATATACTTAATTCAACTATATAATTAACTAAAAAAATTTAATACATTCTAAATTAAGTATCTATTCAATTAAATTAAAGTATTATCTCATTCCACTATAAAAAAGTACTCTGCTAATGAATGTCACATGCATTTGTAAAAAAATGTTTGTACTTAAATAATTTTATTTTCTATGTAATTTATTATTATTTTTTTCAGTTATATTCTTTATTTAATATTATATGCATCATTTTAAATTTTATTATTATTTTTTCGTCTCGTTATAAATGTTTCATTAGACTTATCTGTACACAATTCTTTAAAAAAAATATTATTTTTATTCATTTTAATTATAAAATGAGTTTCATATATTCA
>JBBPBR010000008.1:13751443-13762450 GCA_037974775.1 Cicer pinnatifidum
TTTTATCCTCAAAATATTCTCGTGTAAAACTTATAAAACTTGTAACTTCTTTAATTTGCATTTAATTTACCTAGTAGAAATTAAATTTTGAATCTAGAAAACAAATAAATTTAGTTATAATTAGTTAAATTTAAATTGAATAAACAGTCATTTTAATCATTAAAATATATAAAACAATATAATCATAATTATTAAATTATTAAAACTTCAAAAATATTATTTAATTTGTTTTTTATTAATAAATTTATAGATCAAATTGATAAATAAAAAGAACATTTAAAACCTAAATTTGCTGTAAAAAAAAATTATTTCTGGGGACACCCAAATTTAGAGATTTTTTATTTTATTTTACTACACTATAATAACATCATTTTCAAGGATTCAAATAGCATTTAATGATACACCCTCTACCTAAAAGGAAGGAATTAACAAAAAAATAGCAGAAAAGTCTTGCACATTATTAAAACTCAGTAACTTTATAAAATGTGATTCGAGATGCACTATAATATTTTTGTTTTTCAACACCATTTGAAAAGTATTGTTAAAACACGGAATCAAGTTGTCAAAGACAATAGGCAATTCTTTCATCTGTCTCATATATTAGTTTTGACAATGTTTTTCTTACACTTTTGGATATACTATATATAAATGTTTCATAAATTATAGAAATAAAGAACAATTTTTCAACGAATCTAAGACAACATTTTTTAATTGTTGTCGTAGCTGACAACAATTGATAAATATTGCCTTAATCCAATATAACGAGAACATTAATAAAATATTGCTAGAGTTTATATGCAACAATTTTATATTGTATTCGTATTATGTAGATATAATTTTCATTTTTCTATTATTTCAATATAAATCATAAACTAGACATTATACTATTATTTTATTTTAAATTATTTTGTAAACATAATAATTTAATTATATACACAATTCATTCAATTTTAAATCTTCTCTTATTTTACTTATAACAATTATACATAACTCAAAAGAATTGAATCAAGGAAAATATTGTAGAAATTTAACACAAATTGTTAACTAAGTTGTATTCAAATACATAGTAGTAAACAAAATGTCATAACATAATTTATAAAGTTTAACGCTTTAAAGTACAAGTCTAGCAAAATAACAGAATATAGTTTGTTGAAGTTTTGACGCTTCAATTAAGTACATACTTAACAAAAAATATCATCCAAAATCATCCATAAATTTGTCACTCAAATCATTCAAGTGCATCTTCTTCAAATTCATTATATTATCTTTTTTGAATTCTTTCTCTTAGTTTTTTTTTTAATTTTTTTTATCTTTGTTGAAGATTTATAAAAAAAAAAATTAGGAATATTATCTATAAGAAATTCAAATAAAAAATAATACATATGTAATATTATAAAATCTAATCATGAAACAAGAATATGATTTACCTTCTACAACTTCTACAGTCTCTTGATAATCTATTATTTCCCTGCAACCTCTCATGCAACTTGTCAATTTTTTCTTTCATAATTTGCTTGAATTTCTTTGACAACTCAATGCTTGATCTTGCTTGGAAAGGGAAATCGTAAATTTTAGTAGGAGTTTGATCAATCTTTCTAAGAGATCCACTAGCTTTTACAATTACTTTTTCCGTTGTGGCTAACAACGATGAACTACAAAGAAAAAACATAAATATTACATAAATTATATAATATATTAACTAAGACAATACAAGGTGAAATAATATTGATCAACAAATAGGAAAAAGACATACTAAATACTACCAAATAATAATACATGACTTAATCAAAACAAGAATCATCAATGGTTTCATCTTCACTTTCAATATCATCATCACTCTCATGTTTTTCTTGTTGGTTGTGAAGTTATGAAAAAAAGCATTTAGAAGATATCATCTGGTACATCTTTCCTAACCAAATCTACTTCACAATCATCCTTCGATATTTCATGATTTGTTGAAATATCATATTCTTGGACATTTGAATTAAAACATTTTCCTATGTCAAATGAATTCCTTGGAAGTGCCTTCAGAACATAATGTCTATTTTTGTTAAAAGGATCTTCAATAAAGATGTGAATCCATATTTGTCTTCTTCAGTCACAAACCAATCACATTTGAACAATACATATTTTAGTTGACCATAATAATCTAATTCTATGATATCTTTTACTACCCGATAGTAAGTCTCACAAATCGGTTCAGGATTTTCATCTCTTGCATTTCTAAGAACTTTTGTTACCGCTTCTAATGTCACTCCACTATTTGATGTTTTAAGCCTTGCTTCACGTTTTCTTGTATGAAATCTGAATCCATTGATAATATAACCATAATACCTTCTAGCAACATTATTTGGCCCCCTAGAACGCCTTCAACCAATCATATACTTCTTCATCCATAACATGTGTTTCAAACCATTGAATAAACTATTCTCTTTGATTATTAGTTTTACTCGACTTACTTCTTGTTTGATGATGATGAACATTAACATCATGCTCTCTACAAAATAAATAATTAATCTTTCAATGCAAAAGGAAAAAACTAATTTTAAGAATGAAATATTGGAGCAAGTAAAATATTGTACCTAATGTATTCTTGCACTTCATCATAATTGAATAATATGTAACCAAGCGCTTGGTTTTGTGGCTTGTGATCAAAATATTGTATCTAATGTATTCTTGCAAGGTGAATTGGTAAGTGGACCATTATGTCAAAGAAACTTGGAGGGAAGATATGTTCCAATTGACAAAGTGTTTCAACAATCTCTACTTCCAAGTGATTCAAAATTTTCACCTCTATAACCTTTTGGCATAAACATCGAAAAGAGGAACAAAGTCGAATCAAAGGGATGGTAACTTGATTAGGGGTAATCCCTCTTATTGATACTTGCAACAAGTAATGTAGTATAATATGAGCATCATGACTCTTGTACCTATGAATTTTTACCTCATCAACTTGAACACAACGAGAAATATTAGAAGCAAGGCCATCATGAAGTTTTACTGCCTTAAAAACACCGCAAAAAATTAGATTTCTCATACTTTGTTAGGAAGAAACATGCTTTAGGGATTTGAGCTTTATTACCATCATTTATTGCCTTCAAATGGAGTATTTTTCTAATCCCCTTGTCTTGTAGGTCCAAATGAGCATTTGCATGATCCTTTTTCTTCCCTTCAATCTCCAAGAGAGTCCCGATTATATTATCGTTCCAATATGGTAATTGCCAAAAGATGGATTTTTTCTTCTATGGACCAAACCTTTTTTTCATTTCTTTCTTATCGCCCAATCCATCAGGAATGTCTTGTAAGTATTTGAAAATTCTTATTGTATCTAACAAGGATGGTAGAGATCTATATTATGGTTTTCCATCAAAAGATACCACATTTGATCTCTAAACATGATTTGAATCCAAATAGACTCGATGACCCATATAACACATCTTCTGACTATGTTTTATGTAAGTTGAAGAAGTCTCATGATTACAAGTTGGGCAAGCAAAATTCCTTTTAGTGCCCCAACATATAACATAACATATGCAGGGAAGTTGTTAACATTCCACAAAAGAGCTGCACACATCTGAAATGATTGATTTCTTGAAATGTTATATGTTTCTACACCAACATTCATTAATATTTTTAACTCCTCAATAAGTGGATGCATATACACATCAATTGCATTTTCGGGTGATAGTGGTCTAGGAATAAGTAACGACATCATACAATTTTCTGCCTTCAAGCGTAAATTTGGCAGATAATTATAAATAGTTAATACGAGAGACCATGTGCTATGTGAAAGACTCATAGTCCTAAAAGGATTAAACCCATCACTCGTCAACCCAAGTCTAATGTTATGAGTTTCAAGAGCAAAATCTAGATGTTGTGTCAAATTATTTCCATGTTTGGCCATCGCCTAGATGCCTTAACCTACCATCCCTTGAACGCTCTTCAGCATGCCATCTCAACGTGTCAGTTGTCTTTGAACACATAAAGAGGCTTTTCAATCTTGGAATAAAGAAAATGTATTAGAACTTTAGCGGAAACCTTGTGAGTTTTTTAGATTCTTCAAGATCTTTATCAACTCCAGGATACTATATCCACCTTGATGCTCCACAATGATGACACAAGTCATCTTCCTTGCGCTCTTTCAAAAACAACATGCAATTGTTGGGACATGCATCAATATTTTTATAGTTTAACCCCAAATATTTTATTATAGATTTGGTTTTATTGAAAGAGACAGGGATGTTCAAATTTGACACAACCTCTTTCAACAACTCTAAAAGAACAATGAACTATGCATTGCTCCACCCTAAATACATTTCAACAAGTACATTTAAATAATGAATGGTAATGTAGATAATTTTTTACAACTAGGATTCAACTCTTGATTTGCATGATCAACGAGTTTGTAAAATTTCTTAGTATCTTCATTTGGTCCTTTGTGTACTCCACCTACTTCAACCACATCTCTAAACGTCTCAAACAACCAGCCATCAATATCATCAAATGATGTGTCATCATTAGTATCACCATCGACATCCATAAGACTTTTAACGTCACCATGATAAATCCATTATGTGTATCCCTTTTATAAATTCTTTACTACACAAATACTCATACATTATAGCTTTTTTCCCAACTATCATTGCAATAGAAAGCACAAGGGCACAAAATATGGTCTCCTTCAACCATTCCTTTGGAGAATGCAATATCCAACAAGTAATTAACGCCATCTTTGTAACCTTGACTATGTGGAGGCAAGGCCATCCAATCCTTCTTTATCATGTTTGGTTTACTAAAAAGATATTAATTTATTATTATAAGTATATAAGGGAATATGTACTTTAAAGAAATATAAGGGGTGTATTGGATCATAATACATCCCCTAAATATATATATATACATATATATCTCGAAATTTTGCAGCACAATTTCAAGTAAGTAATTTTTGCCTGACTTGAAAACTCAAGCACAAGTCATAATTTTTTTATAATCTTAACCTTCAAAACCAAGCAGTAACCTATAACATTAGAGATCAAAATGATATCAATATTGACAGACATAAAAAAAATGAACAAAAAGGAAGACCTAAACAAAGGAGGATTGCAAAACAAACAAAAAACATGATATGAAAAATAGACATACGCATTGGAATTTTGTGGTAGAGTTGCATATTTTTTAAATAAGGTTTTTAAAGTTGACGTTTTTAATTGCTTAATGGAATAAATTGCAGCCCTACCTTTATTACAATGATGTTGCATATGTTCCACTATGATATTTCAAAGAAAGAATAGACAAAATTGAAAAATCTCAAGTTAATCAAGAATGACTCAAGCACAAAACTTCTATTGTAAGATTTATATAAATAGAATCAATTGCAATTGAGATAATTGTTTGTATATAAGTAAAACAAATGAAGATATAATAAATTTGATAAGACATAGACCATGATAATTTAATATTCGTACTTTATGTGAAATGTAACACCCCATTTTTCAAAGCGAGAGTGTATTTTTTTTTTTAAAGAAATTAAAATAAAACAGAGAAACAAATAAAGAAATACCTTTGGATAAATATTTAAGTCATTAACATTTACAAGCAGCGGAAAAGTTTTTCGAAATATGAATCCAAAGCATTTATACATCAAGAAGCGGTACATGGAATCCATCTAAATTAACATGTCATGTTGACAATATTAGTACATGTACATTCTTCCAATTTAAAATAAAAGCAACCCAAAAGAAAGACACCTGTTTCCTCCATGTCAACCTAATCTAATCATTCTACAAAAAATTATACACCCTAAGTGATCTCCACGCGTCCCGTAAGATCCTCCTAACATAGCTCTAGTCAGGCATCCCCATCCACATTACCATCCACAGGGTACGAACCGATAGGATTGTCCTGGCTCTCATCTGAGGGCAAAGCCCAGATTTCCACAATAGTTGTAAATGATCACTAACCGAAATTAACAGTTAACACATAATATTTAAGTTTTTAAATGCACAAAATACCCTTTCAACTTAGCATGAACCTTAAAAGGGTTTTCCATATGCTAAAAGTTCATATAATGCTTGCCAAATAAAAATGAAGTCAAAATAAGTCTTAAATCAACCAAGTAATAAACCACTGGCCAATCCATAGATGAACCAATTGAGCAATCGATTATCTAACTCAAAATAAGAATTTCCACTAAGCAAATCGATTGGGAAATCGATTGCTTGAAGGTGTTTTTGTAAAATCTGTACTCTGGGCTTAAATCAATCGATTGGGAAATCGATTGAATGAATAGCTGATCCCCTGTAACATATCCAATCGATTGCCAAATCGATTTTGTCCAAATAGCTGAGCTACTGTAATGGCCAAATCGATTGGTAAATCGATTGTTTCAATATATTTTCAAGATTCAAGAAAACAGGAAGCATACCAATCGATTGCCAAATCGATTTCTTAAATGGTTTTGAAAAACAGATTACAAAATCGATTGGCAAATCGATTTTGTCAAATTAGCGAATTCCCTGTAACTCATCAAATCGATTGGGAAATCGATTTCCCTGCATATTCTTCCACAAGTACATAAACTAACTCAATCACATTCATACACAACTCCAAATCTTAACACTTAGCAATTTCCACACAATCACCACGACAAATTGGGTTTCGAAATAGTTTTTCAATCCATCACACTTACACACGATAATCAATACATAACACTTAGCAATTCCAACACAATTACCACGACAACTTGAGTTTCGAAATAGTTTTACAATCAGTCACGCTTACACACAATATCAATACATAACACTTAATCATAACTTGATTCAAACACGACTCGTGTGCCAAGCACCCTAATGCAATGCGTATATGCCAAAATGCATGGACTCAGAATTCCAAACCAAAACCTCCTCGAAGGGCCGTAAATCATAATTGTACCGCCTATCGCAGGCCAAAGTACCAATTACCGAGGTGCCACCTATCACGGGTCCGCACGATTTACTAAAAAGCGTAAACCATAAACGTACTGCCTATCACGGGCCCGTACCGTTTACCAAGGTGCCACCTATCACGGGTCTGCACGGTTTACTAAAAAGAACGTAAATTGTAAATGTACCGCCTATCACAGGCCAAAGTACTATTTACCAAGGTGCCATCTATCACGGGTCTACACAATTTACAAAAAACCGTAAATCGTAAATGTACCGCCTATCACGGGCCAAAGTACTACTTACCAAGGTGCCACCTATCACAGGTCTGCACAATTTACAAAAACATAAATCATAAATGTACCGCCTATCACAAGCCAAAGTACTATTGATCAAGGTGCCACCTATCACGGGTCTGCACGATTTACAAAAAGAATGAAAATGCATGAGCATACACTGACTCCATCCACGACAATCGTTAAGCAAATGGAAATATTAAAAGATTCCCTATTTTTAATACTCATTTAACTTAAACGGTTTATAAAACAAACATTAAGTAAACAAGACATTAAGAGATTCCCCATTCTTAATACTCATTTAACTTAAACAATTTTCACAACAAACATTAAGCAAACAGAAATATTAAGAGATTCCCCATTCTTAATACTCTTTAACTTAAACGATTTTCAAAACAAACATTAAGTAAACAAGACAATAAGAGATTCCCCATTCTTAATACTCATTTAACTTAAACGATTTTGAAAACAAACATTAAGTAAACAAGACATTAAGAGATTCTCCATTCTTAATACTTATTTAACTTAAACGATTTTCACAACAAACATTAAGCAAACATAAATATTAAGAGATTCCCCATTCTTAATACTCTTTAACTTAAACGATTTTCAAAACAAACATTAAGTAAACAAGACATTAAGAGATTCCCCATTCTTAATACTCATTTAACTTAAACGATTTTGAAAACAAACATTAAGTAAACAAGACATTAAGAGATTCCGCATTCTTAATACTCGTTTAACTCTAATGGTTTTCAAATTCCACACAAAACAAACTCCAACCTATTATCAAATTCGATACACGATTCACACCAAAACACATCAATTCATTTCCCTACAAAATCCAACCATACACATATCAAATCTCATAAGCATTAATTATGAACACGTCAAGTACGATGAACACAAATCATCACAACGTACCACTCAAACACATCAAATTTCATTTACTCAAAATCATACACAAATGAGTTAAATTCATTTCCCACGAAACATTCATCAATATCACCAAAACCTAACTCTAAGATTTTGCCCATAAAGCCTTAGATTCATTTTTCCCAAATCAACACTTTAACCCTAACCAAATTCTTTTCCACACAACCACAGATAAGTCCCTAAATGCAAACTAAAAGTTTGGAAGAGGCCCTTACCTTCACGTTAGCTTTAACGTACGATTACGGTACTGCGAGTAAATCCGGTAAAATCTCTGCTCGCAACGTCGCTTCCAAAGTTGGTTCCCTAGCACCGTAGCGTGGTAGTGAGCAACTTTCCCTTCTATCTCTTATCGAAACGAAGCTTTGATCCAGATGAAACGGGGAAGTTTGTGTTTGATGGTTTTGAAATCCCTAACACCGTTTTTCTTCGTTTTCGAATCAAAGAGGAAGAGTGAAGTTGAGAAATCCTTGTCCTATCACCCACCAAGCCTTGGGTTTCAATTCTCGAACTTAAAGGAAGCAAAGAAAAATGAAAATGGAAGAAGGAGGGAAGGAGGGTCTCACGCGGCTGAAGGAGGAAGAAGGGAGTTCTGTTTTTTTTTTTCTTTCCTTTCCTTTTCTCTTCTTTCTTTTTCCTTCTTTCCTTTTTATTTTCTTTCATTTTCCCTCCACACAAACACACACACACACACACACACACACACACACATATATATATATATATATATATATATATATATATATATTAATTATAACTTAACAAATATCTCAAAATATCTAGATATTTATTAAAATCACCATTTCACCCATAACCTCTCCAAACCATTTTTTGTTAAAAATATCTACTATCGTCGCAACTCAATTGACATATACAATTTTTAGCAACTCGAGATATTTTTAACAAAACTCCCCAGAATTAAATTCTTCGTAAACCTAAACAAATTATTCTTCGACAAATAATTTTAATCCAATTTCCAAAAATATATTTTCAACATTTAACTCACTAAATACCGAAAACTGGGCTAAAAGGCTAAGCAATTTAACACCAAATACCCTAAAATTGTATAATTTAGGATTTAAAATTAAGGGTCTTACATGATAAAATTCACTCTCAACATTTTTTGCTTGGTTAAAGTTCCACTATTTGATAATTAATTTTCAAGATGTGAACGACAAATGTATCAAGGCATAGAAAAGAATAATCAACACATAAAATTAAATGTATTGTATTGCCTAGTTCCTACAACATAAAGCAAAATATCATATGCTTAATTATGGCCTAAAAATTATGATGAATGAAAACCAAATTTTGAATAGAAACAACCAACAAACAAAGCAAACAAGAAAAAAAAGTAAAATAAAACGAATCAAAGCAAACATCAAAGCAAAAAGAAACACAATAAACAAAACAGAGAAGACATAACATAGCAACAAACAAGCAAATGTAAAAATATAAACAAATATGCAAACCTGTCAGTACACGAGTCAACGAATAAGAGACGATCATCGACGAACAGGAGAAAGAACAAGTGGAAAACGACAGAAACTATGCTTTTGTTAATGAAGGAGAAACCACGTTGATGGTATGTTAACAGAGGGGGTGAATGAAGACAAGTTAGTTTATGAAGAACATGAACGATAGCGCGATGTGTTGATGATTTAGGGATTTAGTGAAAAAGAAAATCAATTGGTATTGTTGAAACTAAAAATTGATGAAGAATGAATAATAAATTGAAGGGATTGAAAATTTAGAAATTTTGGTTTTGTACGTCATATCATTTGATCTAAGTTTGATGTCATTTAATAATAAGGATTGTAAGTCTTTAGTCTTGTCATCCATAATGACAACTTCATCAAATCTTATAAGTATTTAGTCTTGCCATCGCATAAAGACAACTTCATCAAATCTTGTTCATGTAATATATTTGAAATTGATATTTGTACGACATAAAGCACAATTCAAATATATAACATAAATAGAAAGAAAATAACAAATGATTTTGAAACAAATTTATTATTATTTTATCCATTTTTATATTAATTCAATTATCAATTTTATTATAAGTACCATCAATCAATAATAACAATTAATCATAACTCGGATTTTTTAACAGGTGAATGTTAGTGGAGAAGGGTAAATGTTAGTAGAAAGATCGAACCACTGACCTCATTCTCAATACTCTTAATAACACGATCTAATGTAGTTATTATTTAACATGCAATACAACTTAATCAACTTCAACTCTAACATATGGTTCCAACTAACTTTGGATTGATAAAGATAGAGAAACTATCTTCTACCCACAAAAGACTTCATATTAACGATACCCTTAAGGTCTCCTCGACCATCGAGCTTTGACTTTATCACAAAACAACCCCAAAAATATTTTCCAGTGTATGAACTAAACAATCCCAAATATTTCCCACAATATGAACTCAACAATCACATATGACACATGAGACATACATTCATAATCAACATTGTGCTAGAACCAATTAACATTCATCATGACTCATTAACACAATTGTATAGTCTCGGATTGGAATTCGAAACATGATATTTAATTTAATAATATTGACATTTTACTAGTTGAAGCAAGGATACATCGTTACTTTAATTTTGATATGTGATAAAATAATATAGGATAAATACCACCTATAGTCCCTTAACTTAATTTCATTTAACGTTTTAGTCATTTATTTTTTTTCTTCCTGATTTGGTCATTTATTTTAATTTTAAGTGACAATTTGATATTTTATGTTTTAAAATATCAACAATGTTATCCTTATTTTTTGCAAAAATTCATCCAAAATTTCAAACAAACCCCATAAAATTAATTATCATCCTCAATATAA
>JBBPBR010000008.1:13772653-13798456 GCA_037974775.1 Cicer pinnatifidum
TATATACAAAGTTAATAAGTTATGATATAAAAATTATAGAGAATGATTATTCTTTAGAGATAAAGTTAATTTTTTTGGTTTATCATAGTTTTATTTCACCAAGTTCATCTTATTCAAAGCACGTTGGATCATAACAAATTGTATTTTTTTTAATTGTTTGTCTTTTCTCCTTCTTTGTGGTATTAATATGATTGTTACATTTTAATTATTAAAATGAAATAAAATATTGTGATATATTTAAATATAATGAATTATCAATAGTAACTTAATATGAAATTAAGCTTATAATAATAGTTTTTTTTATTGTTAATTGTTTAATCATAGAGGTATATGCAAAGTTATGATATAAAAATTATAGAAAGTCTTTTAGCGATAAAGTTAGTTTTTTTTTATTTATCGTAGGTTTCTTTCACCAAGTTCTTCTTATTCAAAGCGTGTCGGACCATAAACATGCACAAATTGAAATTTCTTAATTGTTTGTCCTTTGTTTTTCTTGTTTTTGTTATTTATTACTTTTTTTGTGTGAACTCTAAACAAAATTGTGTGAAACCATGTTCCCAAATGAGCTTATGGCTAAAGAGCTACTAAAACAAATTTGTTATGCTATTTTTATGTATAATTGAACTGTAAATCTAAAAGAATTGAAAATATCATTTTGTGGTTTAAGAATTCAAAAGTGTTCCACAAACCTAGAAGAATATTAGTTAAAGAAAAACAAATGATTTGTATCTAACACAAAATGATCTTATTTAATCCAACTGAGGAAGCCACTAAGAGGTCACACAATCTCACATTTCTCATTGATACTTTAAGTGAGAATTGAAAAACCATGAAGGATTTAATGTTGTGTAAACCATAAAGTTAGAAATGGAGGAGCACTGAGATAACATAAGATATGATGTATTTTGTTGTCAACTAATCTGAATATACAAAGTTAGAAATGGAGGAGCATTGAAAGTTGATTGAAGTGAAAAGATAGTAAAAAAATTTCATTAGAAACTTTGATTGTAAAATTATTTTAAAGATGAACTTTTGTGTGTGGGTTCTCAACATATATATACGATGATATGTGAAATGTAAAAGCTAAATTGAGAAATAAAATGTGTGAGATGAATTGTAGAGACATATGAAATGTGACACATAAGAATATAAGTGATGTGAAATAAATATTATGATGTGACACGTAAGTGTCTGATATGTCATTCAATAGAATTGAGGGTAATTTGCTAGAATGCCTTTTTAGGCCTTATTTAAGTTAAAACTTCATATTTTTGAAGGGTTCTGGCCTAGAGGATATTGAAGATTATATTGTGCACGTTTTGGAGACTAAAAACTTGAAGATTCAACTTTTGGAAACAAGAAATAAAGATTCATTTTATCTTCCTTTTGTGCAATTTCATTTTTTTCGTTGTTATTATGTACTTAATCGCGAACTAATTCTCCTTTTGATTAAGATGTAGATGACTCCTTTTGAATTTGTGTCAAATTATATTAAGACTAATTCTAATTCTTTAGGTGATGTAACTTGTTAGTAAAAGCATGAAAGTTCGTCAATTCATCAGACATATGTTAATACTCTATATTCCTATAATATATGTTGAAACTTGAACATCAATTCTAAGTTCGGATGTTATTGCCTATTTTCCAATAGTGATTTGATAAATACAGAGTCAAAAAGATTGTGAATCAAAATCCTAATCATTCTTTCTCATAATTTTCATCTTGTTAATTTTAATTCATTTTTACTCAAAAAAACCAATCATTAAACATTTTACTCCCCTATATGCTCACAACTTTATTATGTTGTTTAATTAATCAAAATCGTTGTTGAGACAATCTTCTTATCACTTATATGACTTGCGAAAGAATTATCAAAAGAGCGTATAGGCCAATGTTTTGGAGTACA
Organism: Cicer pinnatifidum; assembly: GCA_037974775.1. Taxonomy (NCBI): domain Eukaryota; kingdom Viridiplantae; phylum Streptophyta; class Magnoliopsida; order Fabales; family Fabaceae; genus Cicer; species Cicer pinnatifidum. Next base: position 13,774,560 of record JBBPBR010000008.1, read on the forward strand.
TATATGGTAATAGAAGTTGGCAGTCATCAGATCAAAGAGATGGGAATGATGCATCTATTTTAAGGAAGGGCATTTAAAGTTTGTGAACGGGCATGAAATGGAAGTTGGGGAATGGCTCAAAGATAAGATTTTGGATGGATAATTGATAAGTGATACATCATTCAAATATCTATTTATGAATTTTTTTTTTATGTCTATCGATGAAACTGTCAATTTCACAATCCTTTAGTTCAAATATTGGAGATGTTATACTTCATTCAAATATCTATTTCTGAATTTTTTTTTATGTCTATCGATGAAATTGTCAATTTCACAATCCTTTAGTTCAAATGTTGGAGAGGTTAAAAAAATTTCAAATTTAAAAGGCTCCAAAAAGAAAACCCCCAAAATAAAAAACCCATAAAATTTTGTGGGCTTAGGTGAGCCTATGGACTCACTTTTTTTTATAAAAAAACTGATATTTTTTTAGAAAATAATTTTGAAATTTTTTTCTAAAAAATTTTCGATAAAAAAATATTTACAATTTTTCTTTTTTGAAATTTTTTTAATTCAAGAAAAGAAAATTAATTTTTTCAAGTAAAATAATTTTTTGATTTTGCTCACAATTTTTCGAGAAAAAACTAATTTTAAATTTTTTTTGAGAAAAAAAAATATTTTAGATTTTTTTGAAAAATTTGTTCGATATTTTTCTGAGAAAAATAAATATCGATTTTTTTTAAAAAAATATCTCAATTAATAAAATATTGGGTCTATGAACCTCCTCACTTAAACCCACAAAAAATAATAAATTAATAGACCGATGTCTTAAAAAAACTATTTCAATAGGGGCATAATATTAGGGACTTAGTATGAGATTTTTTAGATGGAACTTGAGACTTTGAGATTTTATTGACAGCTCTATCTACATTTAGTGATAAAACAAACGGGCCAGTGAGATATCGATATTTGGAGATCACGAATTCTTCAAAGGAAGAGTACTGCTTTTGCATGGGAGAAGAATTTACTCATCAACTTGTAGGGTATTTTAGTTAGCTTTTAAACCACGTAGAGAAGGAGATGATAGTTGGCGATGTATATTAAATGTCTCAGTAGGATTTATAGTTAGTATATGTTATAAGTGGTTGGTGGAACAAAACTTCACTACACCAACAATGACATTTTATAGCGCACCTTTTACAACGCTTATTAAATACAAGTGCTATTGTAAATATATTTTAAAAATAACGGAGGATATAACAACGCTTTTTGACAAGTGCTGTGGAAAAAGCGCTATTGTAGGGTCATATAGCGCTTGCACATAATATTTACAAGGCTTTTACAGCGCTTGTGTACAAGCGCTGTAAAATGAAGCGCCCTCACATAACGTTTTACAGCGCTTTTGGAGCGCTTTAAAAACAAGCGCTGTAAAATATAGCGCTCCCACCTGATGTTACATAGCTTTTACAACGCTTTTTGGACAAGCGCTGTAAAAGACTTGCGCTTTCAAATAATTAAATGACCTATTAGAGCGCCTTTTTTACAAGTGCTGTAAAAGACTTGCGCTTTCAAATAATTAAATGACATATTAGAGCGCTTTTGTTACAAGTGTTGTAAAAGTCTTGCGCTTTCACATAATTAAAAGACCTATTAGAGCGCTTATTATACAAGCGCTGTAAAATCATTCGCTTTAAATAAAAACCATTTACTTTAAATAAATATAAACAAATTTAAAACAAATTTACGAACTCTCATCTCCTCTCCTCTAGGAACCCTCCTCTTCTCTACTTACTGTGCGACCATCTACTGCTCCTCCTTTATAAAAAATTGGATACGTTGTCTCAGGTACTGTATTTATTAATTTGTTGTTGTCACGAAAACTAATAAATTGTTACATAATAAATCATATAAAATCTTTCTTTTTTTGAAATTTATTGATCTCTTCTGTTTTAAAATCTTTTCTATTTTGAAATTATTACATAATAATGGACCTTGTTTTCCATTTTCCTTAGATATGTGTACTATATATTGGTATAATGTTATCAGTAGCTTATTATTTTTGTAACTGCATTTATATAGGTCATATAATATTGACCGGAAATGGATGTCTGCCAATCGATTGTCAAAAGAGTATGAAAATGGAGTGAAGGAGTTTGTTGAGTTTGCAGTGAAAAATGCAAAAGATCCAAATAGAGTCGTTTGTCCTTGTTTAAAATGTTGTTTTGGAAAACACGTTAGAGAAGATGAATTGGAAGAACATTTAGTATGGAATGAAATTGATCAAAGTTATACATGTTGGATAAGACACGGTGAGAAAAAAAAAGGAAACATTAATTTTGAGAATGGTTCGACATATGCTTCAACTGATTTCGACACAGATACATATGAGCCAGACCGAGTTGAGGAGATTGCAAAAGCAGTTGAAGAAGATCTTTGGTATTGTCCTAAAATGTTTGAGATTTTGTTGAGTGATGCAGAGAAACCATTATATAATGGTTGTACTAAATTCTCAAGACTGTCGGCGATATTAAAGTTGTACAACTTAAAAGCGAGTAATGGATGGTTTGATAAAAGCTTCACAGATTTATTAACACTCTTAAAACATATGTTGCCAGATGATAATGAACTTCCAAGTCGAACCTACGAGGCTAAACAGATTTTGTGCTCTATTGGCATGAGTTACGAAAGGATTCATGCGTGTCCTAACGATTGCATTTTATTTCGAAACAAATATGAATTACTAAAGGCATGTCCGAAATGCAATGTCTCTTGATATAAGAAGAAATAATCTACTCCAACAAAAGTCGTGTGGTATTTTTCTATAATACCAAGATTTAGGAGCATGTATCGCAATGAAGAAGATTCAAAACACTTGACATGGCATGCAAATGAAAGAATTAGAGATGAAAAGTTTCGACACCCTGCAGATTCTCCACAATGGGCAAAAATTGATCACGAGTATGCTAAATTCGGGATAGAGTCAAGAAATCTACGACTTGCACTTTCTACTGATGGAATGAATCCACATGGTCTTTAAAGCATCTCACACAGCACGTGACCTGTGATTTTGTTGATTTATAACCTACCTCCATGGTTATGTATAAAGTGTAAGTTTATGATGTTGTCTCTATTAATTTCTGGACCCAAACAACTGGGGAATGATATCGACGTATACTTGACTCCTTTAATTGAAGATTTAAAAATTATGTGGGAGACAGGTGTGGAAGTTTATGATGGGTATAAGAAAGAATGTTTCAATTTGAGGGCTATGTTGTTCGACACAATTAATGATTTTCCAGCATATGGTAATTTATCAGGATATAGCATTAAAGGTCAGTGTGCATGTCCTATATTTGAAGAGAGTACAAATTGGATGTAGTTGAAACATTGTAAGAATAATTTATTTCTTAGACATCGTAGATTTATACCTTATAGTCATCAATATCGTGGGTGGAGAAATGCATTCAATGGAAAATCAGAGGAAGGTAAAGATCCTTTAGCACCGACTGGATATCAAATACTTGAAAAAGTACAAGGTTTGACCAATAAATTTGGCAAACCTTTTTCTGAAGAGCTAGTCAAAACTGAGTTGAAGAAAAAATCAATTTTCTTTGAATTGCCAGATTGGAAGTCATTGTATATAAGACATTTCCTCGATGTGATGTATATTGAAAAAAATGTATTTGATAGTGCTATTGATACGTTACTCAATGTTCCTGGAAAGTCTAAAGATGGCATCAATGCAAGATTGGACTTGGTCGATATGGGAATAAGAAATGAATTAGGTCCCATAAAGAATGGAAATCGCATATATCTACCTCTTGCCGCTCATACTCTATCTAGAAAGGAAAAAATTGTTTTATGTAAATTTCTACACGAAGTTAAAGTTCCAGAAGGATACTCTTCAAACATTAAAAAATTAGTTTGTATGAAAGACCTCAAGTTAAAAGGTTTGAAGACCAATGATTTTCATATTCTAATGGAGCATTTGCTACCAATAGGTATATGTTCCATTTTACCTGAAAAAGTTTGACGAGCCATAACTAGATTATATTTCTTCTTCAGGGAAATTTGTAGTAAAGTGATCGATCCTCAGAAATTACCGACATTGCAAAGGGAAATTGTTGTTACTTTGTGTGAGCTTGAAATGTATTTTCCACCCTCGTTTTTTGATATAATGGTTCACCTTACTGTTTATCTCGTTAAGGAGACAAAACTTTGTGGGCCAGCTTATATGAGATGGATGTATCCAATAGAACGATGTATGAAAATATTAAAAGGGTACGTAAAAAGTTGAAGTCGACCAAAAGGTTGTATTGCTAAACGGTACATTGTCGAAGAAGCTGCTGAATTTTGTACTGAATATCTGTCCAGTGTTGAATCCATAAGGCTTCCCATGTCTCGTCATTCGGGAAGAATTTCAGGAGAAAGGATAATTGGAAGGAGACTAATGACTATATCAAGGACAAAGTGGGAGCAGACACAATTGTATGTTCTGCACAATGATGATGAGGTTCAACCGTATGTTACAATACACACGGATCAATTATCTCGTTTGAACATGAATAGGAATCAAAATTGGATAACTCGAGAGCACAATCAAAGTTTTATAACATGGTTAAATAATCACATAAAGTCAAATTTTGATATAGTCCCCGGATCAATTTCACAGAGATTGAGGTGGCTAGCAAATGGTCCGAGTTTACATGTCTTTTCTTACACTGGTTATGTAATTAACAACTACACATTTTATACCAAAGAAAAAGATGATCAGACCACTATGCAAAATAGCGGAGTCACTCTCGTAGCTGAAGTGATGCATGTCTCAAGTGCAAAAGACAAAAACCCAATATATGCAAATCTATCATATTTTGGGGTTATCGAGCGCAAATGGGAGTTAGACTACACAATATTTCGTGTTCCCATATTTGGTTGCAAGTGGGTCGACAATAATGCATTTGGATTGATGAGTCAGGGTTCTTGCTTGTCGATTTTAATAGGGTGGGATACAAAGACGAGCCTTTTATTTTAGCGCCGCAAGCTCAACAAGTGTTTTATGTCACTGATACTGCTGATGATAAATGGTATGTTGTTGATAGCGTTTCAGCAAGTGTACTGAATCGTTGCAAGAAATAATAAAACGGTAGTACCGAGTGTCGAACTCAAGGATTGCGTTTTACTATTGAATTATATTGAATTACTAAAATTGAACAAAAAGTTTCCAGTTTGATTGAAATAATATTGAAAATTAAAAAACTGTAATACAATTGATCTTTTATAATGAGAAAAATGTCAGGGATGAGTTTCACTTCGAATCCAACCTTGGTGTCTAATTTGATCCTAGTTACTGAATTCCTTTATTGAATTATTACCGAATTATCTTCATTATTCTTGCCCTAATGTCTTAGTGACAGAACCTTTAATTCCAAAGTAACCCCTAATTCCTTAGTAGATTTAAGATTAGAATTAAGCATTACCGTATAGAAATTCTCTTGTAAATTATTGTTTTGCAACTAATTTAATTGGTTTCATGACCTGCGTCTATCCCTAGACTACAAATTCATGAATTTCTCATCTCAAGCATTCGTAAAGTCCACTTCTGTTTCAAAATACAAACCGTAGAACATTTTAATGTTGATCAAGCAATAAAAAGCATTAAGCACAGAGATGAGAAAAACAATTCAATAAACTCATTCATATAACTAGAAATCAAATCAGAAAAATAAGGGTTTCATCTGGTTACACTCATCCCTAACAAATAGGGTTTAGTTACTCATGGCAGAGATACAAAAGATAAGGATTAAAGAAGAATTACAAGAATGATTCATGGATGATTCTTGATAAAACTGCTTCAGTGGCGTTAGAAAAGGCCGTCTTTGAGTTTCTATGCTAGGGCACAAGTCTCCCAAGTTCCCAAGAGTAAAAAAGATCTCTAAAACAGTCAAAAATAGCGTTTTTATGATTGCTGATGCGCGTCACGCGCTCCAGGCGCGCAGGGCGCGCTCCAGGCGCGCGTTGGCAGTGCTGAATGCTGTAAAATGCGCTCCAGGCGCGCAGGGCGCGCTTCAGGCGCGCGTTGACAGTGTTAAATGCTGTAAAATGCGCTCCAGGCGCGCAAGACGCGCCCCAGGCGCGCAGCATCTGCTGTCTGACGTATTTTGCATTTTTATTGGCTTTCGCGTCTGAATTTGGTCCTGGTGTCTTCATGAAAGTTGTAGATATGGATCTTAGCTTTCATTAGCACTTGGAATGACTCTAATTGGACATCTAGAACTCCAGATATGGCTGAAATACTCCAGATGTATCATGTTGTTTTTTCACCAAAATTCAGCACTGCACTTAAAAACAAAACACAATGTAAAATTACGAAAAACTCCTACTAAATCACTGAAATACAAGCATAACCTATTAATAACTTCAAAGAACAAAAATAAACCGAATGTATCAAATAAATCCTTAATTTAACTGATGATTGAAGATAAATAAGACTAAAACAGTGGAAATTTATGCATATGATGAAGAGTTATCACAACCCCAAACTTAATCTATTGCTTGTCCCCAAGCAACAATTAATTTCATGTTTGGTGTAGTTAAAAATAACCTTAAACTCAATTTCTCAAATCACATCAAACTCAATGTTCAGTTTCGGCTACTGCAAACATCCCTCATGCTCTATGGTTGCTAAAAAAAATTTACAACAAGATTTGTACACATTGGCATTCATTTATCAAATTCATCTCTCTCTTCACACAACCTCACCAAAATTCTCTCAAGTGTTTAGAAGGGTTATGAATTTATCACTCAAATCCTAGAACATGCATCACGCTACCATAGGCTTGAAAAAATTCTAGTTAGTCATCACTATGCAGCAAATACATACATTTTTAGAGGACTTCCGAGTTGTAATGGGGCTTAGGTAAGGGTAGGACATTTTGGGATAATAGGCTTTACTGCTTGGAGTTAGGTATGTACTTCCAAATTATTCTACCATTTTTTTCATTATGGAGATTCTCAAACATTGAACACAGAACCAAAAATATATTATTTATCGTTTTTTTTTTTTATTTTTTTTTTAATTTATTTATTTATTTATTTATTTATTTATTTTTTTTATTTTTTTATTTTTTTTTTTGTGAGAATCACCACCCCAAACTTAAAAGGTTGCTATCCCATGAGCAACCCCAAACTTAGAATTTGATCAATACATGACAAAACTTTTCTACCTAACTCCAAGTAGGGTGATGTAATTGAAGCAGGGTGTTTTTTTTTTTTTTTTTTTTTTTTTTTTTTTTTTTGTGTGTTTTGTGATGTGGCTAGTAACCGAAATAAAGGGGCAAGGCTCAAAGGGGCTAGCAAAGGATAATATTTTTATAGGGTAGTTAGAAAGGCTCAAACGACCAAATAAAATTGCCTCAATGTATGCATAAATTACAAGTGATGCAAGTCAAAATTAGTGCAAGTTCTGAAGGGATAATACATGTCTGGATAATCACACATCAAAGAATTTAAGTGTTTAGGCTCAAAAGCTCACAACTAGGATAATAAGAGAGAGTATGAACAAACAACATAATGCCAAACATGTATTCGAAAAGTTAACATTGTATTTTTGAAAAACTTGATGGCCTATTAGCCTTCTGCAACCATTTAGTAATCAAGCATGTATGCATTAGGGAGACTTAGCAATTTGGGCAATAACATAATCAAAGAAATAGAGTTCAACTTTCGAAATCCCAAACAGAACTTAAAGATCAAGTGCAAGTTATTACAACTTTTCATCATCAAACCAAGAAAACAAGAAGAAACAACGAAAAGCAAATAGACTAGACTAAAACAAAGAAGAACAAGAAAAGAAACAAAGAAAATCAAAAAAAGAAAAAAGAAAAATTAAAAACAAAAGAAAGAAAACTTCTCTAGTTTAGCAATTCAAGGATCCTCGTTTAGATCATCTGCTCCTGTTCCGCTCTGGTCGCCTGTGTAATGGTGAGGTGTAAATAGATCAGCATAAAACATGCCTCCCGGTGTCTGTTGAGAAGAGGCGAATGCTCGATAGAGATTGGTCATCCCCAACTCTAATCTGGCATGTCTATCTCGCTGATCAATCATTACTCGTTCCATCATGGTTTCCAATCTACCGATTCTGTCTTCATTAGAGGGCTGGACTGGGTGTGGAGAGTGGTGCTGTGGTTCCTGTGGTTCAGTATGGTCCTCTGCTGGCATCGCTGCTGGTGGGGCAACAGGGTAGTCTGCTGGAATCATAGAGTGTTTTGTTATCCATCTTGCAGTGATTGGAGTAGCTGGTTTCAACATTTCTTCGCCTTGTCTTGGTACCACTCTCACCAACTCACATAATTTGCCTATCAGGGAGGCGTGATGGAAGTAGCCTGTTGGAGGATCAAGAACGGCTGTGCCCCGAATATCATTTGCTATTAACATGCCCACATTAATTCTGTCACCTTTCAGGATAGCAAGTAGTAGACATGCTCTTTGAAATGTTATATCGGATACATTCGAACATGGCAATAGTGTATGATGGACAAAAGTACTCCATGCTTTAGCAATCGGGGTGAGGTCCAATGAGCGTAATTTCCGAACGGAGCCATCTCTATTTCGTACCCAATCTGTGCCTGGTCTGCATAAGGTGTGTAGGATTTCCTGACTGCTTGCTCTTATAAGTTGTTTTTCCATAGCTAGAAAGCGGCAATCATTATAGTTCGGAAGGCCAAGGATTTCATTGATGACTTGAGGCGTGAAAGGCACCCTTTTCCCCCTCACATAACTCACATATTGGTCAAGTGGGAATGGTTGGTCAGACTTTAGATCGGAGGCATTAGAGTAGAATTCCACAGCTAATGATTTGCTAGCTGCGGTGACAAATGTGGTCAGTTTCTCCCATCCTCTGGCAGCAATCATAGCCTGGATGTCAACAAATTCGTCGTCTTCCAACTGAAAATTCTTTTCACTTACGAACTTGTGGACTGCTGGAAGTTTGGCGTAGTATTCTTGTGTTGCCATGTTCTTGAATAGGAATGCATCGTGTTGTGGGGCAGAGGATGTAGTTGCAACCTTAGTTCGTTTTGCCTTTTTTTTGGGTTGCCATTAGGTCCTGCAAAACAAGTAGTCACCCCCAAAGTTCAGAATATTCCAAGTTAGAGATAATTAAATTGAGCACGGTCGACCTTGGAGAAATAACATCATACATGGCCATGAGTTTGTTCACTAACTTCTAAGTGATAATAAAGCATGTGCATTGGTTGTGTCATTTTAACAAACAATTGGAATGCAAGCATGATATTGGTTATGACATTTTATCAAACAGTTGGCATGCAGGCATCATAGTGACCGTGACATTTTATCAAACAGTTGGCATGCAGGCACAAAATTGGTTATGGCATTTTATCAAACAGTTGGCATGCAGGCACAATAATGCATGAAAAAAAACCCTAATCTCACAACCATCTACCCTATTCGAACTAGTTAACAACATACATGCATGCTTAATGTGTACAATTCAGTATAGATTCAGGTTCAAAAGAGAAAAAACCACAAACATTAGTAACCAAGAATGAGTTGCTATTAGGAGTTGCTATTAGGAGTTTTTGGAAACTTACTTGAAGATGGGATGATGTTGGATAGGAGAGGGGAACTTACTTGAGGATGAGATGAGGTTGGATAGGAGAGGGGGACTTACTTGATGATGGTGTTGTGAAAGGAGGATGGTGTGTGTGCAAGAGAGAATGTTCACCTCTTTGTAGTGTTTTAAAAGAACAATGGTGCCAAGCTGCTGTGAAACGCGCTTCAAGCGCATCGGACGCGCTTCAGGCGCTGACAAGTCAGAAGCTGGATTCAACAATGCGCTTCAAGTGCATCCAGGCGCGCTCCAGGCGCGCGTAAGTCAGAGGCAGGATTCAAAAATGCGCTTCAAGCGCATCTGGCGCGCTTCAGGCGCGTGTCTCCAGAACTGGAATGCGCGAAATGCGCTTCAGGCGCGAGGTACGCGCTTCAGGCGCGCTCAAGACAGAGACAACGCTGGAAAATGCGCTTCAGGCGCGGGTTACGCGCTTCAGGCGCGTTTTGGCTGCACTTCAACAGAAAAAACACCCCCTAACACATTTTTATGAGTTCTTGCATATACTAAACATCAAGAATGAATAAAATTAGTAATTAAAAACTAAAATGGAAATTAAATGAAGTGTCATCAAACTAAAATGAAAAGGATACGAAGTTGGGTTGCCTCCCAACAAGCGCTTGTTTAGTGTCCTAAGCTTGACAATTCACTCTTCAAGTTGTGTCGAGATGGATGGACTCCATCGAAAGTTTTGACTCCTCCCCGAAGTACGATTTGAGTCTTTGTCCATTCACCTTGAAGTTTCGATTGGAGTGTGTATCTTTCAACTCTACAGCTCCGTGGGGAAATACCTTGATTACCTTAAAAGGGCCCGACCATCTTGACTTGAGTTTTCCGGGAAACAACTTCAACCTTGAGTTGAATAGTAGAACTAGTTCTCCTTCTTGGAATTCCTTGAATCTAATTTTTTTGTCATGCCATTTCTTGGTTTTTTCTTTATATATCTTGGCATTCTCATAGGCGAAATTCCGGAATTCCTCTAACTCGTGCAGTTGAAGAATTCTCGCCTCGCCTGCCTTCCCTAAGTCAAAGTTCAAGTACTTCGTCGCCCAAAATGCTCTATGCTCAAGTTCGAGAGGTAAATGACAAGCTTTACCATACACCATTTGATATGGGGACATACCCAGGGGGGTCTTAAAAGCTGTTCGGTAAGCCCAAAGTGCATCATCAAGTTTAGTTGACCAATCTTTTCGTGAGGCAGTTACTGTCTTTTCTAGGATTTGTTTAAGCTGCCTGTTGGAGACTTCAACTTGCCCACTTGTTTGTGGATGATATGGGGTTGCCACTCTATGACGCACATTATATTTCTTCAGAAGGTATTCCATATTCCGGTTTATAAAATGGGTGCCTTCGTCACTAATCAAGGCTCGAGGCACACCGAAACGAGCGAATATGTTCTTCTTGAGAAAGGTGATAACCTGTTTCGAATCATTTGTTGGAGTAGCTATTGCTTCAACCCATTTTGAGACATAATCCACCGCCACTAAAATATAAACTTTATCATATGACGATGGGAATGGACCCATGAAATCAATACCCCACACATCGAACACTTCTACTTCTAATACAGGATTTTGTGGCATCTCATCCCGTTTTGAAATGTTACCGGTGCGCTGGCATCGATCGCATTTCTTCACATAGCTGAATGCATCCTTGAATAATGAAGGCCAAAATAATCCCGATTGTAGAACTCTTGCCGCAGTTCGGTCACCACTGAAATGACCCCCATACTCAGAGTCGTGGCAGTGCCACATTACCTTTTCTTGTTCCTCCTCGGGCACACACCTTCGCAACAGCCCATCCACTCCTCTTTTGTACAGAAAGGGTTCATCCCATACATAGAATTTGGCATCGTGGATAAACTTCTTTCTTTGTTGGTAAGTGAAATCAGATGGGATTGTACCCCCCACCTTGAAATTAGCAAAGTCGGCGAACCACGGTGCCATGGTAATGGCGAAGATGTGCTCATCAACAAATTGATCTCGAATCGGTCTAATATCCTCATTCTCCTCGACTTTCTCCAATCGAGATAGGTGGTCAGCCACAGTGTTCTCTGATCCCTTTTTATCCCGGATCTCAATGTCAAATTCTTGTAGTAATAGAATCCATCTAAGCAGCCTTGGTTTTGATTCCTGCTTAGTAAACAAATACCTCAAAGCAGCATGATCAGTGTAAACAATAACTTTCGATCCTAATAGATAAGACCGAAATTTATCAAAAGCATAGACTACAGCTAATAATTCTTTTTCAGTTGTAGCATAATTGTGTTGTGCCTGATTTAAAACATGACTAGCATAGTAGATCACATGCAACATCTTGTCTTTTCTTTGTCCCAGAACTGCCCCGATAGCACTGTCACTTGCATCACACATGATTTCAAAAGGTAGTGACCAGTCAGGTGCAGTGATAATGGGGGCAGTTATCAACTGGTTTTTCAAATTGTTAAAGGCATGCAAACAATCCTCATTGAATTTGAAAGGTGTGTCTTTCGCAAGTAGGTTTGTAAGTGGTTTTGCAATTTTTGAAAAATCTTTTATAAACCTTCTATAAAATCCAGCATGGCCTAGAAAGCTTCTAATGCCTTTCTCATTGGTAGGAGGGGGAAGTTTTTCAATAACTTCAACTTTGGCCTTGTCTACCTCGATCCCCTTGTGGGAGATTCGGTGGCCTAAAACAATTCCCTCTCTTACCATAAAATGACATTTCTCCCAATTTAGGACCAAGTTAGATTTTTCACACCTTTCTAATACAAGAGATAGATTAATCAAACAATTATCAAAGGACGACCCAAATACAGAAAAGTCGTCCATGAATACCTCAATATGTTTCTCAATCATATCAGAAAATATGGACATCATACACCTTTGAAACGTGGCCGGCGCATTACACAGTCCGAATGGCATCCTTCGATAAGCAAATACCCCATACGGGCATGTAAATGCCGTTTTCTCTTGATCCTCGGGTGCTACAGCTATCTGATTGTACCCTGAATAGCCGTCTAGGAAGCAGTAATACTCATGTCCGGCTAACCGCTCAAGCATCTGATCAATGAAAGGGAGCGGAAAATGATCTTTCCTCGTAGCACTATTCAATCTCCTGTAATCAATACACACTCTCCAGCCTGTAACCGTTCGAGTAGGAATTAACTCATTTTTTTCATTTGTGATGACAGTCGTCCCCCCCTTTTTCGGTACCACTTGGACGGGACTTACCCAAGAGCTATCTGAAATTGGGTATATGAGGCCGGCTTCTAGTAGCTTTACCACCTCTTTCCTGATCACTTCTTTCATTACCGGATTCAATCTCCTTTGAGGTTGTACTACTGGTTTGTGATTGTCCTCCATGAGGATTTTGTGCATACAAAAAGTCGGATTTATTCCCTTCAAGTCATCAATGGACCAACCAATAGCACCCTTGTGTTTCCGCAGAATTCTCAACAACTTTTCTTCTTGCAACTCGCTTAAGCTTGCACTAATTATGGCTGGATTTTTTTCTTCTTCACCCAGGAATACATATTTCAAATGAATAGGCAGCTGCTTGAGTTCAATCAGTGGTGTCTTTTTCTCCGCGGACTTGTCTTCATTTCCTTTCAACTCCTCCCATCTAGTAGGAAAACGAGGGGAGTAGGATGGTGATGCTTCTAACATGGCCAACACTTCCTTCATCTTTGGGTCTTCACTCTCTTGAACGACATCTTGGGGTAGACATAAAACTCTTTCTAATGGCAAGCTGGGTGTTTGATGCGTGATTTCTTCATTGACTATCTCATCTAAAATCTCGATTCGATTGCACCCTTCTCTTTCCTTTGAGTGTTCCATGGCTTTCAGAATGTTAAAAGTGACGGTTTCCTCATTTACTTTCAGGGTTAAGGTGCCATCTGCTACATCAATCATAGCTCTCCCTGTTGCTAAAAACGGTCTCCCCAAAATCAAAGGAATGTCGTTATCTTCCTCCATATCTAGTACTACGAAATCTACTGGAAAAATGAACTTATCCACTTTGACCAACACATCTTCCACCACTCCATAAGGATGTTTCATTGAGCGATCCGCAAACTGTAACATTAGTTGTGTGTCCTTGACTTTTCCGATGCCCAGCTTTTTGTATATTGAAAGGGGCATGAGACTTACACTAGCTCCAAGATCACACAAAGCTTTCCCAAAAATTCTATTTCCATTAGCGCACGGGATTGAGAAGCTTCCAGGGTCCTTGAGTTTCGGTGGCAACTTCCTTTGTAGTATAGCACTACACTCTTCCGTAAGCATAACAGTTTCCCCTCCGATTTTTCTTTTTTTCGACAAAATCTCTTTCATGAACTTAGCATATGTCGGCATCTGCTCTAGTGCTTCTGCAAAAGGGATGTTAATCTGTAATTTTTTAAAAACATCAAGAAACTTCCCAAATTGTTTTTCAGTTTCTTCCCTCCTTAATCTTTGAGGGAATGGAAGTCTAATTTCTGGTTTTGGCAGTGGTTCCCTTTTTTGTACCACAGGTTCTTCCTCCTTTTCAATAGCGATGTGCTCTTCCCCCGATGTTGGTGTGACCATTTCCTCCAAGTGGGTTGAGATCAAGGTACTTTTACTCTGTTTGGCTTCAGGTGGTACTTGTTCCCTTACTTTGCCACTCCTTGTGGTCACTGCATTAACATTGTTTCTTGGGTTCGGAACTGTGTCACTAGGCAGATTCCCAGACGTTCTTTGTGACATTTGTTGAGCAAGTTGACCCACTTGAGTCTCAAGATTTTTTATTGAGGCAGAGTGATTTTTCTGGACGGCTCTTGACTCTTCAATGAAAGAACTTGTGCTTGTAACTAGTTTCTCTATAGCCATTTGACTCTTTTCTATAGCACTTTCCCAAGCAGCCTTTCTAGGTGGGAATTGGTTTGTGTGAGCTTCTTGTTGACCCTGAGATCCACCTTGTTGATCTCTCCAAGAAAAGTTTGGATGATTTCTCCAACCAGGATTGTACGTATTAGAGTATGGGTTATTCTGCCTGTTGTTAATACTCACAAAATTCACCCGTTCTAGTTCTTCTACCTCATTGTCATCCTGTGCTTCACATACTCCGGTTTTATGTGCCCCTCCACAAAGGTTACAACCAGTCTGCTTTAGTAATTTGACAGGGGCCACTTGGGGTTGTATATTTAGAGCAGCCATTCCTTTCTTGATCTCAGTGGCGATAACCTCTTCCATCTTCGACATAAACCTGCCTGGAGCTAATCCATCCATAACATTCAACTCCATTACACCACTTGTCGACCCACCACTTCTGTCATACAACATCATCTGTTCATTTGATGCCATGATCTCAATAATCTTTCGTGCTTCTGTTGCGGTTTTGTAATTCAAAGAACCACCAGCTGTGGCATCTAACATAATTCTAGTGCTCGGCCTCAAGCCATTACAGAATATTTGCATTTGGGCAGTGTCGTCATAGGAATGATTAGGACATCCGGCTAGTAAGTTTCTGAATCTCCTGTAAGTATCACGAAGAGATTCCCCTTCCTTCTGTTTGTAACCGATGATTTCTTGTCTCTTTCTAATGAACATGGCTGGGGGGAAATATTGTTCCAAGAATTTATCCTCAAGATCATCCCATGTGGTGATGCTGTCGGCAGGGAATGAAAGAAACCACTCTTTAGCATCGTCTATCAAAGAGAATGGGAATAGCTTCAATTTCTTGCATTCTTCAGACAACCCATCCACCTTTACTGTTTCACATAATTCAAAGAAGTTTGTGAGGTGTCTGTTGGCGTCTTCGTTATGTCTACCGGCAAAATGAATTTCCCTCAATTCTCGGTATAGACCAGGACTTATTTCAAACTTATTAACTGTAACCGGTTGGTGATGAATGGGTAATCTAGCACGATTTCTGTTTCGATTCCCATATTCTCCGAGAGTGCGCTCTGGTGGTGGTGGTTCGGCCATTTCAGTTAATATGACAGAATCACCTAAGACCTCTTCTTCCACTACTAAATGTCTTTCCCTTTGTCTCCTTTCTCGAGCTGCCTTTCTATGTGCTTTAGCTGTTTTTTCGATTTCTGGATCAAAGATAAGCTCAGCTGAGGACTGGCCTCGCATACAAGGTTAGACAAATTGTGAGTACTGAAGAGTTTTAAAATAATAAAGAAAAATAAAAATTTTATTGCAGAGCAAAAAATTTCAATTGCAGTAAGTAAATTAAATTCAATAGTGATATGGCAATCCCCGGCAACGGCGCCAAAAACTTGATAGCGTTTCAGCAAGTGTACTGAATCGTTGCAAGTAATAATAAAACGGTAGTACCGAGTGTCGAACTCAAGGATTGCGTTTTACTATTGAATTATATTGAATTACTAAAATTGAACAAAAAGTTTCCAGTTTGATTGAAATAATATTGAAAATTAAAAAACTGTAATACAATTGATCTTTTATAATGAGAAAAATGTCAGGGATGAGTTTCACTTCGAATCCAACCTTGGTGTCTAATTTGATCCTAGTTACTGAATTCCTTTATTGAATTATTACCGAATTATCTTCATTATTCTTGCCCTAATGTCTTAGTGACAGAACCTTTAATTCCAAAGTAACCCCTAATTCCTTAGTAGATTTAAGATTAGAATTAAGCATTACCGTATAGAAATTCTCTTGTAAATTATTGTTTTGCAACTAATTTAATTGGTTTCATGACCTGCGTCTATCCCTAGACTACAAATTCATGAATTTCTCATCTCAAGCATTCGTAAAGTCCACTTCCGTTTCAAAATACAAACCGTAGAACATTTTAATGTTGATCAAGCAATAAAAAGCATTAAGCACAGAGATGAGAAAAACAATTCAATAAACTCATTCATATAACTAGAAATCAAATCAGAAAATTAAGGGTTTCATCTGGTTACACTCATCCCTAACAAATAGGGTTTAGTTACTCATGGCAGAGATACAAAAGATAAGGATTAAATAAGAATTACAAGAATGATTCATGGATGATTCTTGATAAAACTGCTTCAGTGGCGTTAGAAAAGGCCGTCTTTGAGTTTCTATGCTAGGGCACAAGTCTCCCAAGTTCCCAAGAGTCAAAAAGAACTCTAAAACAGTCAAAAATAGCGTTTTTATGATTGCTGATGCGCGTCACGCGCGCGCTCCAGGCGCGCGTTGGCAGTGCTGAATGCTGTAAAATGCGCTCCAGGCGCGCAGGGCGCGCTTCAGGCGCGCGTTGACAGTGTTAAATGCTGTAAAATGCGCTCCAGGCGAGCAGGACGCGCCCCAGGCGCGCAGCATCTGCTGTCTGACGTATTTTGCATTTTTCTTGGCTTTCGCGTCTGAATTTGGTCCTGGTGTCTTCATGAAAGTTGTAGATATGGATCTTAGCTTTCATTAGCACTTGGAATGACTCTAATTGGACATCTAGAACTCCAGATATGGCTGAAATACTCCAGATGTATCATGTTGTTTTTTCACCTAAATTCAGCACTGCACTTAAAAACAAAACACAATGTAAAATTACGAAAAACTCCTACTAAATCACTGAAATACAAGCATAACCTATTAATAACTTCAAAGAACAAAAATAAACCGAATGTATCAAATAAATCCTTAATTTAACTGATGATTGAAGATAAATAAGACTAAAACAGTGGAAATTTATGCATATGATGAAGAGTTATCAGTTGTCCTATCGACCAATAAAATTAGTGATGATAACAATAATGATGAAGATATTGGTAATGATCTTTTATTTGCAACATCACAACCACATGAAATTGATTCAACTGATGATGGTTTATATCTTAGAGATGATCATGATGAGGGAATTTGGATTAATCCATCGTTTCGTATCGTTAATGGACAAACAAATGTGAATCCCACCAAGAAAATAAGAAGGGCATCTTAATGTACATGTTTAATTGTTTTATATAAGCCATGTAATCTGAACTGAGTTCATGTAATTTAATTGTTTGATCTACCAAAATTGGGCATTTTAGTATTTAGCTTGAACTGTATTTGATTTTTTGCTTATATTTAGCTTGATGTTAGTGTTTTATACTAAGTTCATGTAATTTAATGTATGTTTGACATGCCATAACTGATTTTCTGCTTATATTGAACTTCAAAACTTTATTTTAGTATTGGGAATTCATCTTGAACTGATCATCCCAATATGAGGTGACCATGTAATTTAGCATTGATATATATATATATATATATATATATATATATATATATATATATATATATATATATATATATATATATATATATGTATTTAACTAATTATTTGGAAGAAAAAAATTCCAAATATAGGTATTTTACTTGAACTGAACTGAATATAAACTTGTAATTTTACAGCGCTTTTGTCCATAAACGCTATAAAAGCCTTTAAAATAAAATAAGGAGGTCACAAAGCTTTGTTTTATACCAAGTTAAAAGGGTCTTTTACAGTGCTTTTCCCACAAGCGCTATAAAAAAGCCTTTTAAAAATAAAATAAGGGGGCCTTTTAGAGCGTTTTTCCAACAAGCGTTGTAAAAGTTGTTTAAAAAAATAGTCATATAACATAAGAAAACAAACAGGTCTTTTACATCGCTTTTCCAACAAGCGTTTTAAAAGGCTTTTAAAAAAACAACCATATAACATAAGAAAACAAAGAGGTCTTTTACAGCGCTTATCCCACAAGCGCTGTAAAAAGGCTTTTAAAAATAAAATACAGAGGTCTTTTAGAGTGCATTTCCAACAAGCGTTGTAAAAGACTTTTAAAAAAACAGCCATATAACATAAGAAAACAAAGAGATCTTTTACAAAGCTTTTCCCACAAGCGCTGTAAAAAGGCTTTTAAAAATAAAATAAGGAGGTCTTTTAGAGCGCTTTTCCAACAAGCGCTGTAAAAGACTTCTAAAAAAACAGTCATATAACATAAGAAAACAAAGAGGTCTTTTACAGCGCTTAAGCGCTGTAAATAGGCTTTTAAAAATAAAATATGGAGGTCTTTTATAGCGCTTTTCCAACAAGCGCTGTAAAAGGCTTCTAAAAAATCGTTGTAATAGGGTTTTATATATAACAGTAATCCGCTTCAGTTTCCTCTTCATTACGTAAACTTCACAACGATAGTGTCCTCCTCCTCTTCATCGTTCTTCTCATTGCGAACCATATTTCCATCCACGATCATCTCTCTCATTACAAACCATCTCTTCTCATTGAAATACGTAACCCTCATTACGTATTTCTTCGAACCATACTTTAATTTATGCGAACCGTATTTCTGCGCATTTCTCCTACGAACCCTACGTGTTCCTTCTCCTACGAACCCTACGTATTTCTTCTCACTATTCAGATATTGATGTTATTAATTTTTTGTTATCGCTAAAATGCATGTTGAAATTATACTGATACGTACTTAGACTAGTGCGTGTTGAACTTGTTGAAGTTATACTGAACTGCATGTTGAACTTGTTGTAGATAAATGGATACCAACAAGGATTTAGATTGTCAAAATGAGAAAGTTGTCAACAATAAGACTTACGAAAATGAAGTCAAACATGGTGCAACCATCATGCAAAATGTCATAAAAGCAAGGAGCAATGACATGAAATTTGAGGAGTATTATACTCTGTTTGCTGTTTATTTTTTTATCTTTTTTGAAAGCATGTACTTATTATACGAGTTTATTAGGTTGGATGGAATGAGAGTGGTCAGCCAATTGACCCCAACAACTCCATGTTTGTAAGTTACATTGGGGCTGTTGTTCGTCAGAATATCCCCATCACAATTGACGTTTGGAGAGATAGGGCGTTGAAGGATGCGAAAGATATATTGTGGAATGATATACAAGTAACTTTTTCGATCTACTCTTTTGTCATTTATGATTTTTTTTCATTGAAATACTTTACTCAAACTATATCTTTATTTCGTTTGCAGACTACTTTTGTTGTTGACAAGGTGAGAAATAATTATGTGTTGAGAGTTGCTGGGAAAATACATCGGGATTTTAGATCTCACCTCTCAAATTTCTATCTAAAAGATCGTGAAGGAAATATGAATACTAAAGCTTCAAGAATATATAAATATTATATATCACATGAAGAATAGAGCGCATTTGTAGCAAAATGTTCGGACCCCGCGTTTGTGGTAAGTGATTAATTTATTAGCATTTGTATTTTATTATTCATATTCATAGTGTATTTTAAATTTTTATATGATTGTAATTTTTTTTATATAGAATATAAGTAAGGCGAATCGCGAGAGGGCAAAAAATCTGACGCACCCATATAAAAAATCACGTATGGGATATGCACGTCTAGAGCAAAAACTTGTAAGTAATTAAACATCACTTTTATATAATGTGGTACATTATATTATAAACTATAGTTTCTAACTAATATTTTGTTTATGATCTTAATGAATAGCTACAAGACACCCAGTCCAATCAACTGTTGGGTCGTCATATCTTGTGGAAGGAAGCTCGTGTAAATAAGGATGAAGTGGTTGATAACGAAAATGTTCAAAAAGTAATAGAACTTTGTGTAAGTATATTATCACTTTAATTTTTTTTAATATTTTATTTTAAAACTGATATTGAACTTATCTTTTTAATCCTACGTGTATTTTAGAAGAATCTCGAACAAAGTTCGGAAAATCAAGAGGACAACAAAGCTAGTTGCAGGGACATTCTCGATAAAGTGTTTAATGTTCCTGAATATTCTGGTCGCATGAGGGGGAAAGGATTTGGCGTAACTCCTAAAAGCTATTTTTCACAAGAGAAGCGCCAAAATCCATCTAATGAGGAAGTATTAGAGAAGCTCAAATTCCTATCAAAGCAAGTGGCACTCTTGGTGAAGACGAATAAAGACAACCAACTTCCGGATTAGCTCCAATGTGAAATACAAATAGAGAGTGAAAACGCGAGTTGCAACATTGGTCTCAAAAGTCTTCCCGAGGTAATTAATTACTTAATAAAATAAGAAATTCATTCAACTTAATTGTTTCACATACTTATGTATTAACCATTGATTTAGGGTGTCACTCCTTGCGTGTTGTACTTATCCTCCCATACTCATCGCAAGGTCGGAAAAGGAACATTGTACAATACTTCGGGAGAAGTATTGCACAACACACCGATCCCTGCGGGCCATATCAAAGTATCACATGTTATTGCTTTGGAACCAAATGCACCGTTGCCTATACCGGACAACGATACAAATATGAAGTTTTTGGGCGAAGCAGTTGGTAGTTACGTGGCATGGCCCACACATCTTGTTGCCCTTGATAAGGTATGTTTAATTAATTTAAATGTATGTTTAATTAATATGTATATTTAATTGGAGGATTATATTTAATTGCTGATTTATTTTTCCGCTGTTAACTTTAATTTCACATTTATATTTAGATTCAGACAAAGCCTAAAGAGAATGATAAAAAGATTCCCAAAAACGAGTCAATTGCATCGCCGGAAAATGTTTGTCACATTTATTCTGTAAGGTTTGTCATTTTTTCAGATTCAATAAACTAACATTTAACCCCACTTTTCAGATTCAATCCAATAAACTACCCGCACAACAAACCAGCTGCCAGAATAAACCAGCTGCTGCACCACAACTGGATGTTCGTGGTAAAAATAAAGCCGGCAAACTTTAAAAATTGGAGGGTAATAAAGCTGGCAAACTTCAAAAGTTGCAGGGTAATAAAGTTGCCAAAGTTGCTGCTAAAAAACTGGATCGGGGAAAATCAGTTGATGCTGCTCCTAAAATAAGTTAGCCATGCCTTGGTAAATATGGGTCGTGTCTTGACATACAAGTAAAAAGGAATATGGGCAGCAACAACGATTCACGCATCATAAGCATGAATAAAGCTATATTCAGAGATGAGTATAAAGAACTACTTGAAAAGGAGCACATATACGAACTTCTCAACCATAAGGAGCTGAGTGCTACTGTCGTCAACTTATACATTAGGTAAAAATTACTTTTAATTGCATTTATTGGTTATTAATTTAATTTATTGGTAATTAATCTAATTTGAAATTTTCACTGAAGGTTTTTGTATGAGAAGTTGGTGTGCACGCGCAGATTGTAAAATAGATTTTCATTCTTGTCTCCGCATAAGCTTTCGATGTGTAAACTCGATCTAGTGAATGTAAAGAAATACATTGTAGATATCCTATTAGGAAATATATAGAAGGATAAGTTGTTCCTTGCACCATATAATTCATGGTATGTAATTATATATTATTTATTTATATTTTTTTTTAATTTATGAGATCTTAATTTATTAGTTGTGTAAAAAAAATTTCCAACCAAATTTATGTTGTTGTAGGGCACATTGGGTGCTATTTGCAATCAATGCGACCTCTGAAGTTATATACTATTTAGATCCCTTGCACGACAATTACAACAATCACTCTGATATAAAGACTATGTTCGACACGTAAGTAATATTCATTTATTTCTTACACACACACACACACACACACACACACACACACACATATATATATATATATATAATGTGTTTGTTAATGCTATAATAATCAAATTTATTTATTCGATAGTGCTTTACAAGTTTTTTGAGCTCAAAGAGGTGCTACAATGTCGAAGTAAAAGTCAAATAACATCACATGGATTCCAATAATGGTTTGAAATATATGCCTTTAAAATTTCATTTACAATCAATGCACAACTATTTTATTGACTTATATGTTTTATTTTATAGTGCCCTCGTCAAACTAACAACATTGACTGTGGGTACTATATATTGCGATTCATGAAGGAGATTGTTGATAGGAATCAAACTATTATCTCAGAAACCGTATGGTATTTTCATTATTTGATTTTCATATATAAACTATGTATATATTTGATTCTAACTTATTTATGTTCAATTTTTATATTGCATAGTACTTTGACATTTCTAGTCCAACATACTCTGAGAAAGATCTAATTGAATTAAAGGAAGACTGGTGTCAGTATGTGATTGAAATGAAAATTATTTGATTTGCTGGGAAATAGCATGCTGCAAATGATGTGAATCTATGGTAGCTAGTTCTGTTATGTGTAGTTCTGTTAGTTATATGTATATGAATAGGGCATATTTGAAAAGTTGTGAATATGTAATTATATGAATATGTGATGTTGTCAATATCTGAATATGTATATGAATATAGTTTTGTTGTTGTTTAAAGTTATAAAGTTAAGTTATATAGTTATGTTGTTGTGTACTGATTGTGTGAATTGATTATGAACTGATTTTGGATGAAAATGATTTTGGAAAAAAAGTTAAAAGACAGCACTTTCTAAAAAATGCCATAAAAAACCAAAAAGCGCTTTTTATTTACAATATTTTTAAATAAAACTAAAATAAGAATGCACCTTTATAAAAAAAACGCTGTAAAAGGTGCATAATAATGTATATATAGAATGCATCTTCTACGGTGCTTCTTTGAAAAAGCGCTGTAAAAGTTTTATAGCGTTTCTTTGTAAAAACGCTGTAAAAGGTGCATAATAATGAATATTTTTAAATGCACCTTTTAGAGCGTCTTTTCAAATAAGTGTTGTAAAAGGTGCATAATAATGCATATATTGGGTGCACCTTTTACAGTGCTCTTTTCAATAAGCGTTGTAAAAGGTGCATAATAATGCATATATTGAGTGCACCTTTTACAGCGCTCTTTTCAATAAGCGCTGTAAAATGTGCATAATAATGCATATATTGAATGCACATTTTACAATGTTTTTTCAAATAAGCACTGTAAAAGGTACATAACAAGCACACAATATTTCTACTTATTTTATAACGTTTTTTATTTTAAAAAGTGTTGTTGTATCATTTTACAGCGCTAGATTCTACCGCACTTATTTTTTTGAAAAAACATTGTAAATGCCTTTAAAAAAATGCTGTAAAATCCTATTTTTTGCGTAGTGCTCTTTTGACAAAATATCATTACATAGTTTAATGCAGCAGCATGCAATTAGTAATGAAAATAGAAAATGATAGATAAAATATGTTTGTTTAAAATTTGAAAACATTTTCATTGAAAATATTTCAAGGTAAAATGAAAAAAATTGAAAACATGAAAAACTTACTGATGACGTAGTTGATAATATTAACAACATTGCTTATTTTTTAAAAAAACTTTCACTGTCGCTACTGTCTACTAGTTGATATTTATGACTATGCTTTGCATCACATATGTCGCAATCATAATCGTAGGAATTCTTGTTTTTTTGTTTATAAAACTTTCTTGAATAAGTAAAAAGATGTGTTTTTTTTTTCAAAAATCATAACTAAATTATTTCGTAAGTTTTATAAATAATATTATGTATTATAC
>JBBPBR010000008.1:13799682-13830639 GCA_037974775.1 Cicer pinnatifidum
CTTTTTAAAATGATAATATTATAATTATGAATTTATTTATTTGCAAATTTCATTTGATATTTTTATTAAAAATATTGGGAATGAAAATTTAATTATAGAACTGTATATGAATCTATTTACTCAAAGGTATATAGATCTTCGTTATATTTGAATTAATTTAGTTTCTGTGTGTTTAAATATATTGCGAAATAGTGATACTTTCTAAACAAAATGTGTAACCAAAATTTGCATAACCTAAAAAAGCTAACTATAGTTTTTATACAAATAAGTTATGAGAAAAACTTACATATAATATGCAAATTCATATAAAAGAATGAAACGAGTAAATTGTTGATAATCAATATTGTTTTATTAATTTAAGTTTTATAACACATTTATAGTAAAAAAACTTATAACAAAAACACTCATATAGGATGAGTGTGGTTGATTGACACGAACAAATGTCGATTTGGAAAATGGTGATTGACTTAAAATTCCCTTTTACCCAATTTCAAAAGTCACTATGTTTGAAATTATTGCAATCCAAAAAATATTTGGAAGTAACAAAGTAGTATTCTATTACTAAATAATGTAAAGTGGAAAGCGTACTTTAAAAATTAAAATAATATTCTCCCTTCGGCTCTAATCCTTTGAGTCATAATCTTCAACTCTTCATTGTAGTTTGATTTGCGGCGGATGAGACTTATCAAGTCATTGAGTTTTTTCAGTCATAGTTACTATGTTGAGATAATACCAAGAGTTGGACAAAGAGCCTTGGTGATAATACTTATGAGTGGCTAGATGATTTTTTTATCTATTGAATTAAATGAATAATTGAATTTTCAAGATATGAAATCATTATTCATGACTAAGTGGAATAATTGTGCATGAATGTGAAATGATGATTGACGACGTAAAATGTTACTTATAAGAGTAATTACCACTAAATGGAATATGGTGACAACACTTATGAGTGACTATGTGATTTTTTTTCCATTGAATTGAATGAGTAATTGAATTTTCAACATATGAAATCATTATTCACTATTAAATGAAATAATTGTACATGAACATGAAAGGAGAATTGACATCGTAAAATATTATTTATAAGTGTAATTGATTGCCATAAGAGAAATGAGAAATGCATAGTATTATTTATTATTTTTTGTGGGTTTAAGTGAGGTGCTCATGGTCCGAATGTTTTTTTTTTTTTAAATTTAAAAAATTTATTTTTCTCGAAAAAATTTCTCAAGAAAATCTAAAATATTTGTTTCTCGAAAAATTTTATGAACAAAATTAAAAAATTATTTTTCTTGAAAAATTTGATTTTTTTTGAATAAAAAAAATATCGAGAGAAAATAAAAAATAATTTATAAAAATTTTTTTATTGAAAAAAATTGATATTTTTATTGGAAAATTTAGAGAAAAAAATTTGTTTCTCGGAGAAAATTAAAAAAAAATTATAGAATTTTTTTTTAAAAGAATATATTTTTTTTGTTGAAAAAGTGGACTCATATTCTTACCTAAGCCCACAAATTTTTAGGAGCTTTTTTGTTTTAGATACTGTTTTTTTACCCTTTTTAAACTATGAAAGTTTTGACCCCTCCAACATGTTGTTTGAGGTCAACAATGAGTGGACTTCTGAAATTGACAGCTCTATTTGTAAATATGCTATATTTTGATTTTAGTCCATGTAATTTTTTTAATTTTATTTATACATCGACAATTCTCACACGTTTTAAAAATGTATATTTTTTATTAAAAAACAGTAACATGACTAATTTTATTAATTTATTTAATCATTTAATAAATAACTTAAAATTAATTAATCAATCAATAAACCAATTTAATAATAAAAACTCAATAATTTTCATCTTCAACCTCATATTCTTTAATAAAAATTGAACAATCTTCATCTTCAAACCCAATTTCTTCATATTCAAAATGGAAATTCTTATATTTTAAATTTTGAAGATGAATAAATTTTTAGGGTTTGAATCCAAATGTATATTCTAAATCTTGAAATTTTAAAAATAAAATTAGTTTTTAAAAAATGAAACAAAATGAAAACATTAAATATAAATTTCAAAACAAGGTAATATTTTGTTTATCTTTGACAGTAAATCAAAATCGCTCAGTGTATATATCTATTCATCACTCTAATTTCAAGCTCATCCGTTTTGTATGATCCCGTTAGTTAGTTTGTTACTATCCCGCGTAATCCTTTTTTTTAACATGTGCCACACTTTTGCCACTCCTTCTAAATAAAGAACAAGTCGCAGCGTGTGCCACGATGGATCCGTAGCAGTCATATTTTTCAGGTGATCATACTTTCCACACTCTCATCACAAGCAGCCACACTCCCTGTATTCTTCCAAAACTACCCCTAATTCCTCAAAGAAATTACCCAACACCACCTACATTTCACCCTCGCCTCTCAACGGCAGCAACGTAATTTCATCCGATTTTAATTCTAATTGGATAAACGGTCCATCTATAAAACCTCGCATCGCAACAACCTTTCCATTCTCAATTCACACTCTCTTTCTCAATTCACAGCCATAATTACAATGGCGAGAAACAACTTTAACCTTTTAGTTGCAATTTTTGTATTTCTATTGGTAGCATTGCCATTAGCTTCAGGTGAAGAATGTTCGTCGAAATACGAAAGTGGGTGTCACGACAAAAACGCAGCACTGAAGTTAAAGGTAATTGCAATATTTTGCATATTAATAACAAGTATGATCGGAATATCTTTACCGATTTTTACAACTTCAGTTCCTGCTTTGAAACCCGACGGAGATCTTTTCGTTATAGTGAAGGCTTTCGCTTCTGGTGTTATACTCGCAACGGGTTACATGCATGTGATGCCTGATTCATTTGAGGATTTAACATCACCTTGTTTGCCTCAGCGTCCTTGGCAAAAATTCCCATTCACCACTTTCATTGCTATGATATCTGCTGTTTTCGTTCTTATGGTTGATTCCTTCTCTATTAGTTTCTTCAAGAAGAAACTCACTTTCTCTTCTTCAAATAATCTGGAAGCTCCGGCTATAACTGAGCCAAAGGAATTGGAGCATATTGGTCATGGTCATGTGGTTGCAAATGGAAATGACAAGAACGTGAATGCTGAAGGTGAACAATTGCTACGTTACCGTGTTGTGGCTCAGGTTAGTCAATTGCTTCATTATTGCTCCAATTGAACTTTGAAGTTGTGATGCTGAGATTTGTTTTAATTTGATGTGTGTGGAATTGGATGCAGGTTTTGGAGCTAGGAATTGTGGTGCACTCAGTAGTGATTGGTTTGTCAATGGGTGCTTCGGAGAATCCTTGCACCATAAAGCCTCTCATTGCTGCCCTTTGCTTCCATCAACTCTTTGAGGGAATGGGTTTGGGTGGTTGCATACTTCAGGTATTATTATTATTATTATTATTATTATTATTTTATTATTACTATTATTGTTATAATAATTATTATTATTTTTGAGTCTGATGTGGTGTGGTATATTTTTTGTAATAGGCTGATTATGGAACGAAGATGAAAGCGATAATGATATTTTTCTTCTCAGTGACGACACCGTTTGGAATTGCATTGGGGATTGGATTGTCGAAAGTGTATAGTGACACAAGTCCAACAGCACTTATTGTTGAAGGGGTTCTTAATGCTGTATCTGCTGGGCTTCTGAATTATATGGCACTTGTTGATTTATTAGCTGCTGATTTTATGGGTGAAAAATTGCAAGGTAGAATGAAGCTTCAGCTATGGTCTTACGTGGCTGTTTTGCTTGGTGCAGGAGGCATGTCAGTGATGGCAATTTGGGCCTAAAATTCATCCTTTCTAGTTTCATTGTTTTTTTTTTTTTGGATAGAGTCCTAGTTTCATTACATACATTAGTATTATTTCATTCATTTATACCACATATTCGTAGTTAGTTAGTTTTTTTTTTTCTTTACAAAATCATAGTTGGTTAGTTGCAACAAAATTTTGTAGTCAGTTTGTTATTATTCTACTTTAACATCACATTTTTATCACTGCATTATTTGATGAGCATTGTTATATGGAGCAATAAAATTTTGTTGAAAACATGTCAATGTGTCTCACCGATTAAAACATTTGTTACTCTTTGCTAAAAAAATGGAAGTATAATTAATTGACCATTTTTCTTTTTTGATTGAATATATGGCTACCATATTTATATTTCATCCTTTTTAAGAGAACTATAATCAATTGATCATTATTATGGTTTTTACTTCATATATTAAAGCAACTTCCGTAATTATAAAAGGTTCAAACCAACACGGGTAAGTAGTACACTTATGATACATCATGATATAAGTAACAATTTATTTTTTTAATAAAAAGCACTTATGTAAACATAATTTAATTCAAAAGTAATGATATTTAAACATTCTAATTTAGTTAAATTGCATCCTATAACACTATTTAAATACTATTTGTCCATCTATTTTGAGATGGTTTTCACTAGCGAATTGAAACTTAGTCAAAATACAACAACCCCACACACAATTTACGTTGATCAAATGTGTATATATATATATATATATATATATGTTTAATGACATATTTATATTTTTTTGAATAAAACTGTATAGTAATAATTAAATGTTAGCAACTTTTCAGCATAGTGCTCCACCAACTTTTGTATTTGGAGAATCAATTCAAGAATGTTTAGACAATCTGAAATTAGATCTAAGCATATGTGAAGAAAGTAATCTAGTTTTAAACTAGAAAAAATGTCATTTCATGGTGAAATAAGGCATTGTGCTTGAAATCGTTTATCACAAACGGAGGCTTGAATCAAATCATGGAAAACCTCACTCAAGAAGGAATTATATCAATTCCCAAGATTGTGTAAGACGAATTTACCATCAATTTAAGATATGGTATCATTTCATTAGCCACTCTCTAATGGCTACAATCTTTCAACAAACCACTGCATAATAATAATAGATGAATATAATTGAAAAATAGTCAATGCTAAAGTGAAGAGAGGTAATATGTCACTTTATTGAATAGGGAAACAGAATTACGCAGTAAAGTAATATTTTAAAGACATAGAGTATAATTCTCCTTAAAAGTACAAAATGCTCTATGTTTACAACATACAAATTACAATCACAATTTTCATTTTTTTACACACACATTACACAATATAGTTATTCCAAACATATCAACTAAGAAGTTAGATATCTATTTCTCTTGCCACATTACACAATATAATTATTCCACAGAGCCACTAAGCAATTAGGCAATTGCCTCTCTTGCGCCCTCACCATTCCCCTTCTCTCTCCTAAATTTTCTCTCATAAACTTTCCACACACGTAGCTTAGTAACAGCCCTTGTAGCAGCTACTGCACCAATAAATACTCCCCCATCAGTAACTATTCTCTATCAATATTTCCCTATAAGAGGAGACTTGTCATCAAGTCTTAGTTTAGGAAATTGACTTATGATGTTTAACTCATCTTCTCATGTTGCATTGTCGGCTCTTTGAACCTTCCATTAGACAAACATTGGTTAGGTAGTCAAAACTGATTATGGTTCTACGTTATTGACATTTTCACTTGCCAATTCTTGAGGTAAACTGGCTTGCACATTATAATTCCCAACCGCCCTTTTCAATAATGACACATGAAACATCAGATGCATACGAGATGATTCAGACATCTTAAGCTTATAAGTCACTACTCCAACTTTTTCCAAAATCTGAAATGAGTAGTAGTAGCATGGAGATAATTTTGGACATATGCGAGAACCCAAGGTAACGTGACCATGAGGTCTCAATTTCAGAAATACTCAATCATCAATGACAAACTCTATATCCACCCTCTTCTTGTTCGCATGAGTTTTCATTTGGTTTTGTGCCCTATACAATTGATACTTTAGTTGTTTGATGGCTTCATCCTTATCCTTCAATTCTCTTTGCACTGTTTCCACCTTAATTAACTTCCTTAGGCAACAACCGATTCAAAACAAGTGGAGGTCTCCCATAAACATACTCAAATGGCGTGGAACCAGTAGACACATGGAAATCGGTATTATACCAATATTCATCCCAAGGAAGCCACTACATCCATTGCTTAGACTAGTCTGTTGTAAAAAAGTGGAGAAATGTTTCTAAACATCGGTAAATCAGTGTTGTTTGACCATCAGTTTGAGGATGGCATGCAATGCTCATTCGCAACCGAGTGCCTTGCATTTCGAACAATTCCTTCCAAAATGAACTCACAAAAATTGGATCTCGGTCATTGAGAATGAAGCAAGAATGCCATGCAAACATACCACCCCCTTGTGAAAATATCAACTAACAACCTTGTTGCATATGGGTGCTTGAGGGGGATAAAGTGACTGTATTTTGAGAGTCTATCCACAAAAAACTAGGGTGGCTTCAAAACCGTTAGATTTAGGGAGTCCAGTGATAAAATCCATTGATGTCTCATACCAAATCTGATCTGGAATCTTAAGAGGTTGCAACAATCCTTTTGAGGCAGCAACCATGTATTTTTGGCGTTAGCAAACATCACAAGCTTTGACATACTCCTACATAGTTTTAATCATACCAAACCAAAAAAAATTGAAAGCTAAACTTCTATAAGTTCTGTACACACCAGAATGCCCCCTGAGGAGTTTCACGAAATTCTTTTAACATTTTAAGACTGTTATCAGATTCCTCAGACATTACCAGGATTCCCTTATAAAATAATATCTTTTTTATATAAGAGAATCATATCTTTACCTCTTGACCCGTTTTCAAAGTTGTTATGATCTTGGACAACTATGAATCTTTATGTACCTCTTATACCAATTGCTTGCTTCCTAACCAACTCGGTTGATGAATCATAATGATCAATTCTTGTCCTTCATGAACTCGAGAAAGGGCATCTGCACCTTTTTTTTTCTAGCCTCGACTTGTTGATGATGTCAAATTGATTATGCAATAACTTGGCAACCCAATTTTGTTGGTCAAGAGTGGTACGTTTATTTGCGGTTGAAGCGACTGTTTGAGACTCATGTGGTCAGTGCACACTGTAAACTTCCTACCTAAGAGGTACGATCGTCAATGTTGGACGTCAAGTGCTACTGCCATCAACTCTTTCTCATAGGTGGTTTTGGCAAGGCTTCTCTCTCCCAAAGCTTTACTGAAGAATGCTATAGGTTTTCCTTGTTGAATAAAAATGGCTCCAATCCCCATACCTGATGCATCATTCTCTATGAAAAACTCTTGTGAGAAATTAAGGAGTGCCATATCTACATCCAATCACTTCACACAAAGATTTAATCCATTATTCACCAATGAAATCGCACGCTCACTGAACACCTTTTAGTCAATTGACTTTGTTTAAATCTTCTCTACTTTCTAGCTTAGTAAAATCAAGTTGTTTAGGACAGTAGTCACTACTGGGTCAAGTTACAAAGTGTTTAGATTTGGTTTAGAACTAATTATCACACAATAGTTTTTATACAAATTTTTGCTCTCAGAAGATTTGTTAGGTTTCTCCACACTTCGAGGTAATAGAAGTGATTTTCAAGTGTTTGTAATGAAAAAAGTATTTCTTTTATTTTGGTTCTTCTTTTTTCGCAATCACAAATCCTTTTAGTGTTTCTGACCGTTGTTGTGATTACATGAAATCAACGTGTGAATTAATAGCTTGTACCAATTCTTCAAAGATTAAGAACCAACGTGAAACCCTTGTCCAAATTTTTCTTCATGATTGATTCAGTGTGTCTTCACAAAAGAATAGGATGACTAGATGATGGCAATATATGAGGATGTTATGCAATTCTTCAGTTAGATGGTAAGTCTTTTGTGATGAGCATAGCTTATTGGAGCGTAGATCTCTATTCAAAGCATTGCCTATATCAAAGGTCAAACTTAATGCCAAGATTATCATACGCATAATCACCAAAGTAAACTTGTATCAGAATATTCAGCAAAGGTGCGTTGAGAGCGAGCCTTTCAGAATCAGGTATTCTTCAAAAAATGAAACAAAATATTGTTGTAACTGCTTTGTTTAGTTTGTCTATTCATAAGAGGATGTAGCGTAAAAACATTTCATTCTCGTGACAAGAGTCTGCACACTTGATTAAACTTTTTAGCACAATAAATTGTTTCCACAAATAAGTTATGTTATCATCAAAACAATTAAGTGTTAATGTTCTTTAAATCAAATTAGTTCTAACAATATGCTTGGAGCATCCATTATCAAGATACCACTTTTGGTTTGATGGTCTCAAGCATACTCACAAAAAAAAAAAACATGGAGAAGTTATAGGTACTCAATTTTGGTTGGTCCTAGATGATAAGGAAGAGAACTTGTATCTCTTAAATCTACATTATCCTTCCATTTGGTACAACTACTTTTCTTATATAACAATTAAGAGATGTATGTTCCTTTTTCCCACAATAGAAAGTAGTATAAGATAATTTTTTTCACACTTGGGGTAATATATTTTGAAAGAGCATTTGTTTTTGAAAAAAATGCTTCACATAAATAGAAGTTTTTGCATTTTTAACTTTAACTTCAAGTTTTAAAAGTTTGTATTTCAAAATGACATTTTTAATTTTTAATGAATTACAATTTTTATAGTGAGATAAATCATGAGGAAATTTCATGAGATTGCTTCTAAGATTTTGAAAAATCTTTTTCAAGCTTTGCTATTTGACTTTTTATATGTAAAATGATTCTCTTTTGATAAGACATTAATTTTGTCATATTTTTAGCTTTTTCACAAAGTTCTTCAAATGTATTTGCAATAGCTCAAAAGTAGGTAAAAAGTTAAGTTCATCGTCATTAATCTATTTTCTATGGTTTTTAGCTAAGAGACATAAGTTTGCGATATCATTGTCGTTGGAGCTTTCATTGGAGATTTCACCACCTCCTAATCTATGTAAGTTGTTTCACCTTTCCTGTTCTTTTTACCTCTTTTCCCATTTTTCTCCATCTTCTTAACGTATTTAGGATATTATGGTGTGATGTGTTCAAACTCTCTACATTCATAATATGTGATGGATGAATTGCAATTAACCTTCTAACTTGTTTTATTTGACTTGTTGTTAAACTTGGCACTTTTTTATCACTCTATTTAGCCATAAAACATAATTGTTTTCTTTGACTTGTTGTTAATCTTAGGTTGTCAAACAAGAAAGCTGTGGTCATTGTTGCCAAGTTCCTTGACTTTCCAATTGCACTTGCCTTAAGTTGTCATTATGTGATAAGAAATATTAAAAAATTTATTTGAAGTTGTTTTTTCTAATGCATCCAAATAACACACAATATGTATGAACCGTTTTTACAAGTTAACAATAGTTTCTCCATGCTTCATATACAAGCATATTAATTTTAGCATGTTTAACTTCACTTATGACCTTATATCTGACCTCTAAGGTGTCCCACATATGTTGGGCAATCTTACAAAGAGAAACTCTATAATATTCATCTTGTCCTAAATCAGATGTGATGATAATCTTAACTTTTCAATCGTATTGAATTTTCTTCATATCTAAATATGTCTAATCCATTTTAGGCTTGTTAATTGCAATACCGTCACAGACAGTTGTCAAAACCAATGGTTTATTTCTTATGTTACGTCCCATATTTTGATCCAAAGCAGTACTTAAAATATTTGTTTTCTTTTAAAAACAACTATAATTTTTTTCTTAGGAGTGCTTCATCATGTAATAAATAAAAGATGCGCCAGAAAATGACTTGACATATTTTTTTTTTTGTAAAATAATATAACACAATTGATTAAAATATTATTTATTTATTTATTTGCAAAGTTAATCTTCCAATTGTTAGATAGATGTTCATTTACACTATAAAATAAATTAAACTCTTTTAAGGAGAAATTCAAGAGAAACAAGATTGACTGAAATTTCAATTATTTCCTAGAGAAAGAAAACTCACTTCTGCATTTCAATTTATCATAACGATGAAAAGTAAATAACTTCAAAATGTACCACATTGGTTTTATTTATACAAAATATTATTTTTAAGTAAAAGTCTCATTTTCCCACGTGTGTGCATCAAACAGACGTCATTCATGTAACTTTTTGAGATCATTAGTATCTAAATGTTGGTGTAAGGGGTCAGTTCATCCCATGACACAAATTAAACCAAATAATGAGTTAACAACCAATAAACATAAATGTAAAATCTCTTTGTAATAAAAGTTTTAAAGAAAATGATTTTTGAATAATTCGTAAAGATGTATCAAGTCATAAAGCATATCTAAATATTTCAAGTAGCAACTCACCTAGAACACATAGTTAGATGAAAATAAAAATAAAATGTGTGCAATTTATTTGTGCTCCTAAAAGTATATAATTAGGATATAACCAACCACTAAGACGTCCACACATAAGTCATCCATACCAATAGGAAAAATTAAAACATTCACTAAGATGTCGACAAATATGCATATGATATATCATGATAATTATAATGATGCTCAATGTACATGTCATCATCCACTTAGGTAGCTAGAAAGATAAAATGTTTAAAACACAAATCACCGACCATTTAGATAAACACAAAAGGAACAATGTTCAAAACCCAAATCACTTGTCACTTTGGCAACCACAAAGATAACATATTCAAGTTTATATTTTAATCACATATGACATCAAATTTATATTCTCATGGATGCTTGAAATCAAGAATTAGTAATTTCGCTATCCCAAATATAAAACACATATACATGTGGATAAATGTCTCAAAATCACAACTTTCATTTTATAAACTATAAAATTGGATTAGTTGCGTGTTATGGATACACACTAAGACTTAAATCACAAAGAACACATACAAATAGAAACTTTATTCCTTCTACTATAAAATTTCTCCCATTATTAGTCATTTAAGCATACAAAATAAACTTTATACTGATGCATCTCGATAATCAACTTTCTCATATTGTCATAATTAAAAATATAAACTTTTAATCAATTTTCTCAAGACGCATATATTGTTCATGAATGTCAAAATTTTAAAATTAAAATATTCCAAATGTCAAAGCTTTAAATAAAATACATCATAACAAATATATTACCAATGATATAATAAAAACTGAAACTTTATAATTAAATACACTTAGACGCATAAGAATCGCAACTTTACGTTAAACATTTTCACAACAAGCATATTTATCAAGTTATAATAAAAAAAAATAGAACTTTATAATTAACTTCATCAAGACAAACATATTACTCAAATATAAAATTCTTTACGACATCAAAACATCATATCAATATCTTATAAATTACTAATTTAATATTTAACCTAACCGATTCTCACAAAAAAAAAATTAAAAAAAAATAATAATAAAAATAAAACGATAAATAATATATTCTTGGTTCTTTGTTAAATGTTTGAGAATCTCCATAATGAAAAGAAAAAAATGGTAGAATAATTTGGAAGTATATACCTAACTCCAAGCAGTAAAGCCTACTATCCCAAAATGTCCTACCCTTACCTAAGCCCCATTACAACTCGAAAATCCTCTAAAAATGTATGTATTTGCTGCATAGTGATGACTAACTAGAATTTTTTCAAGCCTATGGTAGCGTGATGCATGTTCTAGGATTTGAGTGATAAATTCATAACCCTTCTAAACACTTGAGAGAATTTTGGTGAGATTGTGTGAAGAGAGATTTGAATTTGATAAATGAATGCCAATGTGTACAAATCCTGTTATAATTTTTTTCAGCAACCATAGAGCATGATGGATGTTTGCAGTAGCTGAAACTGAGAATTGAGTTTGATTTGATTTGAGAAATTGAGTTTAAGGTTATTTTTAACTACACCAAACATGAAATTAATTGTTGCTTGGGGACAAGCAACATATTAAGTTTGGGGTTGTGATAACTCTTCATCATATGCATATTTTTCCACTGTTTTAGTCTTATTTATCTTCAATCATCAGTTAAATTAAGGATTTATTTGATACATTCGGTTCATTTTTGTTCTTTGAATCTATTAATATGTTATGCTTGTATTTCAGTGATCAAGTAGGAATTTTTCGTAATTTTACATTGCGTTTTGTTTTTAAGTGCAGTGCTGAATTTTTGTGAAAAATCAACATGATATATGTGGAGTATTTCAGCCATATCTGGAGTTCTAGATGTCCAATTAGTGTCACTCCAAGTGCTAATGAAAGCTAAGATCCATATCTACAACTTTCATGAAGACACCGGGACCAAATTCAGACGAAAAAGATGAGACAAATGCAAAATACGTCAGACAACAGATGCTGTGCGCCTGAAGCGCGTCCTGCGCGCCTGGAGCGCATTTATCAGGTTTCAATCTATCAAACGGGCGCCTGGAGCGTGCCCTGCGCGCCAGGAGCGTGCCCTGCGCTCCTGGAGCGTGCCCTGCGCGCCTGGAGCGTGCCCTGCGCGCCTGGAGCGCGTGACGCGCATCAGCAATCATAAAAACGCAATTTTTTACTGTTTTTGGGATCTTTTTGACTCTTGGGATGTTGGGAGACTTGTGCCCTAGCATAGAAACTCAAAGACGGCCGTTTCTAACGCCATTGGAGCAGCTTTATCAAGAATCATTCATGAATCTTTCTTGTAACTCTTCTCTAATCCCTATCTTTTGTATATCTGTCATGAGTAACTAAACCCTATTTGTTAGGGATGAGTGTAACCAGATGAAACCCTTATTTTTCTGATTTAATTTCTAGTTATATGAATGAGTTTATTGAATTATTTTTCTCATCTCTATGCTTAATGCTTTTTATTGCTTGATCAACATTAAAATGTTCTACGATTTGTATTTTGAAACGGAAGTGGACTTTACGAATGTTTGAGATGAGAAATTCATGAATTTGTAGTCTAGGGATAGATGCAGGTCATGAAACCAATTAAATTAGTTGCAAAGCAATAGTTTACAAGAGAATTTCTATACGGTAATGCTTAATTCTAATCTTAAATCTACTAAGGAATTAGGGGTTACTTTGGAATTAAAGGTTCTGTCACTAAGACATTAGGGCAAGAATAATAAAGAGAATTCGGTAATGATTCAATAAAGGAATTCAGTAACTAGGATCAAACTAGACACCAAGGTTGGATTTGAAGTGAAACTCATCCTTGACATTTTTCTCATTATAAAAGATCAATTTTATTACTGTTGTTAATTTCAGATATTATTTCAATCAACTTGGGAACCTTTTGTTCAATTTTAGTAATTCAATATAATTCAATAGTAAAACGCAATCCTTGAGTTCGACACTCGGTACTACCGTTTTATTATTACTTGCAACGATTCAGTACACTTGCTGAAACGCTATCAACTTGCCAAAGTAACCCCTAATTCCTTAGTAGATTTAAGATTAGAATTAAGCATTACCGTATAGAAATTCTCTTTTAAACTATTGCTTTGCAACTAATTTAATTGGTTTCATGACCTGCATCTATCCCTAGACTACAAATTCATGAATTTCTCATCTTAAGCATTCGTAAAGTCCACTTCCGTTTCAAAATACAAATCGTAGAACATTTTAATGTTGATCAAGCAATAAAAAGCATTAAGCACAGAGATGAGTAAAACAATTCAATAAACTCATTCATATAACTAGAAATCAAATCAGAAAAATAAGGATTTCATCTGGTTACACTCATCCCTAACAAATAGGGTTTAGTTACTCATGACAGAGATACAAAAGATAAGGATTAAAGAAGAATTACAAGAATGATTCATGGATGATTCTTGATAAAACTGCTTCAATGGCGTTAGAAACGGCCGTCTTTGAGTTTCTATGTTAGGGCACAAGTTTCCCAACTTCCCAAGAGTCAAAAATATCCCTAAACAGTAAAAAAATTGTGTTTTTATGAATGCTGATGCGCGTCGCGCGCCCCAGGCGCGGTCTTTGCGCTCCGGGCGCGTATTGGCAGTGAACAATGGCTGGAAATGCGCTTCAGGCGCGCAGGGCGCGCTCCAGGCGCACAGCATCTGCTGTCTGACGTATTTTGTATTTTGTTCATCTTTGGAGTTTGAATTTGGTCCCAGTGTCTTCATGAAAGTTGTAGATATGGATCTTAGCTTTCATTAGCACTTAGATGGACTCCCATTGGACATCTAGAACTCCATATATGGCTGAAATACTCCATATAGGTCATGTTGATTTCTCACCAAAATTCAGCACTGCACTAAAACAAAGTAACAACGCAAAACTAAGAAAAATCTCTACTTAATTAAGCAAATAAGAACAAAAACATTTCATTAAATTAAATAACTAAAATCAACAAAATATATTAAATAACTCATTAAATTAACTAATGATTAAAGATAAATAAGACTAAAATCAATAAAAATTATGCATATGATGAAGAGTCATCACTAACATTGCATGGAAAAAAACCCTTACCTTGAGCGATTTCCTTCCAAGTAACACTATATAGCCCTTGAAAAATCTCACAAAGATGAAGAAAAAGCTTAGAAGTTCCACAAGAATGAGAGGAAATATGTGGATGGCTGTTTGAGTGACTTAGAAATTTTTTGAGATAAACAAAATATAATATTGGGAATTATGTGTGGGGTGTGGGTGATTATGACTTCTTTTTACTTTATGGGTGATTAGGACTTCTTTTTCTTTATTGTAAGTTTAATTGTGTTATGAGGGAGAAACGTATGAGACTAATATAGGCATGTAGATGATTGGACGAAAGGAATAATTCTCTTGATTGAAGTTAATTACACATGTGAATAAGGAATTCAATTGAAACAATATCATTCAATGACCAACCATTGAGAATTAATTGTCATTCACGTATTTGTTATTGTTTACTATATATTTGAGTTGACTCAAGGGAGGGAAAGACAAATCATCATACATGTAATAACTTGATCATATGATTACTACTAACAGGCAAGGGGCGCGGAACATGAACGTTGGCATGGTGACTTGACAATTACAATTGATTAGTGGTCTCCTTGAAACTAAATGCTATTAAAAAAATAAAAATAAGTTATCAAGAGTAATAATGTGATGATTCAATTTTGACTTAGTCAAAATTGATTTGGTCATTGTTCATTCTAAAACAATTATTCTTACGAGTTTGAATTAGTCAATAATAAAAACTCCAACAGTTAATTAATTAATTAATATAAAAATATACTCAATCAAATAATTAAACATCCAAAGAATAATTGTCTTATTATTGTCATACTAAATTAATTAAATAGATTAAATGAAACTAAGGATTTTCAATTAATTAATTAATTAAAATAAAGGGTGTTACATTCTACACCTTGCCATACATCCAAATCATAAGAAATGATATCCATTTTCATATGTTCTTTCAATATGAATAATTGTCTCATTAAAAATATATACTCTATTGTACGCTTTCTTAGGCTCCAAAATCACATTAGATGACATCTCATTCCTTCTAAGTAGATTGGACACGAAACATAAAGATATCAGGATCTTGATACCACTTGTTCGACGAGATGACCCAAAAGACTTTTGAAAAGGGGGTTTAGTAAAGTCTTAACTTTATCAAAGATATTTTGCAACAACCAGGAATTTTGAAAAAGCATTTGAGAAAATAATATCAACAAACGTAAAAATGAAATTTTCCAAATGTAAGTTTCTATATTAAAAAAAAAATTTAATCGTCTCCAAACACCAATATCAAAATCAATATGAACAAACACATGCATAAATTAAAGAGTTAAGGAAAAGAGAAAATCACACTAATATTTATATTAGTTTCTCTACTTGTCCTCACTATGTAGAGTACATCCGATCCTTATTATCACAAATGAAAGTTTATTCCTTTAATTTTATAATAGAAACATTTATTAAATCCATCGGCAATTGTTTACAAAACTTGTACAACAATTCCTTCTTCTCTATATATTCAAAAACTAGGTTTTTTGAAAATCTTTCAAGAACAATTTTGAATTACTATCTTCAAGATGGAGAAACCCCGTCAAAACATGTAAGATAGAAACTTCTATACTACTCACAAACTCTAACTTTGGAAATAGCCTTGTTTTTCAACCCTTACACATTGTAGGAAATTAAGCATAAATCGCTCATCAATGGAACAATCATTCCATACAAAGGATACCTCATGTTTGATGTTTTTCTCTTGAAAACTCAATCACAAAAGAAAACAATAAGTGTTTAATGTTGATAAGATTCTTGGATGAATGAATGGTGAAGAATGAGTGAATTTTTTTTTTTTTTTTTTGTAATAAAGGAACAGGTCAGTATTTAAAGAGACAAAGTTCAGCTATGAAAGTACAATGCATTGCAATAAAAATATATTATTTGTATTCTCCAAAAATGAATTGTTCTAGTCATATGAATCATTTAATAAGATTTCTAATATCGTAGCATTTCAATTCTAAACTGCATGAATCGACTCATGACATGTGTGAGTCGACTCACCAACTTCCAGAAGTCTTGGTGAATAGATTCACACATCAGATGTTGATTCATCTATCAACAACATCATGATTTGATTTCAAGACCTCTGTAAGTTGATTCATATCCATATAATTCGATTGATGAATATATAAATAACTTTTATAAAGTGTTTAATACAATGTATGACTTTCGAACATATTTCCAACACGCGTGTAAAGGTATGCATTTTAAAATGAAGTTGTAATTTTTTTTTCTTCTAGTTCAATAACATATGTGGATATTGAGAATTTAAAAATCAACAAAGGAACATAAAATCATCAAATTAAAACCTAGTTTTGGCATATATACATGAAAATACTAAATCTATTTTAGGGAAACTAGCATTCCCAGTTGTACTAACTCTAATCAGAATACAAACTTGATATATAATTTTATTAAATACATGATTAAAAAAATATTTGAAATAATTAAGACATTTCACATACCTTAAGTATTAAATTTAAACATTCACTCTTTATAGAGACAATTGTTTCTATTATGTCCCCCATTTTGACAATAACTGCATTTTCTTATTTTTTGGGTAGAGCTATCCATCTCATTATATATTCTATTTATATTTGGTCTACCCTTGTTATGTCTTTGAATGCTACCGTAATTAGGCTTAATGGTTGGACTTGAATATGATGGCCAATATTCTTCACTTCCAAGAGGATTAAACTCATGTCTATAATTTTCTTTTAATATAGTCTAGTGTATAAATTGGGTCAATATAAGCAATATAACTTATGGACACTTATGCAATCACATGTGAAGAAAGATGTCTCAGTGTTTGAAATTCTCCACAGTGACACCACCACGTATTTAAATTAACTTTTCATACCATTGCTCATTGCCCAACTTGCGGATTTGAACTCTTCTACGACAAAGTCGCTCGAGTGCCTTGTAAATTTGTGGGCGCATTGAAAAATTTCTCGACTATGATTTTCACACAATGCTATGCATAAATCTTCAAAGTAAATATGTCCAGGTCTCACCATGATAAGTGTTTGCCACCTCCTATTCTATAGTCACATTTTATTATAATAAATTATAATTAACACATTATATTATAATAAAATGTTAAATAAACTTTTAGTTATAAAATTTCAATATTTTATTTTTAGTCTTTATAATAAAAAAATTTATTTATTTTTATTGAATTGTGTATACTATCCTAAATATGACTACAAAAATAAATAGTATATTTTATAGGAACTAAAAAAAAATTATTTAACCCTAAAATAAATAATATAAATATTAAAAAACTATCATCTCAATTAATGATATATTTCTAACACTTGTAGTTGTGCACAAATATAAGTAAGTGTTTCTTCACTGATACAAAACAAAATAGTTTCACTCTTACTATTTATAGTATACACATCAATGTTATTATATACACAAATATACAAATATATTAGAAGAATATATTCCTGTATTGTTTTCTATTGATACTCGATAAACATATATTCCTTTATGCCATTCACCTATTTGGTTGTCATTTACTTGTTAATTGATTTTCCTTCATATATTCTCATGACTTCACTTGGCAGCATCAAATGCGCATGACCTTCCTCCATTTCTCACTTTCATCTGATATATGATACTATTTTCATAATAATAAAATAAATTTACACCATCCATACTATTATTATTAAATATTTTGTTTATATACACCATGCATACTACTCCACCGTCTCATAATGAATATCATTTTAATTAGAAAATTTTATCTTAAAATAAATGTCATTTTTAATTTTTAATGTAACTTTAATTATTATTTTTAATTGCACCCTTCAATTATTACTATATACAACACTTTCAAAGTATTAATTTTACTTTCAATATTTATGAACTTTAAAAGAAACCTGAGTGTCCAATGTTGGGTCTGAATTGATGGACTCCCTCATTAGTATTGGATACCGAAAATATTATTTTCAATTTCCAAGTGAATTGGAATTGGTTTATCTTCTTTGGACATGATGGATTATCGTCCAAATAAAAAATTTGTTGAAAGGAATGATTTTGCATTAATGTGCACATAAAATATGAAAAGTTTCATTGGTTTTGTTCTTCGTTTAAGGAGTGCATGCATTCTGGTATTTGCTTAAAATCCTTATGGATAAGAGGATGCAAGATGTTGATGAAGATAAATATATAGAGCAACTTTTCAACATATTCTTTATCAAGATCCATATTTGGCGAATACTTTGTAGCATTAGAATGATCGTGAAAGAGTTGATGATGTCCACTCTCCTAGACAACAAGATCCATCCCATTATTTTGGTGACGATCTAATCTATTAATTCTTTTTTAACATTCTGTCTTCACATCTTATTTAAGATTTGTCTCATACCTCCTCTAATTTTAAATATAAACAAAAATTAAA
The DNA here is from genome assembly GCA_037974775.1 of Cicer pinnatifidum. Lineage (NCBI taxonomy): Eukaryota > Viridiplantae > Streptophyta > Magnoliopsida > Fabales > Fabaceae > Cicer > Cicer pinnatifidum. The sequence goes on from JBBPBR010000008.1 coordinate 13,818,495, forward strand.
ATGCATTCTAATATATTTTAGTTTTTGTTTATATTTTTACGAATACATTTTAATTTTTATTTATATTTAAAATCGGAGGACAAAGTTTTGGCGTATCAAAATAATCAGCATAATTTGAAATAAGAACCATGACGTGGAAGCTTGGAGGGTCATAAATCTTCATCTACTTAATAAAATGCAACATCTACTTAGAATAAATGCAATGATTGTTAAAAATCTAAGTAGTTTACATGGTTAGATTTATTCTTCGTTGGTTAGTAAGTACGTTGACTAACTTACTAAGAAATATTGTAATTAATATATATTAGTCAAAATAGGAAAGGTTTACGAAAATGTTCAGCAAATTAATCATGTAGAGTAATTTTAAAGAGATGTTACTAATTACTCCACATAGGAAAATGAGTAGTTGCAAATGAGACGCATCGAAATTCAAAAGAAAAAAAAGTAAATACTACTAATGTATATGGAATTGAAGCGGTAGACATTTATTCCATATCCATTTTTTTTATGAAAACTTAATTATGTTTGAAACTACCATTTTTTAAAGAGGGAAATTCAAACAAGAATTTCTCTTCAAATGGTGAGACATTTTATTACTTGAAAAACAATCCAATATCAATCACACAATCACCAGTTATGATTTTACCTTTAATTTAGAAAGTATATCTTACTGTTGGGATAATCCTCATAAATCACCACAAAATTAAAGCATTATTGATCTTTCTTAACATTTAAAGAATTTATTTTAAAGATAATGAATATTAAGCTCTTAAAACGAAAAAAAACAATAACAACAGTAAGAAAAGAACACGAAATTTTACGTGGTTCGAATTAATGCAATGTGTTTTAATATATTATTGATGATTTCTTCCTTTTTTAGGCACAATCTCTCTTGATACAAGTTTTAGATTTTCTCTCTAGATTACAAAAAGAGTAAAAGGATCTAAGAATTACTTAATAATGACTTGCTCTATTAGACTTTTCAACAAACTACTTATAGCCTAAGCAATGTTTTCTAACTGCCAAAATGAGTTAGTTGCAGTTAGTTATTAACTAACAAGGCAACATACTCAAGTTAGTTAATTTGCTAACTTGACCAGAACCAATTAATTCAACAATTCTCCACCTTGGTGCAGTAACTGAGCTTCTTCCAAGATCAGTGGCTGCAGCCCCAAAGGGCTGAATCACCTTGAAGTTGAATCAAGTCCAAGAAGCGAAAGAACTTACTGCTTGGCAGAATCTTTGTTATCATATCAGTAGGATTATGATCTGTAGAAACCTTTTGTACTAACATAGCTCCTTGAGGCAACATTTCTCTAACAAAATGCAACTTGATATCAACATGTTTGGTTCTCTCATGATTAGACTTGATTCCTTCAAGCCAAAGAGCCTCCTTAACAGCTTTAGTCAAAGCTATATACTCAACCTCAATTGTGGACAAAGCTACCACCTTTTGCAAACTAGCCCTCTAACTGACTGTTGTCCCAAAAGTAGAGAAAACATAACCAATGAGTAACTTCCTAGTATCAAGACATCCAGAATAATCAGAGTCAACAAACTCTTCAATCTTAGTAGTTCTGTTTATGTCCCTAGTTCCCCCTAGACCAAAGCTCTCCCAAGAGATTCTTTAATGTATCTAAGGATCCATTTCAAAGCGTGCCAGTGAACCCTGTCAGGATTTGCCATGAATCTGGTTACTATGCTTACAACATAAGCAATGTCAGGACAAGTGCACACAATAGCATGCATGAGGGAACCAATCACATTAGCATATGGAATGTATTCATGTAATTCAAGTCTTCAACTTTGGTGATTGAGTTGTACTTAGCATGAATTGTTAGGTTTATCATTTGACATGCCAAAATTGTCAATAACTTTCTTGAGATACTCCTAGGTGCAACAGTTTCTTCTTTCTATCTTAGGTGATTTATATTCCAAGGATTCTTCTAGCAGCCCCTAGATCCTTCATTTCAATTTCCTTATTCAGTTCACCCTTTACTTTAATCTCAACCTAGTAGTTACTTGTAATTAAGATGTCATCAACAAAATCACAAACCTTTTAGTTGGGAGAAATTGGAAGTAAACACAGTTGTCAAACTTACTCATTTTGAACCTTATTTGAGTTACGAAGTCATCAAACCTTTTATTCCATTGTCATTGCTGCTTCTGCCTAAAATATCTTAGGCAAATTTGTACTCAATAGCATGCACCTCACTCTTTCTATTATGGTTATGTTGAATCTCTCAGCCAACCAATTGTTCCTGCAAAGTTCATTGAAAAAATCATTGAAAAAATTCATTGAAAAAATCAAAACATAATTCTAGTCCATTATCAGTTCGAAACCTTTTTACCTATCTTTATGTTTGAGTTTCAATGAGAGTTTTCCATTCCATGAAGTTTTCAAAAGCTTCATCCTTGGATTTCTGAATGTAAATCCATAATTTCCTTGAGTAATCATCCACTATGGTCATGAAGTACCTTGAGCCTGAATGAGGAGTCCTTGAAGATCCCCACAAGTCAGCATGAACATAATCAAGAGACCTTGTGTTCCTTGCAGCCCTTTGTGGAACTTGGTTCTGCCAGATTTGTCATACACACAATGTTCACAAAAACTTAACTTTTCAACTTTGGCTCCACCTATTAAATTTTGCTTACCAAGTTCAATCAAACCCTTGTCACTCACATGATCCAACCTTCTATGCCATAATTCAGTTTTGGACACCACCTTTTCAGTTGCATTAACAAGAGCCCTGATTATAATATCACCTTCCAAAGAGTACAATCCATTTTTCTTAATTCCTCTCATAATTACTACAGATCCTTTCATTACATTCAATTGACCTTCTTCACCCCTAAAGACATAACCTTTCTTATCCAATTCTCCAAGAGAAATGAGATTTCTCTTGAGATCGGGTACATATCTCACATCAGTACACAAACTTTCTTTTCCTCCATGAACTTTGAATCTAATGGTACCAATTCCTGAGACCTTGCAAGACTTTTTGTTTCCAAGTAGAACTAGCCCTCCTTCTTGTTCAACAAAGCCTTCAAACCAAGATCTCTTTGGAGTCATGTGGAAAAAACATCCTCAATCTATTATCCATTCAATTTCTGAATTCCCATTTGACATAACCAAAGCCTCAAAGGATTCATAGCCATCCTGGGCCACAACAGCAGCTTCAGAGTCTTTAGTCTTTTCTTTACCATTTCCATTTTTCAATCTTTCAAGACAAACCTTTCTTGAGTGCCCTTTCTTTCTAAAGTGATAGCATTTAATGTTTGGGACATTACCACTATCAGCCTTTTGTTGATACTTGGTGTTTTTCTTATCATGCTTATTCTGCTTCTTTGAAGACTTGGTTTTATATTCAACCTTTCTCCATTTGATTGAGACTTTGACTCTCCTCTTTCATTCAGTTCTGTTGAATTTAATGAAGCCTTCAAATCACTTAAACACAAAGATTATCTTCCATACAAAAGAGTTTCTTTAAAATGATGGTAAGCTGCAAGTAAAGAACATAACAATAATAAAGTCTGATCTTCATCATCAATGATCACATCAATATTTTGTAAGTCAAGGAACAGTTTATTAAACATGTCTAATTGTTCCAAGATTGGTTTATCTTCTTTCATTTCAAAGGTATGTAAAACTTGTTTGAGATAGAGACGGTTTACCAGAGATATGGTCATGTACAAGCCCACAAGCTTTAACCAAATACCTGTTGCTGTATTTTCCTTTGAGACTTTCCTTTGAGACCTTATCACCAAGGCACAAGATAATTGCACTATGAGCTTATTCCAGAAGTGCTTTCTTATCTTTTTCTGGCAAATCTTTATCAAGTTTTGACTCTCCTTCAAGTGGTTCAATGAATCGTTAATCGCCATAATTCCAAATCGTTTTGTCCAATGAATTTCTTGATTTCATACTTTGTTGCAATCATGATTGGGATTAATCCATGCTCACTGCACCAATTTGTTGGGATAATCCTCATAAATCACCACAAAATTAAAGGGTTATTCATCTTTCTTAACAATCAAAGAATTGATTTTAAAGATAACAAAAATTAAGCTCTTAAATCAAGAAAAAACATGAATGGGCAATTAAGTGCATAATTTATGCTGAAAAACATTAAAAACAGTAAGAAAAGAACACAAGAAATTTTACATGGTTTGAATTAAAGCAATGTGTTTTAATCTACATCCATGGCAGCCACTATTTTTGATGATTTCTTCTTTTCTTTTGAGGTACAATCTCTCTTGATACAAGTTTCAGGTTTTCTCTCTAGATTACAAGAAGAGTAAAATGATCTAATAATTTCTTAACAATGACTTGTTCTACTAGGCTATTCAACAAACTACTTATAGCCTAACCAATGCCTTCTAACGGCTAAAACTAGATTAGTTGCAGTTAGTTATTAACTAACAAGTCAACATACTCAAGTTATTTAATTTGCTAAGTTAGAACCAATTAACTCAACACTTATGTTCAATTGAACTTATTTAATAAAATATTAAATATTATTTAAATTTAATATATTTGATCTATTTAATAAAACTATCAATTTTATGTTTGAATTGGTGACATTTAATGTCTATAAAAAATTATTGAGTAGAGTAATTCAAACAAAAATTACTCTTGAAGTCAACGGATCATTCAAGAGATTGAGGCTTTTAATTCGTCATCAGCACCATCAACATTTCTGATCAACATTCTAGTTGAATAATTTTAATGAAGGTCTAGCATATCATTGAAAGACCATAATAGTTTATTGTTAAAGAATCATGATCGGAGAGTTCAATCTTCTGACAGTGGAGATTAAGGGTGGACAAAGTTCAGTTTTGAATTATAACTGTTTGAAAACTGAATCGAATCGGTTTTCAGTTTAAAAAAACTGAATCTGTTCAAATTTTAGTTCAAAAAATCAAACCGAACCATTTTATAAACTAATGAACTGATTTATTATTTTGAATCGAACCAAACCGATTTAACTTAATTGTTTTGTTCACTAATGTCAAACTTTACAAATTACTTCTAAAAAACAAATTTATTCGGTTCTAATTTTTTGAATTATAAACCAGTTCGATTTAGTTTGAACACGATAGTAGTATTTTTTTTAGTGTTGTGCTCAAACAGGAAGATTATTGGGAACAAGACCAAGCAATTAGAGGAAATGATAAAATCAAGAATCCCACTTCTTCTTCCTCAACTTTTGCTCTTAAACAAATAAAGTGGATTAATATCTTATTTTTTCCACAAATCTGTTTTAGTTTCATTGTTATTTTATATTATGATTTCTCCTTATTGTAATATAATTCAAATTAGGCATTTACTTGTTTTAGATTAAATAATGGGTGGTTAGCAAGTTTAACCAATGTGTGGTTAATAATTGAAGCTAGTTGTATAAATGCTCTTGTAACTACGGTTAACTAGTGATGAAAAAAAGCAACAATTCAATTTCTGTTATATGTTCTCTTTCCTCTCTCTATCATTCATCAAGATTCATCATCGAAGTAAAACCGATTCCCAACACTCCTTGATTTGGTATTCTTGAATTTCGGGTTAAAAAATTTGAGAGCTTCAAAGATTCGCACAATTCAAATAAATCTTCTTCAGCAAATAGCTTTGAGTAAGAAGTTATAGTCTAACGGTTCAAAAAAACATTGTTATTGAGCATGAAGGATATCTAGGAGGAAAAAAAAATTAGTGGCAAAAATCCAAAAAAGTAATGAAAGACAAAAAATAAGACTACATCAGAATCTTCTCTTGTCTCAAGTAAAGAGAGAATTAAGTCGTATAAAATTGATGATGTTTTTCTTTTTGAAAAAGCTTAATGGATATTTTAACTTCTATCTGTAGAAATATAGATAATTAAGTGCAAAATCTATTTATATTATGATTTCTCCTTATTGTAATATAATTCAAATTATGCATTTACTTGTTTTAGATTAAATAATGGGTGGTTAGCAAGTTTAACCAATGTGTGGTTAATAATTGAAGCTAGCTGTATAAATGCTCTTGTAACCACGGTTAACTAGTGATGAAAAAAAGCTACAATTCAATTTCTGTTATATGTTCTCTTCCCTCTCTCTATCATTCATCAAGATTCATCATCGAAGTAAAACCGATCCCAACATTTGGTATCAGAGCCCGGTTCGAGGCGGAACACGGCGGTGAATGATGGCAACGCAGAAGAGCAACGACCAGATTCCGGCGAAACTGCCGATCTTCGACGGTAACAACTATGAGAGGTGGAAGGCGCAAATGAAGGTGATGTTCAGGTATCAAGGTGTTCTTGATATCATAAGCACCGGTGTCACACCGTTGGCGGAGAATCCCACAGAAGCATTAAGCGCAACGCATCGCAAACAATTGAAGAAGGATGACAATGCAATTTTCTTGATTCATCAATGTGTTGACGCAGACGTTCTTGAGAAGATAATAGAGTATGAGACTGCTTAAGAAGCGTGGGATGTGCTAGCCACCACATACGCCAGAGACAAGCAAACGAAGAAGGTGAAGTTGATGGCGATGAGGCATCAATTGGGGCTATTATAAATGGAATCCAATGAATCAGTGGCCATATTCGTAAACAGGTTAGTAGTTCTAACTAATCAAATGAGGAGCTGTGGCGAAATCGTATCTGAATCCATGAAAGTGGAAAAGGTTCTCATTGGATTAACCCCAAATTTTGATGGAGTTGTTTCTGCAATAGAGCAAGCTAAAGACCTAGATACATTGAAACTAGAACAATTGCTAGGTGCTTTAGAAGCACATGAATTGAAATTAAAGAATAGGGATAATATCAAGAAAGATGATAAAGAGAATGAAAAAGCCCTGTTTGCACAATCTCAAAAGAAAGGAGGTGGAAGTGAATCTTGGAAGAATAAGAGAGGAAAAGGAAAGTGGAAGAACAATAAGCAAGAAGGCAATAATCCTAAGGGTGAGAATCAGAAGAAAGAAGGTGACAGTAATGGAAAGGGAAAGAAGAAATCTATGGAAGATATTCAGTGTTACAATTGTCAAAAATATGATCATTATGCAGATGAGTGTAACAATCCTAAGGTGCCTAGAAAGAGAAATGAAGAAGCTCAATTTGCGCAAGACTCTGATAATCAGGAAACCGTGATGTTGATGGCTATCATTAACAGTGAAACATGCTATGAAGAATGGTGGTATTTGGATACTGGTTGCTCGAATCACATGACAGGGCATAAGGATTTGTTTTGTGAGCTTGATGAAACAGTGAGAAGAAGCATCAAGTTTGGAGATGGAAGATCTGTAATGGCCAAAGGAACTGGAAAAGTGAGCATAAGAAGAGTAGATGGAAGTAAGGTGGTGATTAGTGATGTATTGTATGTTCCTAATATGGAAAGTAACTTGATTAGCTTGGGACAATTGATGGAGAAGGGCTTCTCAATGCATATGCAAGGTGAACATATGGAAGTTGCTGATACAAATGGAAAATGTGTCTTGAAAGTCCTTGTATCAAATAACAGAACCTTCAAGGTTGGTGTGAGTTCATTTGAGCAGAAATGCCTAACTGCTCAAGTCAATGAAAGTGTGTGGAAATGACACAAGAGATTGGGACACTTGAACTTCAACAACATGAGAAAGCTGCAGATGAAGGGCATGGTAGCTGGTTTGCTAGTAATTGGAGTTCCAAATGGTGTGTGTGGTAAATGTTGTGAAGGGAAACAACCTAGGAAATCTTACAAGACTGCAGTGCCAACAAGAGCCAAGACAAAGCTTGAAATTGTACACTCAGATGTGTGTGGACCATTTGAAGCTAAGTCTTATGGAGGTAACTTGTACTTTGTCTCTTTTATAGATGATTTTACCAAGAAAATGTGGATTTACTTGTTGCAAAAGAAGATTGAAGTCTTTACAACATTTAAATCATTTAAGAAACTTGCTGAAAAACAAGCTAGAAATTCAATCAAGTTACTAAGAATAGATGGTGGGGGGGAGTATACATCAACTGAATTTGAAAATTACTGCAAGGAAGAAGGATTAATTCATGAAGTAATGGCACCTTATACCCCTCAACACAATGGGACTGCAGAGAGAAGAAACAGGACCATATTGAATATGGTAAGGTGCATGTTAAAGGAGAAACATCTGCCAAAAGAGTTCTAGGCAGAAGCAGTGTTTACTGCAACTCATATTCTGAATAGAAGCCCCACGAAGAGGCTTGAGGAATTAACACCAGAGGAAGCATGAAGTGGAGTCAAGCCCAATGTGAAGCATTTTAAAATCTTTGGCTCACTGTGCTACAGGCATGTGCCTGAGCAAAATAGAAAAAAGTTAGATTCAAGAACTCAAGCAATGATACTAGTAGGATATCACAGTACTGGAGCATATAAATTGCTTGATCCCTTGAACAAAAGAATTGTGATAAGCAATGATGTTATAGTTGATGAAACTAAGGAGTGGGATTGGAATAACAGTCTTGCAAGCCAAACTGGTGATACAGTGGAAGTTGAACTTGATGATAGTCAAATAGAAGAAGAGGATAAGGATATGCAAGGTAATAATGAGCCACAGGAAATTGTTGAAGGCAACTTAGCTGCACCCTTAAGAAGATCATTGAGACAAACAAAAATACCAACCAGATATCAGGACTATGATGTATTTCCTGATAGTGCAATTAACATTGATGGTGATCTCCTAAATCTAGTATTGTTAGCAGAAGCTGAACCTGTGTCTCTAGAGGAAGCACTGGATCACCCTCATTGGAAGGATGCTATGGATGAGGAATTGAGATCAATTCACAAGAACAAAACCTGGGAAATGGTAAGCTTGCCAAGAAATAAGAAGGCTATAGAAGTGAAGTGGGTGTTCAAGACAAAGGTTAAACCCTCTAGTGAGATTGCTAAGTACAAAGCAAGGCTAGTAGCAAAAGGATTTCTACAGAAACCTGGCCTTGATTTCAATGAAGTTTATGCACCTGTAGCTAGAATAGAAACTGTAAGAATGATAGTTGCAATTGCTAGCAAAAAGAAATGGACATTGAGTCAGCTAGATGTAAAATCTGCTTTCCTCAATGGTCCCTTAGAAGAAGAAGTATACACTAAGCAACCACCTAGCTTTGTCAAGAAGGGCATGGAAGGCAAGGTGATGAAGTTGAACAAAGCCTTATATGGCTTGAAACAGGCTCCACGAGCATGGAATAGAAGAATTGATGGGTTCTTACTGAAATTACAGTTTGTGAAATGTACTACAGAATATGGTGTATACTTGAAAGATTGTGGTAAGTCTGGAGTGCTAATACTCTGTCTGTATGTGGATGATCTTCTTGTCACTGGTGACAATGAACAAGAGATCAATGACTTCAAAATAGAGATGATGAGGGAATTTGAAATGTCTGATATATGCAGACTGTGTTACTTCTTATGTATGGAATTTGTGTCATTCAAGAGAGGCATATTCCTTCATCAAAAGAAATATGCAACAGACATATTAAAGAGGTTTAATATGACTGATTGCAACCCTGCTACTACTCCTTGTGAACCAGAAATTAAACTCACTACTGGTGCAGATACAGAACTGGTTGATTCTACACTATACAGTCAGCTCATAGGCTCACTGAGATATCTTTGCAATTCTAGACCAGACATTACCTTCAGTGTTAGTCTAGTGAGTAGATTTATGGAAAAACCTTGCAAAGATCATTTGCTTGCAGCTAAGAGAATTCTTAGGTATGTAAAAGGAACATTGGATTGTGGCATTCTATTTCCTACTGCAACAGGAAATTCTGAGTTTGAAGTCATTGGTTACACTGATGTAGATTGGAGTGGAGACAGTGTGGATAGAGAAAGCACCTCAGGGTATATTTTTATGCTTGGTGATGCTCCCATATCTTGGTGTTCTAAGAAGCAAGAGGTGGTAGCATTATCTAGTTGTGAAGCTGAGTATATCTCAGCTGCATTTGGTGCTAGTCAGGCTCTTTGGTTGAGCATGCTGCTCAAGGAATTAAATGTCAAGTGCTGTGAAGTAATGAAGCTGAGAGTTGATAATAGATCTGCTATTGACTTGGCTAAACATCCAATAGCTCATGGACGTAGCAAGCACATAGAAGTAAAATATCACTTCCTTCGTGATCAAGTCAACAAAAACAACTTAGCACTGGAACATTGCAGAACTGAGGTGCAGTTCGCAGATATACTAACCAAGGCAGTGAAGCCTGGAAGACTTGAAGAGATGAAGAACATGATTGGAATGCTCACATTAAGTAATTTGAATTAGGTGGTGTATTGTAATATAATTCAAATTAGGCATTTACTTGTTTTAGATTAAATAATGGGTGGTTAGCAAGTTTAACCAATGTGTGGTTAATAATTGAAGCTAGCTGTATAAATGCTCTTGTAACCACGGTTAACTAGTGATGAAAAAAAGCAACAATTCAATTTCTGTTATATGTTCTCTTTCCTCTCTCTATCATTCATCAAGATTCATCATCGAAGTAAAACCGATTCCCAACACTCCTTGATTTGGTATTCTTGAATTTCGGGTTAAAAAATTTGAGAGCTTCACAGATTCGCACAATTCAAATAAATCTTCTTCGGCAAATAGCTTTGAGTAAGAAGTTATAGTCTAACGGTTCAAAAAAACATTGTTATTGAGCATGAAGGATATCTAGGAGGAAAAAAAAATTAGTGGCAAAAATCCAAAAAAGTAATGAAAGACAAAAAATAAGACTACATCAGAATCTTCTCTTGTCTCAAGTAAAGAGAGTTAAGTCGTATAAAATTGATGATGTTTTTCTTTTTGAAAAAGCTTAATGGATATTTTAACTTCTATATGTAGAAATATAGATAATTAAGTGCAAAATCTATATTCTTTCTGTTGATGAATTTTTTTTTATATTTCAAATATTATTTAGATGTTGGATAATTTAATTAAGACAAGTAAATATTAAAGTATTAAATAAAAATGAACTAATTAATCACAATCAACGTTATGCGCAAAACTTTTTTTTATAGGTTTCAGAAAATTTAACTTTGAACATGAACATATTTGAGAATGTTCATATGCAAAGTGAATGGAATGATCATCTGACTATTCATATTTTAACAAATAATAAATACATCATATTTACTGCTCAAACAAAAGAAATTATTGTCTCAAAAGACCATGAAGAATATTCAAGTCATTCATATAAAAAATATGGAAGGTAGAAAGAATATTCTCATCAATTAATCTCATGCAAAATTCATCACAAATTGTTCCTAATATATTATGCTCAGTTGAGAAGGAACACAAGCAAATGAAATCTAAGTCTTACCAAGATCAAATAACAACTTTATGAATTTCAGAAAGGTCGTGCAAAAGTATAAAAGCAAAAGTGTAGTAGAAAAGTACTCAAGTAGTACTATTCAGTATTCACAACAACAAACTCAATTAACATTGAAAATTCTGATGAGTTCCACGTTTTATCTCTCCCTCACCAACTGCAAAAATGAAGTCTGCTTAAACTCATAAAGTTCATAAGGTCATTAAACAAAGTTTTACTAAGTGGTTACCATTAGAGGGGATCGTGACGGTGTATTTAGGATGTGTGGTCGCACATGTATTTTCTAAGTGGTTAACACATAATTCATTTTAAACACTAAGGTATTTTCTAAAATATTATATTGTCGTATTAAAATATTTTTAAATAAAAAAATTCTCTGTTTTAGTTTTTTATTTTAATTTTTATTAATTTAATTGTCTCTTATAAAAAGATCGAATAAAATATTTTATAATATTATAGTATAGTATTTTTTCATGTTCCAATCAAAATTATAAATTTAGCATTTTATCCACTATAAAGTTCCAAATCAAGTTACAAACATTCTAAAAGCACACTAAAGAAAAACAAAAGATTCAACTAACCATCATTTATATCATTTATATTTGTTAAGTAGCCCTTTAAAATTTACTATTTTTATATATCGTACATTAAATAATTGACTCATTTAATAAAAAAATTAGAGCGATATAGAACATGAGGATGTTTTTAGATTTTTGTTGTGTTAAAAGACTTAAGTTATTTTTTATGAAAAGAGTTTGATTAATGTTCGATATAGAACATATGAGGATATTTTTGGATTTCTGCTTGATTAGTGAAAATAGTTTGAGATGAAATATAAAGTTTATGTATAC
>JBBPBR010000008.1:13830649-13867203 GCA_037974775.1 Cicer pinnatifidum
TTAAAGTACTTTTTAATGTTTATGTAACCTTTAACTTATATATATATATATATATATATATATGAGGAAAATTTGTTGACTACATGATGCTGTAATGAGTTACTCTTTTTAATAATTCAATTTAAAACTCTTTCATACTTCATTGCATAATTACAAATGAACATGTAATAAGTTATTAAAAATATAAGTAAATATTGATGGCTAAATCACATAGGTATGAATTTTGGATTTATGTAAAATTTTGTGTGTTTGATTATTAATATATTATGTCAATAATCAACAATTGAATTAATGAAAAACATCGTTTATATTGAATTATTAAACGTAGTAACTCACACATATTTATTTACTCTTGTAGTCAACGGATCCTCAACCTATCTATATATATATTTTAATGAATGTTCATTTCCTATAGCCTTCCATATTCCGGAGTTACTGGCCATAGTAATATGGAATGTTAATGCGATTATTCACTTCCCTATAACTTACTGTTCTATAAATAGGAAGATACATTTTGAAGAGCATAATGCAATACTTTATAATGCAGTACTTATATATTGTAAAAGAAAAAAAAAGTATTTTCAAAAGCAGAACACAAATATTTTCTTTCTGAAAAGCAAAACGCAAAAGCAAAAGTTGTTTGGCACTTGTCTACCATCTACACCAACAGACAAACGTGGCACCGAAAGTGAGAAGAATCTCATCATTTCATCCACTTCATAATGCAGCACAAGCGGAATCCTTTCTCTATATAAGGAAGGCTCCTCTTCAAGCTCAAGGCAGAGTGAAATACAGAGAGTAAATATTTGTTAGAAATCTTGAGAGTTTCCTAAGTGTCTCATACATTTTAGTAATCTTGTATTTTCTTTTTTCTGTTTTCCAAAACCAAGTTCTCATTGTAAGTATATTTTTAGTATGTATTAATTATATTCCGCTTTTATTTGCATCAAATCCGTATTTATCTTGTGCAAAATAAGTATGCTCTGCACTTGCAGCTAATTGCTGATCTTGTGCATCAGAAAGTGTTTTTAAATTTAATATGAACTTTTGCTTTTTCTTTGTTTTGTTTCAATTTGTGTTTATTAAAACAACCGATTTAGATATTTTCCTTGACGATTTGCCAACTTTTTGGTTTTATGGTTTGTGGGTTTGGTTTTGTTTCGTTGAGTTAATTAACGCCATAAATCGTATGCAATTATTAGAACAACAACTGATAATTTGGTATCTCGGTTATTGTCGGTGATTACCCTATTGTTAGGTGACCCTTTGATCCAGAACGTTCGTGGTATTTTTATATATATATATATATATATATATATATATATATATATATATATATATATATATATATATATATATATATATATATATATATATTACAAAAAATAGAACATCAAACTCATCACTTGAACATGACAACTAAAATCTTAGGGTCGATATTGATTATAGTGCGTTGAGACACGAGTCCAATGGTAAAATGAAAGTCAGCAACATAAACATGAAGTTTCAAAGAGTGCAAAAACTTGACTAAAATGTTCATACACACACTCAAGGTCTACATTGTATTTGTAGAACAAATTTCTAAGAGTGTATTAGTCTCAACTTAGTCTAAGTTAAGAAAAAGGATGCTAAACAAATTTTCATTTGCCAAATTCTAAAGTCACCTTTTAAGTTGCAAACATGATTCAGGTATTGTAAATGACTTAGAAGAAACGTTCTAAGTTAAGGTTTACAGAACACATTGTAAAATATCTCTAGTGATAGAAGTGTATATATAGTACAAAAACTAAGAAAGTTTCTTCAACATCTAGAGAAAAAATATTGTAAGAACCGATCGTAATCTAACAAGAAGAATTAATTCTATATTATATAAATATAGATTAACTCTCTTGTAAAATTTATGCTACGTTCGTTGCTGATATTGGATGGATGAATTTAGCTGACGGGCCTAGCTAGCAATTGGATGCTAGGGCGGTGCTGGTGCACTAGCCATACAAGCAGCACCCACGCTTGCATTGCTTTTGTGTTGAAAATTAGGACCCATCCACATTAAAACATTATATCATGTTTCACTGATTATCGCTATCCATTGAAATTAGAGTCTTTTTGTTACATGTGGTGTCTTCAATTGGGGCCATTGCAATTTGCAATTGATAGATTGTTGGCACACAAATGTGCAGCTGTTAAATCGAGTCCCTCTCTGTACCCAACATTCTCCATCACTTTTGTACTGTGTCCTCTTTCTCTTTATACTCCCTCTTTTTATATATTTTATCCATGTTCAGTTAATCATATTTTCTTTTACTCTTAAAACGCCAAAAAAAAAAATATATATATATGCAAAATTAAAAAAATCAAAGATCAGATATGAATCAAGTATTTGTCAGCCCTTAGATCTTCACCGATGGATGAGATTAAAATTGGAGATTAATTTGCTTAGGTGACCCATTAGCTTTGTCATTAATTAATAAACACGCGGGACAAATTAGTTACTAACATAAAAAACGATCATTTTTAGTATATGACAAAAATAAATCGTGCTGATTAGAAAGAGTTGATAAGTTGTCGATGACTAAAATATCTCTTTATATTAATAATTATTATTATAGTTCAGCCATTTTTTTACCAAAATATTCCAGCCATGTTCATCTTCTCTAATACCCAAAACCATCCGACTCCTCCTAACCTATGACAACCACAATTTATGACATCACCAAGAGTGGACAGCAACTACATAACAGAGGTGAAGATGTAACACACATGACTATTGTTTTGGTCACAAATCTCGAGCCATAAATTGTTTTCTTCAGAATTATTTCTCTAAATCACCGAGGAAAGATGAAGATCTTGAGCCATTGTTGTGAAGGTGGTGTGATTGTTGAAGGAGATGTAGAGGCGGAGGAGATTAAGTAGGGGAAGGACCAGTTCGCCGCCGGAGAAGAGTTTTTGTTTTATGTCTTAGTATTACTTGGTAATTGAAGAATGAATGAAATTTACTGAATAATTTCATCCTTTATTTACTGAAAATTATACATTGTTATGTATTACAGAGAATGAGTTATTACTTTATAAAGAAAATCTCAAAAGCTAATTATATATAAAAGAGAGAATGTAATTAGAATAACTAACTAGTGAAACAAACTAAACTGAATAATACTAAGTCAAAGTATAATACAACTTTATATATCAATACCCTCCCTCAAGCTGATGAACATATAGATGTGAGTTGAAGCTTAGATAAAAAAGTATGAAATGGTGTAGGATCCAAAGATTTTGTAAACATGTTGGCAAGCTGAAGATGCGAAGAAATTGGAAGTAAACGAAAAAGATGTTGTTGAAGCTTTTCACGAACTATGTGACAATCGAGCTCAATGTGTTTGGTGCGTTCGTGGAAGGAAGAATTTGAGACAATATATCTTGTTGATTGGTTATCACAATAAAGAAGTACATGTTTCGTGTAAGAAACCTTAAGATCATTGAGAAGATCATATGTCAGCCATTGAAGCCCTCAAACAGTGGAAGCCATGGCCCTATACTCGGCCTCAGTAGAAGAACGAGAGACGGTAGCATGTTTCTTAGATTTTCATGATATAAGAGAATCACCTAGAAAAATGTTAAAAACTAGTAATAGATTTCCGTATGTCGGGACAACTAGCCCAATTTGAATCACAAAAGGACTTGAGTTGAAGAGTGGGAAAAACAGTCCCTGAGCTGGTGATGATTTGAGGTAACAAAGAATTTGAATTGTAGTCTGATGATGTTCGGAAGTTGGTGCTATCGTGTACTGACTCAATTGCTGAATAAAGAAGATGATGTATGGACGTGTATTGGTGAGATATATCAGCTGACTAATTAGGCATCTATACAATGTACGATCAGGTAGGAAAGAACCTTCATCTTTGGAAAGTTTATTGTTTTTCTTCATAGGAACAGAAGCCGGTTTGGAAGCCAAAAGACCAGCTTCATGTAAGATATCTAGAGTGTATTTGCGTTGTGATACGTGCAGGTCAGCCTTGGAACGAGCTACTTCAAGTCCTAAGAAGTATTTCAAGTGTCCTAAGTCATTGATTTTGAATGTCTTGTTGAGGAAATCTTTAATAAACTGAATTTCAGCAATCTCATTACTTGAAATAATAACATCGTCAACATAAATCAATAAGGCTATGAATTTATCAGTAGAAGATTTGGTAAACAACGAATGATCAGAGGCAGATTGTGAATATCCTATAGAACAAAAAGTTGTGGAAAATTTTACAAACCATTGACGACTGGACTGTTTTAAGCCATACAAGGATTTTAAAAGTTTGCAAACATGTGTAGGATTAGTAGTAGAAATGCTAGGTGGTAATTTCATGGAAACCTCTACTTCAAATTACCATGTAAAAATGCATTATGCACGTCTAGTTGATGAATATGTCAATTTTAAGAAGAAGCAATAGATAAAAGTAATTTTATAGTTGTGAGTTTAGCCATAGGGGAATATGTGTCAAAAAAATATATACCTTCAATTTGAGTAAAACCTTTAGCAACTAATCTAGCTTTATACCGCTCTATTGTACCATCAGCTTTATACTTTACCTTAGAGACCCATTTGCAGCCTATTGGTTTCTTACCATGGGGGAGAAGAGTCAAAATCCAAGTATTATTTTGGTTGAGAGCTTGAATTTCAGAATCCATAGCTTGAACCGAACAAGGGTGTTTGATCACCTACTTATAAGTGTGTGGATCTTGAACAAAAGAAATAGCAGAAACTAAAGAAAAAATGTGCAGGTGATAAATTGTTATAAGACAAAATAGATGAAATTGGATATAAAGGATTGGATGAAAGATCAACCATAACTATATTGAACTGAAAATCTTGCAAATAAATGGGTTTTTGCCTTGGTCTAAGGGACCTTCATCAGGTAGGTGCAGGGCTGATAGTAGAATGAGCAATCATATCTGTGTGGTTATCAAAATGTGAATCAGGAGGTATATTAGAAACATGACCAATATCATCTACAATATAAATGGGATCATCAAAGAGAAGTGTAGTAAAATCAGTGACATCATTAGGAATACAATGAACGTTAAATGAATCAATGGAAGGATAAGGAAATATATGCTCATAGAAGATAACGTTTCGTGAAGTAAAAATATCACGTGTATGAAGGTCAAATAAAACATAACCTTTTGTCCCTGCTTTAAAACCAAAAAATATATATTTGTGAGCTCTAGGATCCAACTTAGTCCTATTATTTCATAAAGTTGAAGTAAAAGAAAGACAACCATACACTTTTAAGTCATTAAATGTAGGTGGCATATCATAAGGTGTCTTGTTTTGTAAGACAAGTGTAGGTAATTTGTTGATAATAAAAATGGCATGACAAAGGGAAAAAGATAAAAAAAAAAAGACATTTGGGAAGTTTGGAGTGAAAAAGTAAAGTTCTAGTGACATTTAATAGATGTCTTTGTTTTCTCTCAACAATGGAATTTTGTTGGGTGTTTTCACACATGAGGTTTGATGTAAAATACCTAAATCAGAATAAAAAGTAGGTATATTAAACTCAACACCATTATCACTTCTAATAGTTTTGATTTTAGTTGAAAATTGGGTGAAAACAAAGGTGATAAAGTGCTAGAGTTTAGATCTAGTGTCTGATTTACCTTTCATAAGGAAAACCCAAGTGAATCTTGTGTGCTCATCAACAATGGTTAAGATATAATCATATCCATCTATTAAAATATCACCAATGGGACCCCAAATGTCAACACGTATTAAATCAAAAGCATGTAAAGAAATGCTAGAACTTAAAAGAAAAGAAAGTCTAGAAAATTTACCAAAATGACAAGCATCACAAATCACTTTTTATTGATAGAAACATATGAGAACAATTTACATATATTGTTCAAAACATAAATATATGGGTGAGCTAACCTATAGTGCCAAATATCAAAAGAATTAGAATTCATACTATACACATGTTTATTACAAGAAATAGAATCAAGTGAGGTAGAATCGTTAGATGGCAAAACAGATTCATCATAGGACAAAACAGGGGAGTTTTTAGAATATAGAGGTTATTATGATGCTCCACAAGCCCAATCATCTTCCGGGTATGTGAATCTTGAATAACACAAGAGATTTTACTAAAGATTAGCCTACAATTCAGGTCATGGGTTAATTTAGAAGTTGAAACTGAATTTAAATTGAGGTATAAAGAGAACATTGTGTAAAGATAAGGATTTATCAAAGATAATGGAGCCAGAAAAATGTGCAAAGATATGATTACCATTAGGAAATATAAGGTAAATAAGTTTGATCCTTCCGATTATAGAAAAACATTGAATGAAAGGACAAACGTGATCAGAAGCACCTGAATCCAATATCCAAAAAGAGAATTTTAAAGAAGTAGAACATGTATTAGAAACATTGGAAATAACACGATTATTGGAATCATTGGCCGACTTTTGATTGTCGTGAATAGAATCTTGCTTTGAAGAATGAAAAAGGTTAATGAGAAGCTTAAAATCTTCCTTGGACAGTTGAATGGAAGGATCATCTGAAGTTGAAATTGCAGAATGAATCGTCTTGTTATTATTAGTAGAATCGAAATTTGAAATTGGAGAAAGAATTTGTGTGCGCATATTTGGGTAATCGTCATTCAGACCTTTGAGAAAACACATGACATATTCTTGTTGTTTTCAGGTGTTGACGGTTGTGCTAAGTTTACATTTGTAGGGAGTCGAACAAATACAAGAAGGGATAGAACAAAGATCTTCAAGCTCATCCCATAAGATTTTTATATTCGTGAAGAATGTTGAAAGATTGCAATCTACCTGCTTGATGGAGTGGAGATTGCGAAGAAGATACTCTGAGAAATATGAGAAGATAAGGTTCCATTAATCCAAGAAATTACCATTTTGTTGCACGATCCCATTGTTATTGTTGTTTAAGGGTGGTGCGACAAGAACGACGTCGGGGTTCTCATCGAGATGAAGATAATAAGGGTTACGAGGGTTGAAGGCGGGATCTTTTGCAAAGATATAGGCAATTTCATTTTGTGGTTTGAAATCGGTAGAATGAGATAAAGAATAAGAGTTAGCGTTGGACATGATGAAAGGGGAAAAATCTTGAAAAATGAATGAGGAAATAAATTTCTGGGTTTAAGAAATCGGGAAAAATTATGGGTTTGAGAAATCAAAAGGAAAATCTAGAAGGTTTCTGGGTTTGGGATCAGTTGGAAAATATGGAAGGAAAATTTGGTGTTTCGGAATCAAAAAGAAAATGAAGCAAAAAATTTTGGTTTTGAAAACTGAAGTGGAAGCAAGAATTGTTAAAATTTGATACCATATTACTTGGTAATTGAATAGTAAAATTTACTGAATAACCTCATTCTTTATTTACTAAAAATTATACATTGTTCTATATTACAGAGAATGGGTTCTTACTTTATAATGAAAACCCCAAAAGTTAATTATTTATAAAAGAGAGAATGTAGTTAGAATAACTAACTAGTTAAACAAACTAAACTAAATAATACTAAGTCAAAAGTATAACACAACTTTATATATCAATACTTAGGGTGAGAAGTTTTGAGTATTATTTTATTCTTTTCAGTTTTTTTTATTCAGTTCTAGAACTGATTTTGAAGCCCTTCTTCACACTTAAATTGATGCTCAATTTAATATCCAATTAAAATAGGCGATTATTAAAGTATGATTTGTAGTGGTCGGCACATTTTGCAAGATGAAAATGAAGGTGAAAAACTACTAGAAATATTCTTGAAAATAGGTTTTGGTTAGAAATGAAAACAATTATAACAAAAGTAAGAAGATAAGGATAAAAGATCACAAAATTGATTTATCATGATTCATCCCAATACGGTAGCTACGTCTAATTTCTTGACTCAAAATGATTTAATCCACTAAATCAAACTGATTTTTACAAGCACTAGAACATCTATTATTCTGCCTACTATTTTCTAATAATCTAAAACTTCTAGTTTTGTATAGTCAAGTTTTTGAGGTTGCGGCCACTAATAGGCCAAGTTACAAATATTAGACGTTGAATTGTTTCTGGATAACTCTTACAAGAGGATTTTGTAGTATCAACACTCATTATAAACAATATTATTATTTTATAAACTTTTTCTCTTTTCTATATACAATAAATTATTTTTCGGAAGTTACAGTCGTGATCAAGTATCATTGAGTTGTTGCTCACACTTCTTTATATAGAAAAAAATGGTGCTATAAAGGCTTCTGACCATTGCAGGAAATGTTGTACAACTCTCGTATGAAATGTAAAGCTTGTACAATTTGTCAAGTGTCTTGAATCTTCACATTTATTCTTGTCCTTTCTTAGCTTTGTGATGATTCAATGTATCTAGATCATTAAGAGAAGAAAATCAAATAATGTGTGTTGTTAAAATATTATATTAGTATGTAAATAAAATAGATACGTCGTAAGTATTCATGTTTGTAAGTATTTATGTCATTATGTTTGTTTAATACTCATAGTCTATAAAAAGAACTTCTATTGTCTAGTTAGAACACACGGGTTATTCAATATGTCTCAAGAGTTTCTTTGCATTTAACATGGTATCCAGAGTTTGTTGAGAGACAACCCTAATCGTTATCTGCGTGATGGACCCATTGTCTTCGATGAAATTTTTATTTTTGTAAAACTTTGTTCTCAACTCCGGTTTCCCCATCCCTACCGTTGTTACACTAATTCCTCAATTTTTTGTCCATCCGTCCACGTTCTACCATCACTGCCGCTGTTGTCTTCGACGATTTTTTTTTTTCAAACGACCAATCCAGCAGCATCGCCACAGATCATGCCCACCCATTCACGCACTCACATGCACCACCACGCGCCGCCCCTCTCCACGCACCCCTACAACCATCGCGCGTGACGAGACATCCATCAGTCGTTCAAGGTGCCGCTTTTTTAAGTGGCACTCGCCTCAACTTTCTAATTCCATATCTGGCCTTAATTTTTCAGTTTCGAGTCATGGATATACGAGTTCCAGTTCAAACAACCCATATTTTCTCGGTTCTTATGCATTTTTTGGCACTCTTTATCAACCATGATGTCTCAGTCTGAAATAAAGAGTATCTTCACCAACTACATCGTCTCTCTTCTCCTTGTCAAAAACTTGAATGGATCAAATTATGACAGTTGGGCCACCGACATCAAACTATGGATTCTTGGTCAAGGTTACGAGGACCATTTAACTCAAAATCCTAAAAAGGTGGTTTTGAGTGAAACATCAAAATGGAAACAAATAGATGCTCAGTTGTGTAGTGTCATTGAGTCTACAAATCATCCTGATGTTAAACCGATTTTTCGTCCACATCTCACGTGTGAATCGGTTTTGAGTCAAGCAAAGGAACTCTATACTAACGACACTCAACGTCTCTATGGAGTTTGTCACCACTTGCTAAATATCATTATTTCGAAGATGATAGATGACTCTATTTCTTTATATCTTGGCATCGTTCATAGTGCACTTCAGGATTTTAATAAGATTCCCCCTCCTACTGCAAGTAATCCAATTGAACAAAAGAAGGAGTTGGATCAACGCAACACCTTCTTCATGCTCCATGCACTCTATGGCCTACCCCATGAGTACTCTACATCTCGTGACCAAATTTTTGGGGGGATGTAGTCTTAACGGCATGCTACCTTATCAATTGTATGTCATCTTCTATCCTTGATGGCAATATCCCTCATTTGGTACTTTTTCACTATACCACTCTTCACCCATTACCACTTTATGTCTTTGGGTCCACATGTTTTGTTCAAAATTTATCTCGTGATGACAAATTGTCAACTCGATCACTCAAGCGTGTCTTTCTCGGATATCATCGGTTCTAAAAGGGCTATCATTGTTATTCTCTTAGACTACATCGATATGTTACATCAACCGATGTTACCTTTTTCGAGTATGTACCATATTTGGAATCTACCCATATACCTATTAAGCCCCATCATGACATTAATCCCAAACCTCCCCAGGTAGTTATCCCTATTTCGCCCACTCGTATTCCTATCGATCCTGTTGAGTATGCCCCCCAACCTCCACGACCACTACAAACATATTAGCGTAGTCCCCCACCCTCTATTGAGCCTGATCTTGTTTCAATTGCAGATTCTCCTCTCAAGCCACCTCTAGATCCTGACCTACCACTTGAGCATGACCCTCCCTTTCTCCTTCGTAAGGATATTCGTACAACCCGTAATCCATCTAGCTTGTCTTTTTTGTCTTATGTTTCTATTCCTAAAACTCCAGGTGAAGCATTATCCGATCCTGAGTGGAGGCAAGAAATGCTTGATGAGATGTGTGCTCTACAAAGCAGTGGTACTTGGGAACTGGTTCCTTTACCTCATAGGAAGTCTTTAGTCGGTTGTCTTTAGCTTTATACGGTGAAGGTTGGCCCTAACGGTAAGATTGATCGATTTAAGGCTCGTTTGATGGGCAATGGATATACTCAGATTTTTGGGTTTGATATCAGTGATACCTTCTCACTTGTTGCCAAAATGGCATTTGTCAAACTGTTTTTCTCCATTGTAGCAATTCGACATTGGCCTCTCCATCAACTTTACAATAAAAATGCCTTTTTGCACCACCAGGGTTTGTTGCTCAGGGGGAGCCTTCCACCATGGTTTATCAGCTACACAAGTCCCTTTATGGTCTGATTGGACAGGCTCATCTATTGATAGATGATCCACTTTCGGGTAATGTGTACTTGTCGGAGGAAATTTAATACCTTGGAAGAGTAAGAAACAAAATGTTGTTTCAAGATCCAACACTGAGGCATAATATAGGGTCATGGCATTAGTAACATGTTATTGAAAGAACTTCAAATTGAAGAGGCCAACACTATGACACTAATATTTGATAATCAAGTTGCATTGCACATTGCCTCAAATCCTGTTTTTCATGAGAGGACCAAGTATATTGAGATAGACTGCCATTTTGTTATAGAAAATATTGAATTGGGCGGCATTATCACTAACTTTGTCAATTTTAATGATCAGTTGACATATGTTTTTACAAAGTCATTGCAAGGTCCTAGAATTAGTTATATATGTCACAAGTTGGGTGCATTTGATTTATACGCTCCAGCTAGAGGGGGAGTGTTAAATTATTATATTAGTATGTAAGTGAAATAGATAGGTTGTAAGTACTCATGTATGTAAGTATTACAGTCATTATATTTGTTTAATACTCATAGTCTATATAAAAAAATTATGTTGTCTAGTTGAAACACAGTTTATTCAACATGTCTCTCCAAAAATTTATTCGCATTTAACATGTGTATTAGAGGATCACATCACATTTGTTGTTAGATGTTTAACTCAGATAATAGCTTTCATCAGATGATCACAAATAATTTAACTTGGGTCAACTGAGAGATGTTGGCTGTTGACTTATTCTTTAGCTTGACTTAGAAGATCGACAATTCTTAGAGTATTGACCAGAGAATATTCAAAAGAATCTTTAGATTCGTTTATTTGATATAGACGAATCATGGAAGACGTTAAGGTGAATTGATATGAGTCTTGAGAAGCATGTTGATTAGAGTCTTGAGATGGTCAAATGGTGAAATGAAAAAAAGTCTTTTAATTAGACAAACACAATTAGAGCTTGTGCTAGAGAATTTGCATACTTAGAGAAGTAATTAAAACATAAATTGTTCTCACATACTTAGAGATGTTGGTTGTTGACTTATTCTTTAGCTTGACTTAGAAGATCGACAATTCTTAGAGTATTGATCAGAGAATATTCAAAAGAATCTTTAGATTCGTTTATTTGATATAGACGAATCATGGAAGACGTTAAGGTGAATTGATATGAGTCTTGAGAAGCATGTTGATTAGAGTCTTGAGATGGTCAAATGGTGAAATGAAAAAAAGTCTTTTAATTAGACAAACACAATTAGAGCTTGTGCTAGAGAATTTGCATACTTAGAGAAGTAATTAAAACATAAATTGTTCTCACATATTTTTTTCCATCATCAAAATAATAATTAAAAGTCATTTGTTCTTCAAACCAACTTAGTTATAACAATCTCCTCCTTTTTTATGATGACAAACACTTATATTTGTGAATCATTTTTTAAAATATAATATTAAGGTAAACACAAACAATGCATAACTCCCTTGAGTAAAAGCAAGAGATTGTTAGAAAATATGTTGACATTAGTATTCCTTAGTTGTGCAACTTTATACTTTTTGGTGTCTAACCATTTGACAAAGATTAAAAGTTTGAGATTAAGAAAATTGTTCTCTAAACTTCTCCCCTTTTCACATCAAACACAAAGAAATTTTGGATAAAAGTAAGTAAAAACATATTGCAAAGGAAACCATATATTTTCATTAATGAAAAAAAAAGCACAAACTATTTATTAGGAGTTACATAAAAAGAAAAGGAAAAATCTCTTTAAGGGTTTTGGATTTGTCAAACGAGCTAGGATAAGGCTTAAAGTGTTTGGATCTTCTCTTGATTTTTGGTTGTAGATTCCATGAAGGCTTTAGTTTTAGCTTTTACCTTGCAAAGTCTTCCTTCTTCTCAAATTGAGAAGAGTCTAACAATGTAGATATAGCAGTTTGTGGGACATCAGTTACAATTAGGGCTGTGCAAAAAAACCGGTTTTTAGGTCCAAATCCATAACCGGATCCAAAACCATTTTAAAAATTCGGTTAAAATAATATGGATATAAACCAATTTATTTATAACCGGTTGGATAACCATCCATATTTTATTTTTGGATTTTGGATTTAAATCGGATTTTATCCACCCAACTCCCAAATTCCAATCCCAATCTCAGAACCCTAAATCCCCAAGACTCTCAAAAACGTTTTCCAACTCCCAAATTATGTGGGCTTAGAGGGTCCATAGGCCCACTTTTTTAAAAAAGAATCGATTTTTGAAAAAATTAAGCGCTGTAGTATCCAGCACTATAAAAAGATGCAACAGCGCTTTTTAAAATAAAAAAAGCGTTGTAAATCTCTTCTAAAAACGCGCTGTTTGTTGTATTAGTTTTACGGCGCTTTATAAAAAAAAAAAAAACACTGTAATAGGGGCATTCCTTTATTTCAATTAGATCTGTTTCTGGGATTATAACAACAATCTCCTTCATAAATCGCAATATACAGTATCCGCAGTCTATGTTGTTAGTTTGACGAGAGCACTATAAAATAAAACATATATGTCAACAAATATTTGTGCATTGATTATTAATGAAATTTTAAAGGCATATATTTCAAACCTTTATTAGAATCCATGTGATTTATTTGATTTTTGCTTCGACACTGTAGCACCCATTTGAGCTCAGAAAACTTATAAAACACTATCAAATAAATGTGATTATTAGCATTAACAAACGCATTATATATATATATATATATATATATATATATATATATATATATATATATATATATATATATATGTAAGAAATAAATGAATAAATGAATACAATACCTGAAGAGTGCGAAGATATATGTAAGGTTCATAGGGTTACGGTTTCGTTTAAGAAGGAACAACGAGAATGAGCAGAAATACGAACGGTTCGTAGGACATAGTAGGGTTCGCAATGAGAAGAGTACGTAATAATGTTTGTAGGGTTAGTAACAAATATCAAATAAATGTGATTATTAGCATTAACAAACGCATTATATATATATATATATATATGTAAGAAATAAATGAATACAATACCTGAAGAGTGCGAAGAAATATGTAAGGTTCATAGGTTTACGGTTTCGTTTAAGAAGGAACAACGAGAATGAGCAGAAATACGAACGGTTCGTAGGACATAATAGGGTTCACAATGAGAAGAGTACGTAATAATGTTCGTAGGGTTAGTAACAAATATGGAGATGATTTGCAATGGAGATGGTTAACAATATGGTTCGTAGGGACAATAGGGTTCGCAATGAGAAGGATAATGAAAAGGAGAAGGACACTGAAGCATAGTGAAGTTTATGTAATAAAGAGGAAACTGAAGCGATTTACTATTATATATAAAATCCTATTACAACGCTTTTTTAAAGAGCGTTGTAAAAAACTTCCTTAAAAGCCTATTACAACGTTTTTTTAAAGAGCGCTGTAAAAGACCTCCTTATTTTATTTTTTAAAAGCCTATTACAGCGCTTTTTTAAAGAGCATTGTAAAAGACCTCCTTATTTTATTTTTTAAAAGCCTATTACAGTGCTTTTTTAAAGAGCGCTGTAAAAGACCTCCTTATTTTATTTTCTAAAAGCCTATTACAGCGCTTTGTTAATGAGCGCTGTAAAAAACCTCCTTATTTTATTTTTTAAAAGCCTATTACAACGCTTTTTTAAAGAGCACTGTAAAAAACCTCTTTATTTTACTTTTAAAAGTCTATTACAGTGCTTTTTTAAAGAGCGTTGTAAAAAACCTCTTTATTTTATTTTTAAAAAGTATATTACAGCGCTTTTTTAAAGAGCGCTGTAAAAGACCTCCTTATTTTATTTTTTAAAAGCCTATTACGGCGCTTTTTTAAAGAGCGCCGTAAAAGACCTCCTTATTTTATTTTTTGAAAGTCTATTACAGCGCTTTTTTACAGGCCTTTTAAAGCGCTTGTCCAAAAGCGCTGTAAAAGACCTCCTTAGTTTTTTTTAAAAGTCTTTTATGGCGCTTTTCCAAAAAGTGCTCTAACAGGTCCTTTAATTATGTGAAAGTGCAAGTCTTTTACAGCGCTTGTCAAAAAAGCGTTGTTGTATCCTCCGTTATTTTTAAAATATCATACAACAACGCTTGTATTTAATAAGCGCTATAAAAGACACGCTATAAAATGTCATTTTTGGCGTCGTGATTCTAAATGGTAACAAAATTCTAATGGGCCAAATACTTTCGATACTTCATGTTTTTCCTTACCCAGTTAGCTACAAAAGAGAGATAATTGTCCCATTGGGCTCAAACTTCATTAGGATCAAAGATGCTTGAATTCTTGTTCCTATCTCTGTTAACCCTAATAGTGAATACATAAATAAAGTCATCTAGATTTAGGAAACCAGAGGGGATGAAGGATGCAAGGTCATATGAAATTATGGTGTCTAGTTCACAAATATGGTTTGATATTAGTAGGTGAGTCTTTGGAAGATGACTCAGAGAATAAGTCATGAATCACTTTCTCAAATATAGTTCGATATTAGTAGGTGAGTCATCCATATACCACAATTATATGTAAACAACAAAAACAAAAAAAGAAAAACACAACCAAAATATAGTCATTTTGACAACTTTAATTTGGTATGTGACATAAACGAGCATCAAACTAAACATTGATCCAATTTGACATACATGTCTCAAAGTAAACATCAAACTAATATGTCAAACAAGTCATAAAAGAAACATACAATAAATATTAGTCTAATTTGACGCAAAACAAGTCTCAATCAAGTCATAGGCTAGATATTTCGAAAATAAAAATAAAAGTCATATGCTAGATCTTAGATCAAATCAAAGTCATCTCTAAAGTAAAATTAATCGTAATCTAGTCTTCTCTACCGCAAGAGCTAGCGTCAAAGTCATCCTCCTCATAGTTAGGGTGACGCTATGTTTGTCACCCTGTATGGAAGCAACATTCTTTTCCAATTTCTTAAAATGTCTCTCTAACTCTGTTGTACTCTGCCTTACAAATTTCCTCTCATGTAGCTCGAACATCATCTTTTACAAACATATTCACCAATCTCATTAAATTAAGTAGCCAAGTGTTTGACACGAACATCTTACCTTTTTATGGCAAATTATTTAACTCCATTTACGAAGATGGGTTTTAACCCCTCTATGAGGACAATGTCTATTATATATACCCAACTAAGCTCTTGAGAGTAACTATTCATTTACTCCAATAGGAGAACGCAAGCTCTTAATGTATAAAGGTCATGAAGCTAGCAAAACAAAGAAACTGAAATAAAAATTAAAAAATAAAAAATAAAAAATAAAATTTATTTAAGTAATATGGTTGCCTCCATTGAAACAGAAAGGGATTTTTTAAACGAAATTTTATTTAGAGATGATATTAATTCATAAAAAAAATCAGCCAATGATCATAAACAATCAATGATTTATGTTTTCTTTTTAGCTGTCTCCATCAAGTTCCAATGTTTTAATTTTTGTGTGTCAATAGTTATATACTAAAACCTGAACAAATTAAAATTCCCACTTTAGAACCTTAATATATTAGAATATACATTGAACAACCAACGAAAAGGAACCGTGCAAAAAGGTAGCAGCACAAATAGAAAAAACCAACAAATAAAGACACACAAAGAAAATGAGACATATTGTCTCTACTAAAAATAGTCACAACAATACCAACTATAATAAAATACCCATGATATCCTACACCCGACTTTGATTATAAGACAAGTTTATTAAAAATAAAATATTGGAAGGAAGTCTAAAATAACTTTGCCGCACACAATCAATAACTTCTACCTCAACTTTAAATTATCTCTTAACTCTGAAAATGAGTTAAACAAATTTTTTTATAAATATCATACAAACAATTAAAACAAGCAATTTCAATATATAACAAGTTAGTAAACTTCAACACAGTATTAGACCTCTTTAGTTAGTAAACTTCTATTTGTAGTAATCTTCAACATAGTATTAGAACTGCAATATATAACAAGCAATTACAAATCACCCAAACGACTAAAACAAGCAACTTCAATATATAACTAAGTCAATTTAATTAAATGCAATCTTCAACACAATATTTGACCTCTCCTTGTACTAATCTTTCAAGAGGTAATGCAAAATGTTGTGCAAACAAATAATACATTAACATAGATAACATAGCCCTATACAAATAGAACAATACTATATATTGAAGGTTACTACTTGTCTTTTTATAAACATTTTAGCAAGCAACAAATTTTATTTCATGATTTCAGCATTGTCATACTAAGGAATCAGTACATGTCATCCTAATTATCAAGAGAGTATAACAAAACATAATAATAATCCAAAAATAAAAGAAAAATGTTTGAGACAAAAGTGAAGATTCCAGAGAGTGTAATGTAGTACATAAAGGAAAATGAAAGGATTTAGGAACATGCCAAAAAGTTATTGGTCTGGACATATGCAACGAATGAAAAGTAGTAATGCTGAAATAATTTTGAATATAAATTGAAGCTTGATATGAAGCAACATGACATTCCTTTCTTTCCAACTCAGAACAATATCAAGAAGGGATGGAAAACTATAAAAGTATTTTAATCAAGTAGAAACTTCATAAAGAACAATTATTGTTTGGTCATTGAACATCAAAATGAGAAAAATGATTTTTCAAACGAACAGACAAATATAGAATCACGTGAATAAATACTTAGTAACTTTTGAATGAAATGCTTCAAATAGAAACAAAATCAAAGGTTAAATAAGTTGTTAATTCCAATAAAATCTCACTATTTTTTAGTCTTTACAAAAATTTCATCAATCATCTTATAAAAATTTTTGTTTTCTTTATTTTTTTTTTCTTGATTTTATACTAACTACAATGTATCATTTAAATTTTTGAATAATATTTTACAGTGTTATCTGCGGCATTATAAAAAAAAATTACTTTTAAATTTTTTAACAAACAATAAATTTAATATGAATATTTAAATATAAATAGTTTAAAAATTTATATTTAATTAATCATCTGTTAAAAAAATTTAAATTTTTGTATGGATTTGTTAAATATATCCTAACCATTAATGTAAAAATTCATTAATAAAAAAAAACACAATAATATGTTTAAAATTAGGAATAAAAAGTGAAAATACATATTTTTAAGAGACTAAAATTTGATAAATTTTTTTTATTAAAATTAAAAATAAAATAATAAAATTTTATAAAAACTAAAAACTTATTTAACCATAAAAGAATAAATAAATAAAAGAAGAGAAAATAAAAATCATTGATTGAAATTTTCTTACACATGGGAAAATCGCAACTCATATCACCACCTACATGATCCCTACTACCTATTGATGACCATTACCTTTAAAATATCCATTTAGAACAAAATAAATTTTGTAGGGTTCATGGGTTGAAAATTTATACAACCCAGTTTCAATCTGACAGTTCACAGCTGGAACAACAAAATCTTATTTGGCAACCCAAAATCTATACCCATAAACTAAAGACTAAACCAACTTCGAGAACATAATCCAAAGAACCTAAAAAGAGAGTGAAAATTGAAGCCATAGAAAAGAACTGAGCTAGAGAACCCGACAAACGAGAGTTATGTAAGACAGAGAAGATGAGGAAAGTTCGACAATCTGTCAAAACGAAGCGAGATCATGCAAATTCTAAGTAAAAATTGAAGAAAGACAATAAGATAGATGTATCATCTCATTTTATTGAGACATTAACTAAAGAAATTTTAAACTTAAAGATATAAATTTGTTTTTTTTTCTTTTTATAAAATTATCTTAAATACTAATTTACTTTAAAATCATTTAATAATTTTTTCAATTGTATTTTCAAAAATAATAAATTAGAATATTAATAATTACAAGAGTAAAGTTAATGTGTAAAACAAAAGAAACTTTAAAAGTCAAAACTCTTGACATTTTACTAAGAAAAAATAAATCCTAGTTGGTCATAATTCTGAACAATTGTTGAAAACTCTCTCAACAAGTGTAACACTAGTACAAAAGTCTCTCCGAGACTCCAATTGCATGTTATTGTACTTCCTCGCATTTCTCCTACTAGGTTGGTATGCGACATTATTCGCTCAAATAACACTAAATGTCATGTTCTGTCAAATGTAAGAGTCATCTCCAAATAACAAACACAAAGCAAATAAACATGCATTTATAGTTATTATAGAAAAATATAAATAAATCACATACTTCATTTAGCAATAAAAATCACAAAACGGCAAAGATACAAATCAACCAAAATGCACAAATCATATTTGTTAGACTATATGTCAATGCATGATTCCGGAATATCATCACCATGTAGAGCAAAGAGTCTCACCATTAGACAATGTCTCACGGTTTGACAAATGCTTTTCAGAGTTTCATGTTCAGTATCCCACTATAGAGTATTTTTTTTTTAATCACGTTGCCTTTTCAAAGAACTGCCGTCACGTATTCGCGACTACGTCCAGGCCACTAATGCATGCATAAATGTCATCACCTTAGTTAGTAACAAAATAGATCCTTCAATGAGAGCATCCAAAATCGTTCAACCTTGTCATAAATCAACCTAGTTTAGACACAAAGTCGTCACCTTGAATAACCACCTGTTACCCATAAACATACGCAAATTACTCAATCTCATAATATCATTCATAAACATGTAATTCATACAACACATATTTTGAAGATAACACACAAGCATAATCAATACATAACATCACAGTACATTTATATAAGATATAATTCAAGTAGGAAAACGAATGAGGTGATGCTCTTACCGTTACCAAAGTTTCTAGAATTATGCATCACAAACTCTTTGTTCAACTCGATTCACACTTTCAAATAAGTAATAATTAACTTAATTAATATTTAATTGTCTTTCAACTATTAACTACTACTCAAATAAAGTTTGGATTTAGTTTAAGATTTTGACAATTTTTTTTTTAAACAACCAAATTATCATTATTATTATTATTATTATTATTATTATTATTATTATTATTATTATTATTATTATTATTATTATTATTATTATTATTATTATTATTATTATCATTATTATTATTATTATTTTATAAATCAACACAACCTCCACACAATTGTCGCATAAAAATAATAATTTTAATCTTCTAAAAGAAATAACTATAACAACAATTTCAACACATTTATTATTTCTAGAAAAAATTATTATTTTTAACATCAATAAGTTTTCTAAAAATTTCTTGAACACTCAAACTATCACAACATAACATTTGAACCAAATAAATATAGAGTTTGTAGCCAATAACTACTAATGATTAAAACACGATTTATAACGACTTCTACTGGATGAAAATTAATTTTTGACATAGATAAGCATTTTCTCTAATCAAAATAGATTTTTATATCAATATCATAAGAAACTGAAGACAAAGATAGAGTATTGGAACATAGAGAGTATGTTAGTAAGTGAATTTAAAAATTGTGGAAGTCCCATATTGGAAAACTATCATATATTGATTAGTTTTTAACTCTATAAATACTAAAGTCTTACATTGGATAGTTAACATAAGTGAGTTTGCTTCCATCACTATATAAAGAGTCTCAAACTCTTGTGAAAAGTATACCAAATTGGGATGCTATTCTCAATTTTCTCCCTCTTCTGCTTAATGCAATTCTGAGCCACTTTTCCCCTTTCTTTATGTCCCTTCGATTTTTAAGTGGTCCTAATACCACAGCCCTTTTAGAGCAGTTTTGTGTCGTAGTCCCTTCTATTTTTTAGAACGGCATTTGTGTCGTAGTCTCTTCCATTTTTAAGTGATCCTAATACCATTATTCTTTTATAGTGGTTTTTGTTTCGTAGTCCTTTCGATTTATGAGTGGTCATAATACATATTACGGGATGCTTTAAACGCCATATAAAGAGTGACTTCAACTGCCATATTGAGGGTGTAATTCTAGAACGATTTTCTACCGTACATTAGAACTAAAATACACAGTTTGTCTGGGTTGTTTTATGTTGAGGACTTCGTGGTTGATAATTTGTCTTGCACAATTTGGGTAGTACCGCAAAACATCTTAAAGAGAGTGACACGATAATATTTTCGGTGGCTTAAACGTATTTTAAAAATAGTTTTTCGAAACTAAAAAACAATAGAGAGCTGACACGGTTTGGAGCTTGGGGTTAGAGTAAGGGTATGTGGGAAGTTTCAAGGTTTTTCAACAAAGTTAATGAGAGGAGGGTTTCAAATTACTTCATTTTTATTACTAAGGATTTTAAGTGTATTGCGCGATATATTATATTAAGTGTGTTTACGTTATAATTTTTTTATTATGATATATTCTTACCCACGTCTTAGTCGTCGAAAAATTCTCAAAATAATAGTATCACATCTGAAGGCAACCATTGTAGAACGAGAAATACAAGAAAGGGAGGGTTTGAATTGTGTTTTATTTTAAAATTGTTTTAATAAGACTAAAATAAAGTGAGGAAAACAAAGCAAATAAATAGAAAAACATAATGACACAACCAATTTGTCTTGGTTCACCACCAACACAATAGCTATGTCCCATCCCTTCAACCTGAAGGATATAATCCACTAATTAACCAATAGAATTACACTTCCACTAAACACTTATTAGTCAAACTAATTATGTTCAAGTCTTTTCAATTTTCTAGTTTAGTACAGTCAAGTTGTTGAGGAATGTAGCCACTACCAGGCTAGGTTACAAAAGAGTAGGTTTAAGGGTTTTCTAAATAACTATTGCAAGAGAGTGTTTACAATGTTCTACTCTTTAAAAAATATTTCTTAGCACTAAGAGAAGATAAAAGATTAAGAGCGAGAGTGTCGAAAGTTAACTTTCATAAGATCATTGACTATCATAAGAGCATATACTATTACAAAAGTTAGACAATCAGATACTTGATGCGATTATCCGAAGCAGACAATCACTTATTTGTCAATATTATTAGAGGTAGGTAGATTAGATGCTTGTTGTGATTATCATAACCATACTAATCAAAACATTTTTTGTATTATGGAAAGTCACATAAGTGCTTGTGCTTTTCAATAAGGGTTGCACGTCTTTTTATAGATTTTTAGGGCAGTTGTCCTCATTTTAAGAAATCAATATGTATCATGAAGTTTAGTATCAAATCTTCTGAGATTGATTCATCATTTAACCTTATCAAAAATTTCCTTAAAATTTATTACGTCAATCTTGTCTTCTTCACATTTTTTAGCAATGGATGCGCAAAAGTTTTTGTTTAATTACAAGATTTGACTTTCATAAGATCCTTGACTATCATAAGAGCATAGACTATTAATAAAGTTAGACAATTAGATACTTGATACAATTATCAGAGGCAAACAATCACTTGTTTGTCAATATTATTAGAGGTAGAGAGATTTGACTTTCATACTACTCAAAACATTTTTTGTATTATAAAAAGTCACCAGAAGTGCGTTTTAGAGCATGTTCACCAAACTTATAATGCAGAAAACAGAGTGAAGTCTTGGTGTTTGTTTAACTTGGACCAAGGAGATTAGAGGATGTAACATAAACTCATATAGAATAACTTGATATTGAAACTGCACACTAAAATAGAATATTAGTGCTTTAAATTGTTCCTACAAAATAATTTTTTTAGCATAAAAACAAGTAAGAACCATAGTTCTTCAAACCAATTTAGTTCCAACATAAGCGGGAATGACAAAAAATTTGGGGAAAAAAAAATTAATTTTAACCATTAACGGCTTCAAGTCGTTTGTAATTGTCCACGGCTTAGTCGTTGATAAAGTCCCAAACAATTAAACTCCAAATATTGTCGTTAAAGAGAGCAAAGTCGCGTAAATTACTCACAGCCATAGGGTCGTGGGTAATTTAAAGTTTTCTTGTATTGGTAGATGTTTATATTTTTAGTGGTTTGTGCAGTGTTAGTGAGGAGTTTAATTTTAGTTTCTAATACAATAGTAAGTGTTTTAGGTTGGGGTTGAGTGTAAGTAAATGGTAAGGTTGGGTTAATTGTATCTAACTCAACATTGATAAAATTAATGTTACACTACTATCAATAGTAATAGAAGCAAAAACATAATCAGAAACATAAATTACCTTTCGTCTTCTTCTTCTACCACAAAAATCATCTTACTTCGTATTTTTCTTTTTCCAACATAAGTAAAGTCAACATTGGGCAGAGGGAAGGATATTGGGGGGACCTTATGGTTCAGGTCAGTTAGAGCCATCCAGATGTATTCCTAAATGACTTCCTTGTTATCCTCGTCAATGATTTGAGCATACAATTATCTAACAATGAAGGGTGTGTACTTGGAACTAATGGTTTGACCAGTGTGCTTCAACACTTTGTCTTCTCCTTTTAGCTTGATGTTATCCTTTGAGATAATAAGCCTCATTAATTATATGACGTTTTTAATGTTGAAGA
Organism: Cicer pinnatifidum; assembly: GCA_037974775.1. Lineage (NCBI taxonomy): Eukaryota > Viridiplantae > Streptophyta > Magnoliopsida > Fabales > Fabaceae > Cicer > Cicer pinnatifidum. The sequence continues at coordinate 13,853,737 of JBBPBR010000008.1, forward strand.
TGGGTGCAAAGAAGTATACCAATAATTGTTCCTTAGATGAGCCACCAACCTCCTCCAATTTCTTGATCAAATAAATCATTTCTAGCATGGTATAGATGAGTCTCGCGTAAGGAATAGCCTTCGACTTTCCAAATCTCGAGTTGGTTACACATTTCCTCACATGTTCTTGAACGACGATGGGAAGGTTCGCTATGATCCTTTGTTAGATATTCCACATAATGTATTTGTTGTCCTTGCTTATATGGTCCACAAAACCACATTTGAGAACTACACAACAAATGATGATTTTAGACTTTGGATGGCTTTTTGAGTTTAAAAATTGGTTTTCAAAGAGTTCCTTTTTTATTTTAGACAAATGAATAGTTATGTCGTACCCAAATTCTATTACAATTACTTCGTCCATGCATTTTGTAATAGCAATGATGGATAGTTGGGTGACTTTAATAGGGAAATCTAAGACATTGCTTGAGATTTCTCCATCCTTGAGGGCGTTAGTGTGATTCCATAAATCAACCCTAAGTTTGTTGAGAAGTTTGAGTTAATAAACATTGTAGGCCATTGTATGTGTAGAAGGAGTGGATCTTGAAACCAAAAAGAATCAAGATACAATGTAGGAAGTCGAAGGAATACTAGGTTACCAAAAATGTGGGAAAGTGAATAATGAAGGTAGTGCGTTCTTGAGTGTTGGTGTTTTTGATAAAATGTTTAGGTTTCTAAATTTAAAAGTGCATTAAAGATTTAGCATGTGCTCAGAACAAGAGTTACACATGTCAGAATGCTAATCACCACATACGTCAGTAAACTATTTAATAGATAGGTTGAAGTTCAATCAACCAGAGGCAAAAGTAATTTCAATTTGTTAGAGGAAAAAATAATTTCAATTTGTCAAAGGCAAAACATTTTAACAAAAGCAGAATAAACTCATTTTTCAGAAAGAAATTGTAGTTTATTTGCCCAAGCCAAATTATTACAGAGTTTAAATTATCATTCGTTTAAAAATTTAATATTCAAATTCATCTTTATAAAGTTTAATCTATCTTTAGCAAGAGTTTTTGTAAAAATGTATGATCATTAAAGGTTAATGTCTACAAATATATTGTCTAAAATACTATTTTAAACATAGTCTCTTAGAAAATAATGTTTAATCTATATATGTTTGTCTTTCGCATAATTAGCTTCATTGTAGCCTAATAATTTGTACTCAAGATATTCATGATAAAAACAGACCAAGATTCGTAGTACCTTTTATATACTTAAAGATTCTCTTAACATCAATTAAATGATATTATTTGGGTTCAGATTGAAATCTTGCACATATTCACATATTTAACAAAATATTAGGTCTAGAAGCAGGGAGATAGAGAAGAGTGTCAACCATACCTCCCTTTTGATCTACCTTTTTACATGTGTCATCTTTACTAAGAGAACAAGTAGAATGCATGGGAGTGAGCATAGTTTTGTTTCTTGAGAAGTTCTTTTGTGATTTTAGTCTGATGAATGTAGACACCTTCGTAGCTTCGTTGAATTTGAATTCGAATGAAGAATTTCAGCTTTCTCATCATACTCATTTCAAACTCATTCTTCATTTGCTGAGCAAACTCATGACATAATTTTTCATTAGTAGAACAAAAAAATAATGTCATCAACATATACTTGAACAATGGGAAGGTCAATTTTAGAACAATTTTTAAACAAAATAGTGTCCACATGGCCTCTTTCAAAATTATTTTTCAACAGAAAATTACTCAGTCTAACATGCAAAGCTATGGGAGCTTGTTTAAGAACATACCAAGATTTTTTCAATTTAAAAACATGATTTGAAAATTCATTGTCTTAAAAATCGAGGTTGTTGAACATACAATTCTTCATTTATATGTCCATTTAAAAATACACTTTTCAAATTCATTTCATACATGATCATGTTATTAAAAGCTGCAAAGGTTCAGTTTGATCAATACCTTTCTCATAAATGTAGCCTTGAGATACAAGCCAAGCTTTGTTTTTTACTTCACTTTTTTCATTTAGTTTGTTTCTAAAAATTCACTTGGTTCCAATAGAGTTTTTTTCCTCTTAAATTGATTTAGTTCTTCTTACATTGTTACGATCCACCCATCATCCTATAAGGCATCATCTATTGATGATGATTCAATTTCAGATAGAAGTCCAAACATTGATTTTTATTTAAGTACATATCTAGTATTCAAAAGGTCACTCATATCTCTTATGATCAAAGTGTTAGGATGTGATGATTTATATCTCCATCAAAATTCTTAATTTCTAATTTCCTTTGACTACCAGATGACACATTGTTGCTTGTTCATGTCTTATCAAAGTTATCTACTTGTTCTTAAGAGGGAGACTTATTTTTTTTCCTTTGATTTCTCTAGTTCTTTTGAAAACTATAAATGTGCAAAATCTTAATCTAGCTTTAAATTTTTTATGGTCAAGCTTCTTATCATCAACTTTGACATGGATTGATTCCTCAACACAAGTGCACACGACACGCGACGAGAGAAAAGCTTATATTCAATCTTGATAAGACCACAAGTGCCTGGTAGTATCACGTAGTAAAAATTATCGTTCCCACAAGGAGCTTATTATGAGTACTAGTGTCTCTTTACTATGATGATTAGCTAAAATAGTAAATGTTGATATGATCATAGTAGAATCAAAGCTTAAATATAAAACATTGAAAATATAAAATAATAGAACAAAATAACAAAACAAAAATACAAAACTGAATATTATTGAAACTAGAAAATTTCTAAGAGAAATACAAGAACAAAAGAAAGAGTAGTAAGAGATTGTGATTAGGAATGTCCCTAAAACTGAGTACTTTTGTCATTTTTATAGTCTTAGGGGCCTTCATTAGTTTTAATTACAAGAAACCATCATAATTTCAAAGGAGGAAAAAGGTTCAGCAGAAAATGAGCAATTTATGGCCATAATGGTCATTACTGCCAAACAGTAATAGGTGCAACAACAAAAGATGCACATATCATGGCCATCATGGTCATTACTGTCAGGCAGTAATAGGTGCAACAGTAGAAGATGAACATACTATGGTCATAATGGTAATTATTGTCAGGTAGTAATCCTTGTTGACTTGAATTGACAAACTCTTTTTTTTTTTTCTTTCATCCATTATGGATGTAATGACTATTATGGCCAAGCAATAATGATTGTTGGAACATGAGTTTCTTTCATTTTCTTTAATATGATGCACCATGCCTGCAACACTTGACTTCATGACTCTTTTGCACCAAAAGTCTCCACAGATTCCTTCACTTCTCCTTGTAATCAAAACAAAACAAAAAGGTAGTAAAATAGAACTATAATAGAATTAAAAACATCAAATTAACCTATCAAAAAAATCTATCAAAATAGATAAATTCTAGCTTATAAATACATCCTTGTAGTGGTGGATTACGTGTCCAGGTGGATTGAAGTTGTCGATACCCCAACAAATGATGCAAAGGTAGTGATTAAGTTCTTCAAAAAGGTAATATTTTCAAGGTTTGGTGTGCCAAGGATGGTCATTAGTGATGGAGGCTCTCATTTCATAGATAAACAGTTTGAAGGCCTACTAAAAAAGTATGAAGTGAAACACAAGATTGCCACAGCATATCACCCTCAAACTAGCGGACATGTAGAAGTTTTCAATAGGGAGATTAAGAGCATTCTCGAGAAAATTGTATCTGCATGAAGGAAGGACTGGTCTATAAAGTTAGATAATGCGATTTAGGCCAACCGTACAACAAACAAGACTCTCATTGGTATGATTCCTTAAAAGTTGATCTATGGAAAGTCTTGTCACCTTCCAGTTGAGCTCAAACATAAAGTATATTTAGGCAGTAAAGATCCTTAACTTTGATTTGAAGACTGCTGATGAAAAAAGGAAGCTCCAACTCAGTGAACTTGATGAGTTAAGGTTAGACGCTTATGAGAATGCTAAACTCTACAAGGAAAGAACCAAGAAGTGTCATGATAAGCACATACCAAGAAGATAATTCAAATAAGGTGACTTTATATTACTTTTGAATTCACGATTGAAGTTGTTTCCAAGTGAACTTCGTTCGAGGTGGTCTGAGCCATTTCAAATCCATATGGTGTTCCCGTTTGGAGCTGTAGAAATCTGAAGTGAGGCCACTGGAGTTTTCATTGTGAATGGTCAAAGGTTGAAGTATTATGTAGTTGGGAATCCAATAGAGAAAAGGGTAAGTCTTATTCTTCGATCTCCAAGTTAAGATTTACCAAATGAAGGTCAAGCTAATGACCATAAACAAGCGTTGCGTGGGAGGCAACCCACTGATTTAATTTTTCAAATTTTTTTTTTTGTAAGCTGAGCTAAAACAATAAAACAGGAGAAAGTAGCAAGGATTATTGTCTCGCAGTAATGGCTATTATGGTCGTAATATATGCACAAGGCCAGTTTCCACCAACACCATAATCTTATGAGCTTTCCTACCCCTGTCATCACTATTTTACTTTTTAAATTGAGGATAATGTAGGGTCCAAGCATGGAGGGGTACATTTTCTTGTTGGATTGTTTGCTCAACATGTTAATATATATAAATAAATAATTTATCCTTGCTTGAAAGAAAACCTTTTTATCATTGATATGGAACCATAATTTATGTGCATGTTGTTGTTAAATAGGCAATGAACTCACCTTCTGATACCACACTATCTGTTTCATAAATTAGCTTACTCTCTGACAGCGTGTTCTCATTGATTTAGCTACTAAATGTGAGTTTTGGGCTTATATAGGGGGCTTGTGTTACATCATCAAATATTATGCCCATTTTCTTTGTTATGAGTGATTATTCACCATTGACTATGTTCTCTAGAACTAGACTTGCAACCGTCTCAAGACTAAATTCTCTTGTGATCATGTTTGAAGAAAAAAACACTTTAGGATTAGTTTTTTCAGGCCTCAAGACTTGTTTTGTTTTATTTCATAATTTCCGCAAGTTGCCCACTTTGAGCCTTACATGAATTATCTTTCTTGGTCCCTTGCTTTATCGATAAAATTATTATTGGATGCCCTTTTGAATAAAGTGGAGCAATTTATAAAACATAACAATAAACAAAAAAACAAAAGAGAGAGAAAAGTAGAAAAAAGTAGAAAAAAAATGTTTTTAGTCTCAGTTTGAAAAGACACAATAAGGTCCTCCACTCAAATCACATATTTGAGTGATCATTGAAGTATCGGCTGAAAAGTGTTTTTGATCATATGTTTAATTTGAAATAGCCTTTTGAATATCCCTTTATTGGTTTTCCCCAACTATTATCCCTTGTCCCCGTTACAACCTTGAAAAGTGTTTTTGATTCCGATATGTTCTTATGAGATATGTAGTGGAGATTTGGTTAATAGTCAAGCCTATGGCATAAACTTTGCATTGGTGAAACTTTTAGTGAATGCCCATTACCCTGAAACACTGAAAGAATTTGAGAGTTGAGTGTCATATTGATGAGAATTTTGTTTTCAGACGAGCCTAAGTCACTATTTTGAAACCGAAGTCAGTTATCCATTGGTTTTGGAAGTTGCCTATTGCATAAAATTGAACTGAATGTTGAGTTTCTATTCATGGTGTTTGCTCGTCCATAACTTTTACTTGAAACAATTGCTTGAGGACAAGAAATGATTCAAGCATGGGGGAATTGGATAAGCTATAATTTATCTATTTTTATAGCTTTATTTGATAGGTTAATTTGATGTTTTTAATTCAATTTTAGTTCTATTTTACTACCTTTTTGTTTTATTTTGATTGCAAGGAGAAATGATAAACAAGTGAAGATTTTTGGAGCAAAAGAGCCTCGAAATCAAGTGGTGCAGTCATGGTGCATCATGATCAAGAAAATGAAAGAAACTCAAGTTCAAGTAAGCATTATTGTCTGGCCATAATAGTCATTACAACCATAATGGATGAACAGGAAAAAAAAAATAAGAATTTGCTAATTCAAGTCAGCAAGGACTATTGCCTAGCAGTAACTACCATTATGGTCATAATTTGTTCATCTTCTGCTGCTGCACCTATTACTGCTTGACAGTAATGACCATTACGGTCATAATTTGTTCATCTTCTAATGTTGCACCTATTACTGTCTAGCAGTAATGGCCATTATGGCCATAAATTGCTCACTTTCTGCTGAACCATTTTCCTCCTATGAAATTATGACGATTTCTTGTTATTAAAGCTCATGAAGGCACCAAAGACTATAAAAAGACCAAAATACTTAGTTTTAGAGACATTCCTACTCACAGTCTCTTACTACTCTTTCTTTTGTTCTTGTATTTCTCTCGGAAATTTTCTAGTTTCATTAATATTCAGTTTTCTATTTTTATTTTGTTATTTTATTCTGTTATTTTATATTTCCAACATTTTTATATTTAATCTTTGATTCTACTATGATCATATGTGAGTAGATCTTCCTTGTCATGGGATTGTAGAATTTCCAATGTTGGATCTCTAACAATTTCTATTTCATTTTGTCATGGGTGTTGATCTTTTAATGTAATCTTATTAAGAATCATATTCATACTTAGATATCAAATAATATACCGAAAAGTAGATTTGATATATGACCCCTAAGATTGGACAAGAGAATCAAATCATGAAAATAGATTTTGGTTCTTTTGAAATCATGAAATATGTCTTCTCTTAAAGGATTTTGTTAATACATCAATCATGAAAATAGGTTGGTTATTAGTTTAAAATACACTGTTCTTTGAAAGAAAGCATTAGTTATAATTATTTATTTGATTTTTAAGAGTTTAACACCCATAACTCATAGAAGGATAATTTTATTGTATCTATTATTGTGAAAACTACAATCCCAAGGCTTTATTTTTATTGTGAATTTTAAACCAAAAATCATTTTTAAGATTTACTGTTTTAACTAATCATCATGGTAAAGAGACCCTAGTACTCATAACAATGTCCTTGTGGCAATGATGATATTTACTAGGCGATAATATCGTGCACTTGCGGTCTTATCAAATACCAAAAAATAATAGGACATTTTCTCAAACACGCTTGCACGCCCAGCCAAGAGATCAAGCTCTAATGCAAATTGAAGATTAAAATACACAAGAAAAAAGGGGGTTTGAGTTACGTTTTTATTTAAAAATGTTTTCGTGAAAATAAGTTATGGTTAGAAACTTAAAACAATTTTAACATAAGTAAGGAGATATCGAAGAGAGATCACAAAACCTATTTGTCCTGGTTCATCACCAATATAGGAGCTGCATCAAGTCCCTTCACTTAGAAAGATTTAATACATTAAATCAAACTAATTTTCACAAGCCTTAGAACATCTTCAAGTCTCCCTATTATGTTCTAATCTTCTCAAATTTCTAACTTTGTACAATCAAGATTTTGAGGTTGCAGCTATTATTAGACCAGGTTATATTTATTCGAGGTTGAAGTATTTCTGAGTAACTCTTCCAAGAGGATTTTGTAGTGTAAACACTGAATAAAAACACTATGATTATTTAAGAAACATTTTTTTCGTTTCTAAATACAATGACTTTTTTGCTCAGAAGTTTCACTTGTGATTGTGTAATTTAGGTTGCTACTCACACTTCTTTATATAGAGAAACTTGAGGTCATTAGGGTTTTGGACCGTTATTTGAATTGTTGCGCAATTCTCGTATGAAATGTAAGGATTGTATCATTAGTTAGATGTCTTGAATCTTCACGTTTATTCTTGCCCTTTCTTAGATTTGTGATTATTCAACGTATCTTGAACATTAAAACAGAAAAATCAGAGGATGTGTGTATTAAAGGACCACATCACGTTTATGCTAGATATTTAAAATCAAAGAATAGCCTCCATCAAATGATGGTAGATAACTTGGTTCATTTGATAGATGTTGAATGTTGACACCTCCTAGTTAGCTTGACTCAAATAATTAACTTTACTTAGAGCATTGATTAGTGGATCAAAGAATATTTAGATGGGTTCATCAAATGCAAACCAATAAGGAAGGCGTTAAGGCGCAATGATCAAAGTCTTGAGAGGTGCATTGATCAGAGTCTTGAGATAATCAAATGATGCATGAGTGAAAAAAAGTCTTTTAATTAGAAGATTACAATGAGAGCTTATGTTAAAGAATCTAAACACATAGAGAAATACATTAAAATATAAATTATTCTCACACCTTTTTTTTATCATAAAAATAAGAATTAAAAATCACTGTTCTTAAAACTAGCTTAATTCTAATAAAAGACTAATGTCCATAAGAATGAGTGAAATAAATAAAAACAGAAGGAAAAAGAAGGCAAATTCTAGTTCTAAAAAATATCAAAATGACGGTGAATTTTTTCTTAGGGAAGAAGATGAAATAAAATTGAATTATTTATTTTGAAGAAAAAAGAAAAGAAACTGAAGCACATGACTAACTTAAAAAATGTTTTAATCTAGGTAATGTAATTTAATCCAAAGGCTAATACTAATCTAAAGAAGGAATTCTATCTTGATAATTCTTCATCGTATGGATGTTTTTTTTACATAGTTTTCTAGTCTTTAATATTCTAATTTGTCTCTGATCATTACTTAATTTTAGAAGTTATTTGATATACTTTTTTGTTCTTTAACTCTTGAAATCAATAAGGTGTTTGTTTTTTCATTTCTTTGATTAAGTACATATTTTTCGTAGTTTTGTTCTTCATTACTTTAGTGCAATGTTGAGATTTAGTGTGAAATCAACATGATGATTTTGAGGTATTTTAACTAAATTTGGATTTGTAGATATTAAAATGGAATCAAAGAAGGTACAAATGAAATCTAAGATTCAAAAATCAAACTTTTATGAAGATACTAAGACCAAATTCAGATTCATAATAGGTGAAAAATATAGTAGAAGTCATACCTTATATGATGTGTACTGGAGCACAAATGCCTAGGTTGGACTGCACTATTATATTTTTTAATAATTCGATTATGTCTCAAATTTGTCCGAGTGCCCTTGTCATACACTGAAGTGCACATGATGTGCTGCTAAATATAAATAAGTGCATGTATATCAATTTTTAGGATTTTTAGGTTGTTTTGAGACCAGAAACTTGTGACCTAATAGAGACAACTTTGAGAAGGCTAATTCTAACATTATTGAAGGAGTATTTTCATGAATTGTTCATCAATAATTATTTTTATTCTTCTTTAATGTATTTTTTTTTCCTTTTCTATGAGTAACTAAATTGTTGTTGTTATGGATGAGGAGAACATGATAAAAATATTTAGCCTTTCATTTGATACTTGGTAATTTGAATGAATTCATTGGAGTTGTTTTAATTTCTATTCATAATACTTTTGTATCGCTTGATTGTCGGTTAATTGGTGTAAGTTTCATAGTTTGACGCTATAGTGGAATATGTTAATGCTTGACATTAGAAATTTGTAACTTTGTACGCGTGAAATCATTTAGAATTTATGTTATCTTATGCTTAATCTTAATTTTAAAACTGCTAAGAGATTAGGGGTTAAAAGTATAATTAAATTTCAATCGTTAACATATTAGGATTAGAACACTCATAAATTGGTAACAACTTAATGAAGGAATTCAATAAATAAGGTCAAAGTAATAGTTAAAAGTTGGAATTAAAGTGAAACTCATCTCTAACTCTTTTCTCCTTATAAATTTAAGTTAATTTTTACATACTCTATTTTGTGATAAAACAATAAATCAAGAACTTTTTGTTGAATTTGTTAGTTCAAAATCGCTCATTGATATAATGCAATCTTTATGTTCGACACTCACTATTCTACTTATTATTATTTGCAACGACTCAATACACTTGTTGAAACCGCTATCATGTCTCTTGGATGTGTTTTCACAATGAAATATACAATGAGTATTTATAGACAAAGCTACTTTTAATAGCCAATACGTTGTGGCCTACAAAATCTAACCATGACTCGCCTCAATCGCCTAATATTGTAAGTAATGTGTGTTTAAGCTCATAGATGGGTTTATGTGGCTTTCCACTCACTTTCAACATCCGAGAAAAATATTCACCAATTAGTGGTGGCTAAAAACATGTAACACGAGTCATGCAACTGAATTATCAATTTCCACGTGCTTTTGACAACTTATGACATTCCCATGACCCTCTTGGGACTTTCTAGAATTGAGAAAGAATCGTCTAACTTTTATTTGACTGCTCCTAGTTCACTTGACTTGCATTTGGCTATCGGCTAAACCACATTCAACTATTGGTCGTTCTTGGCTGACAACTTGTGATAGTTTTTAGTTTAAACAAACATCCCCTACGTTGCATTACCCGTTGTAGTAAGCTGAAATGTGATGCGACACAAATAGTAATAACTGGTTGAATAATGTCATCATTGCATTGTAAAAAAAAGTTGCAAACTCCGCCATGGTTTAAGAATGGATGAAAATTTGTTAAATTTTTCCGATTTGGTTACCTTAATGGTAATCTTGGATTATCTTTGACTAATCACAATGTTTGATTCATCATTGCCTTTCATTAATTGTCTTCTTAAAATAGTCTTAGCCGAACATGAATTTCTACTTTGCTATCTTCAGCATTCTTTCTTCTTGTTTTTAAACTCTACATCTCACTATTATTCTTAAAACATTTCCCTTAGCTATGAAAATAGCGATAACTCAAATTTGGAGTCCTCATCCTCTTTCACATAAGAGATGTCAAAATACGACAATGTTGTGCCTCTTTACCGTATTCAAGATCATTTCACTCTTATCCTTTCAACTTATGATCATTATAAAGGGTGATTTTTCTCGAATCCTGTTGATTTATACGCCTATCCAATTGATTTAGACGCCTTACCAATGGCTACAATTGGTTTACTTTAGAAGGCAGACCAACCGATTTCATAGCAAGTGTATATTCAAGGGTTTACTTTAGAGGGTTAAATTTTATTTTCGTTTCAAAAATATATTTTTAAATCAACCTCATAGCCCACAACTGGCTTAACTAGACCAGATTTAAATCAACCTCAACCAGTTATGGCTCCGTCGACTAGTGGTGGTATACTTGAAGGAATTATTATGATTATTATTATGATTATTATGTATTTGATTATTGATGATTATTATGATTATTGATGTATTTAAATAATATTTTGTATTTTTATTTTAGGTTTGTATGAATATATTCATTTCTAATATTAATTTTAAATTTTATAAATGAATAAAAAATTAATCAAGTTACCCAGTTTGTGGCAACTTAAGCTCACACAAAAAAGGGAGAATTTGTGACGGCCTTGGCCCCCACAAACTATGGATTTTTTAATCAACTTTATTCTTTGTGGTAGCCTAAACCCTCATAAATTTGTGACATACTTTTCCGTCACAAAGGTAACCAAAAACACAAACTTTTGTGGTTGTTTTGGCTGCCACAAAATGTGACTATATTATTTGTGGCTGCCTTAGGCCGCGACAAATGTGTCTGTTGTGGCTATTTTCCCCCATTTGCGAGGGCTTTTGGTGTTTGTATTCATTGTGACGATCACAATCCTTTTCTAAAGAATCATTTAGTTCATTAGGGTTTCTAATTGTTGTTGTGTTTGCATGAAATTAGCATGTTAGTTCATAACTCCTATCAAAACTTAAGAGATTTTGAATCATCGTTTAACACTTATCCAAATTCATCGGCATGATTGATTCAATGTATCTTGATAGAAAAGGCAGGATGACCCGAGGGTGATATTGTTAGAGTATAATTCTACTATGATGAGCAAAGTTTATTGGAGAGTAGACTTCTTATCATATCGTTGACTTTTATGAAGCTTTAATTTTATCAAAGTGTTGACTTCATAGTGGTCAAATTGGATGCAAATATTATTAGACCAAAATCACTTGAGTGAATTTATATCAGAAGATTTAAAACGTTGAGAGCGAGCATTTCATATTCAGTTATACTTGAACAGATGTAACAACGCATTATTGTAAATGATTTGTTTACCTTGTCTATTCATCCAAGGATCCAATGTAAAAATGTTTAATTCTCGTGACAAGAATATGCACACTTAAATACATTATTAGCACAATAAATTATTCTCACAAAATAATTAATGATATCATCAAAATAATTAAAAGCAATTGTTCTTCAAACCAATTTAATTTCCTTCAACAAGTTTTTTTGATACAATACTCAATTTTTTTAAAATATCCAAAAATCAATAAATTTTGAAACTTCTCATTCTTTGTTAATTTCTATTATTTTTCTTCGATTATGAAAGGATCGAGTTTGTTGAACTCTAATGTATTAGATTTGATGTTTTCGTATCTCATGTTGGACTAAATTGGTGGTTTCATTTATATGTGAGACTAAATATCTCCAAAATACATAATCAAGATAGGCAACAACTCTCATCTATCAGAATTTTCATTATTCATGAGTCACTATTCTCTAGTCTTTATAATTGTGTCTTTTTTGTAATTTTGTTAAATACTACATAATTAAATTTATTAATGTCCAAATCATCTTTTATATTTCATAATCAGCACCATCCTATCCCATACAATATAGTGATCGATAATAATGGATCAATGATTAAATTGTCTCACTTTATTTTTTTGTTAAAAATTAATACTGATTTTTTTTTTATCATAGACTTATCTGTCTTTTGTATTTGCTTTAGTGTCAAAATCAATCGGCACTATAACCTTTATACTAAAGTCAATTTTAAGTTCTTTAAAAAAAATAAAGTTTGGTGTTTGAAGGAAGGGGGCCATTTCCGTACACCGTGAAGAAATAGAAAGCAACCACAAAGATTGGCCAACCGTGAAGACATATGAACAGTACCTTCATGTTTATTTCAACTATTCCTTTTTCTTAGTTTTGCTCATGTACAGTTTCTGTCAGTAGTTTATGTAGGCCATCAATTTCACGTAATTGGTCTCAACTGTTTGCATCTAACCTTAAAAGGACCCAACTAATCTAAAACAGACAAAACAGGTTCTGTTCTGACTAATAATGCACTAAATTAATCGGGGTTTTTTTTTTTTTTTATATACAAATGAAGCCTAAAATTGAATATAATACCTCGTACATATTACCCAAATCTCTCACCATTAATCATACCTAAGGCATAAATCACCGGCTTTATAAGATTACTTTTTGTAGGCTCACTAATAGTTAAGTTTAATATACATGTAAAGTTTTGGGTCTTTGAACTATATGCTACTGTGAAATATTGCAAGTGTTTTTTCTGGTTCATTTACAAACTCTAATGTTAATTTTATTAGGTGGTTAACGAATGATATAACCTACTTGTTAGCAAACACGAAAATATTTATAATTAATCTCTAAATTTTTATCAGCTCCCACTTTTTTTCAGTTGATTTTGAACGTATTGAATTATTATTCTAAAAAAAATATAAAAAATAAAACTTTATTTTAAATAAAAGATAAAAAGACCTTTATCATACTAATTAAGGTTTTTAGGCGGACAAATATTTTAGTTATTATACAT
>JBBPBR010000008.1:13873538-13974469 GCA_037974775.1 Cicer pinnatifidum
GCTGTCTATTACAATTGGTGTATGATTATAAATTATGTATCAAAAAATTTATCGTATATAATTAACTTGAGATTCAAATTTTGTCTTATAAATCATTGCATTAATGTATATATTTTTATTTGTCTAGTGTCATCGTAAACAAAATGATATATTGTGGATACATACTATGTTATAAGTTCCATTAAAGAGATTGTCTCTTTTAATCAAAATTTGATTCCAAATACGGTATTTTAATTCTATATAATATAGTTTATATTATTTAAATATTTAATATTTTTATATGATTAATTTTAATTTAGTTGCATTATATTTTGTAATATTTTGATGAGTTCAAATATCCGAGTTATTCTAAAGATTAATTAATTGAAGTTAAGGAAGATTGATGTCAATACGTGTTCTTATTAAGAATCATATGACGAATTGTTAGTTCAGTATTGTATATATTGATTGTTTTATCCTTGACTCTAGTATTGATTGTTAATTTTATCTTTGATTGTATATATTGGCCACTCAGTTAATGTAATTAGTCATGTTTGTAACAAGGCTACACACATGAGTTGGTTCAGACAACTAAGACTATATGTTATCTAACATGGTAAGGAATGTTTCAAACTTGATGATATATATAACAAAAAATTTGTTTTATATAAGAGATACGACTTCATTGCATGGATAGCATTAATATAAAATTGTGTATTGTAACACCCCGATTTTTAACAGCGGGAGTGTATTTTTTTTTTCAAAACAAATTTATAAAAACGAAGAAATAAAGAAGAAAATACTTTTGGATAAATATTTAAGTCGTAACATAACGACAAAGTCAACAAATATTTACAAGCAGCAAAATAGTTTTTGAAATAAAAATCCAAAGTATTCAAACATCAAAATACACCGGGGCTGTGAGGCCTATCAGACATAGCTCATACCCTTAGGGTATTCTCCGCAGACCTTTACAAAAGTACTGCCTCAAGAATTTTAACTCCCCCCATGTCACATCAAAAAGTGGTACATGAACCCATCAAATAAAAGTCTAGCTGACAATATTGGTATAGGTACAATCTTTCAACATACACTAAATTAATACATCCTCAAAAGAAAGACCTCTAGTCCCTATACAACCGTCTAATCTGATTATGTTACCAAATAACTATACGATCCAGTTGATCTCCACGCGCCCCGCTAGATCCTCCTGACACAGCTCCAGTCAGGTGTGTCCAACTACCTTCCCATCTACACGGTACTAACCGGTAGGAAGATCCTGGTTCTCATATGTGGACAAATCCCAGATTTCCACAATAGTTGTAAAGGGTCACCAACCGAAATTAACAAATAACACATAACATTTAAGTTTCAAATGCATAAAATGGTCTTTCAACTTAGCATGCACCTTGAAAACGTTTCCATATGTTAAACATGCATAATCAAAGTTCAAAAATGGAATTTTAAACAAAACTGCACTGTCGTATTCGAATACAGCATCTCTGTATTCGTATACAAGGGTATTTCAGAAGTCAGTAGCAAAAACAGGATGCTTGTATTCGACTACAAGCTCAGTGTATTCGACTACATAGCTATTTCATAAGTTAGTAGCCAAATTAGAACATCTGTATTCAACTACAAGCCTCTTGTATTCGAATACACATCAAAAAACAGTAGAAAACGACAAAAATCAGCTTTTAATGAGGTTTCGCAATCCATCAACACTTCCACACAAATCCAAATAATCACACTTAGCAATTATGGCACAATCACAACGACAACTTGAGTTTCAAAAAGGTTTCGCAATCAATCAACACTTACACACAAATCTAAAACAATCACACTTAGCAATTATGGCACAAACACAACAACCACTTGAGTTTACATACATAATAATAACATTAAATCAAACATGACTCACGTGCCAAACACCCTAATGCAATGCGTATATGCCAAAATGCATGGACTCGGAATTCCAATCAAAACCCTCCTTGAAGGGCCGTAAATCATAATTGTACCGCCTATCACAGGCCGAAGTACTAAACTACTGATGTGCCACCTATCACGGGTCAGCACGATTTACTAAAAATGTAAATCGTAAATTTACCGCCTATCACAGGCCGAAGTACTATCACATGGCATCATCTCGTGGCCCATCCAGTCACCACTATCATCATGACCCATCTGGTCGCCATGTACAATGAAATGTATGAGCATACTCTGACTCTATCCACGACAATCATTAAGTAAATGCAGATATTAAAAGATTCCCCATTTTTAATACTCATTTACCTCTAACGATTTTCACGACAATCATTATTGCAAATATTAAAAGATTCCCCATTTTTAATATTCATTTAACTCTAACGATTTTCAAATTCCATACAGAGCATACTCAAACATTTATTTTTCCACCACACACATCAAATTTAATCCACAATTTACATTAAATTCGATCAATTCAAAAACCACAAAATGCACACCAAGTTCAATCATCAATCACCACGAATTTCCACAAAACTCAAACATAACACATGCCAAACTAATTTTCACAAACCACAACTCAAACACATCAAATTTCTTTTCCTCAACAACACACATAGATGAATGAAATTCCTTTTCCATGAAAACACTCATCAATTTCACCAAAAACCCAACTCCAAACTTTCACCCATAAAAGAATTAAATTCATTTTCCCCAAATCTACATTTCAAACCCAACAAATTTATTTTCCACACAACCACAAATAAGTTCCTAAATGCAAACTAAAAGTTTGGAAGGAGCTCTTACCTTAACGATAGCTTTAATGAGCGATTATGGCACCGTGATTAATTCTGATAAAATCTCCGCTCACAACGTCGCTTCCAAAGTTAGTTCACTAGCACTGTAGCGTGGCGGTGAGCAACTTTCCTTTCTATCACTTCTTGAAACGAAGTTTAGATCTAGGAGAAAAGTGAAGGTTTGTGTTTGACGGTTTTGAAACACCAACACCGTTTTTCTCTGTTTTTTAATCAAAGGAGAAGAATGAAGCTGTGAAATCCTTGTATTCTCACCCACCAAGCCTTGGGTTCCTTTTCTTGAAGCAAAAGAAGCAAAAGAAACGAAAATTAAGGGAGAAGGAAGAAGACTCGCGAGACAGGAAGAGGAAAAAGGTTCAACTTTCCTCCGTTTTATGTTTTCTTTCAGTTTTCATTTTCTTTCTTTTTCCTTCCTTTCCTTTTCTTTCTTTATATATATATATAACAAATATCTAAAAATATCTAGATATTTCATAAAATTACCATTTCACCCATTACTTCTCAAACTACTTTTTGTTAAAAATATCTTGTCGCAACTCAATTGATAGATACAATTTTCAGCAACCCGATATATTTTTAACAAAACTGTCCGGTATTAAACTCTTCGTAACATAAATAAATTATTCTTCGACAAAAGATTCACCATAATTAATCTAATTTATTTATCGATGAATAATTTTAATCGGGGCATCAAAAGATATTTTTGGACATTAAATTCACAAAATATCAATAATTTGGCTAAAAAGTCTTAGAGTTCAATACCAAAATACACCAAAAATTATATAATTTAAAATTTAAAATTAAGGGTCTCACATGTATGTTTTGATTAAAAGAAGTATAATCTTTAATAGATTATATTACTAAATATAATCTATTAAAGGTCACATTAGACAACGTATTTATTTAAAACACATTGTTATAGGTTACATTAGACAATACTTTTTATTTTTTTAAACGCTGTTTTTACCTTTAACAATGCTGAAATTAATCGGATTTGTAAATATTGTCTAATACTTTAACAAAAAAAACATTTTCTATGATTTTTCTCAATTCAGTAAATATAAACATGTGCATAATCCAATGAACAAATCCAAAAGATAAGAAAAAACTACTAAACAATTGAAAAACATATGTTGACAAATTATTTCAGCATAAATTTCCAAAAACTCTTTTGACCTATATCTATATTTTCATTATCATGTCATACAAGTGGGCCATAAGAAGAGACAGATTAGCAAAATAACAAAGCTATCATCAATAACAATATTAATTCATATCACGCCTATTAAAAAGATACTGCTACTTTTTGTTGCCTTAAACGAGATAGGATTAATAAGGTATTTTAGGCACAACAAGAATCTGAAGCATAAAAAATTTAAAGTACAATTTTTTAGAAGAAAACAGATTTGGCAGCTTCTGATATGTTGTGAACACAAACACTTTGTTGAGTAAACCTGAACGATGAAGACACTTATAAATTCTGATGGTTATTACAGTGTTCTTGAGACATGTGTAAAACCATAAACTTGTTCTAATAAGTGCTACTTGGCTTAATGAACATAGTGCTATTCAGTTCTCATCCAATGAATTTGGAGATAGCTTAACGTAAAGCATTAAAATTCTAAAGTGAGATAGAAAGGTAAAGCATATATAGTCATAAACGCAAGTCATTTTATTATATCAATAAATGTAGCTATCATCAAAATTGTTAATACTTGTCATTTTAAATAAAATTGCTATAAGGTAATACTAGAGGAACATTATTTTCCACAATCATGACAAAGCATTTTGTAGAGGCACAATACAATAAGTTCCCACGAAATTAAACAAATGAAATATTACAAAAACTTATAATAACGACATAATTTAGAGAGGAAAAACAAAAAACTCGAAATTTGACTATCTAATATTCAGTGATATAATTAAAGTCAGATTTTGTCTATTTTTTCCTCTGAATTTTTGTTGCCATTTCAATTTTTTTAGTAAGTTAATAGGATAATTAGTTTGATCAAAGTTTACTTTGTGTGATTGTTTTGCTTTAATCTGGTTAATACAAAGGTTTACTTATATGATAAAATGACTATAGTTTAGGTACAAGATGTTACTTGCTTAAAAAAAACAAATGCTCCAACATAGGTTCCTTCAATTGATTTATGTCAGTGGTTCATGAGTCATCCAAATTATAATATTAAATTATTAATGACCATAAAATATCAATTTTGGCCTCTTTTAAACTGGTCTTCTTTGCGTCATCTATCATAAGGAATTATTGGCTCTAAGAGTTTATAATTTTCAAAATTGCTTATGAAATTGGGTAGGGACCCCAAGATAAATAACTCTCCTATTGGATTGACATTAACACCATTTTTAGGTGCTCCAAAATTGTGTTACCTATATCAAGCCTCGATTATAGATCACATTGGTCATCATTTACTCCCAATAATAACTCAAAACATTACCAACTTCACCGTGTCCACATAATTAAAACCTTTTGCTTTTGCCTCCCCTTTTCACTATAGACCAAATTATAAGAATTTAGTTACTATGCACAAATGGTGTAATTACTCAAATTTATTAACCGAAAAAAAATTATCATAGACTTTTAATCATATTTTACTATTTTTTTTTTTTTATTTTATGATTAATCAACATCAAGCAAGCAATATATAGCTAATCAATTTTAGTGAGTTTTATTCACATGACTTAAATCTTAAATTTCAAACATTCAAAAATCAATTCTACTCAAATCGACATAATATTAATTTACCTAAAATTTGAGGTAGAATTTAATTACTATATGATGTGACATAACATTACTAATTGGATTTTGAAAATTGTCCTAGTCCTCTAAAACTATTTTCTTTTATTTACTTTTTATCCTCTAGCTTTAAAAATAAAAATAATTGTGAAACTCTTTTAAGTAAATCCTGTGGTACATCAAACCATGAATTTCTATAAAAGCTATTGGCAATGAGTAATTTGAACAGATAAATAACAAATTACATCCAGTAATAGTAATAATATCCATAGCCACAAACATAAAAGATTAAGATATATAACCAAAAGCTTTATGACATGGACTCGACATAGCCACTTATACCATAAAAAGTGGCCTTCCCCTTTGATGTATATCTCATACCACACATACATACACAAACAGCACTTCCCAATTATTGTTCAACTTCATCTCATGTAAGCCCTAAGCACTATTACTCTTTCCTCAAACATGACCCCACTTTACTTTCATCACCTTCCTATAAATTCAACCCATTTCTAACACAACATTCCTCAATTCATTCTCCTATTATATCAAACTCTTACCATATTAATTTTCAAACAAAACCTTAAAGTCTAATAATATCTTCAAAATCATGGTTCCCAATGAAATCAGAGGAGTTCATAATCTAACTCCTGAAAATTCATTTCAAATTCAACCAAACTATAACTTACCACAAAGTGACATCCCAAATTTTCATCTAAATAGTCTCTTAACAAACTTACCAAATTTCCATTTCCCATCAGCAGGCCTTGAATTTGGTCCTCCATCATGTCTAAGCAGCAACTCAACAACTTCCGACGAAGCGGACGAGCTTCAATTCAACGTGGTCCTCGACGAAAGGAGGCACCGACGAATGATATCGAACAGAGAATCAGCTAGAAGATCAAGGATGAGGAAACAGAAACACTTGGATGAACTCTGGTCACAGGTTGTTAGACTCAGAACTGAGAATCACAACCTTATTGACAAACTCAACCATGTTTCTGAGTCACATGACAGAGTTGTTCAAGAGAATGCAAAACTCAAGGAAGAAACTTTTGATCTTCGACAAATGGTATCTCACATGCAAATTGGTAACTCTTTTGGTTGCAACATGGCAGATTTTAATGAGGTTTCATCTCAACTCAAAGATGATTCTGTGCAGAGTTAATTAATCATGTTTCATGAATGAGCTGAGACCATTTTCCAATTTCCATCATAAAGATATATACAAATAATAACTCTTATGTTCCTTTTTCTATCTTTTCTATATGATCCATCCAATGATTGTACTTGTCCATGATATTGGACATGTATGAGTTTTAGAAGCATATTGATGTTCATTACTTGGCCTTATTATACTATATTATATATCAAGATAATTTAAACTTACGTCCATTGTACAGAACAAATAAACAGTTTGCTTTTTTCACATTTCGCCGCGTACTTATCCTCTTGGTGAATGTTGTCACCATATTTTTAAATTACGGTTGCGGTTACATCCCAAATGTGACCGATGCAGTTTAAATTGCCAATGAGATGTGAGATTTCAAAATCTACGATATTATAGTTGCAATTACGGTTGCTAAATGCAATTTAAAATCATAAGAATCAAAATTAATTCAAAAATTAAATTTACTTAAAAAATAATTAATTATAAAAAAAGTTTAATTGTTATACATCATCGAAGTACAACCTTCTACCATATAAATAATTTTTACATCAACATCAACATCAACAGGATATATAAATTAAATCTATAAAAAATATATAATAATTATATCAAATGATAAGATGATTTTACGATACCCAATAAAATTTTAGAGTAGGGAAAAATTTCAATTTATTTTTATGATCCAAAATCAAAATCAATATACACCGTACACCAATCACTTCCTTTAGATCAAATAGTACCTAACCTTAGTATGATAAAATTAGTCCTTATTATGAAATTATTATAACATGATGATGTTAATGCTGTCTTTTTCATTTTCCCACTAATGATATGATATAGACTCATAAAGAAAATAGAAATTTTATAAATTTAAAGACATAAAACACAACCTTAATGAGAAACAAAACATTTCTTCTTTGCTTTAAGAACTGTAGCACTTTTGTATGTTGTAGGACCAAAGGGGGATAAGAAGAGGTGAGGAATGAGCTATGCACGTGCAAAAGTAAAACAATTTATCATATTTCTGAAAGAACATCCAAAAGGGTGTCTACTGTTGGACAGAGTAAACAGAACCAATACGACAAATGATGGTGGAGGTTCTGCTGATAGTGGAACATCATACATATTACTACTACAAGAAGCAAAACATGTAATCAAAAGGGTATCCACTAAAAAACATAAAACACTGTTTCTAAGGTTTTTGCTGAGGGTATCAAGGTCTTCTTCTGCATACCCCATTTTGCATTCATGTCACTAATGTGGATAATATCATCAAGTGGTGACTATGCTTCAAGTGTGTCACTTAAAATATAGCAATATACAAAAAATTTAAATAAAGTTATGCGAACAAAAATATTTTTGTTGTATCTGCTATTGTGATTAAAGACGCATTCTTATTTATTCTTTACAATATTAAAAATTACGATGCAAAAATTTAACATAAGAAAGTTGAATTTGTCTTTTGAATTTCCTTTTGGAAGTGTGTGATATCTAAACATTCACTAATTAAAACACTAAAATACTTTCAGCATAAAGTAGGAGATTTTATTATTTATTTTTTTTACTTAGAGATTTCGTTATCTTAAAGTTTGGTGAAATAAACATGAATTAAGTTAAATGGAGAGAGGCGTGTGGCATCACACCATGATTGTTTTGTTGACATGATAGCATTAAATGCAAATTGTTCAGCATTTTGACAAATTGTGTCATGTTGGTTTTGGAATGCTTCCCAATTTAATGAAAAAGTCAAAACCCAAAAGCTTTCAAGAAAGTTGTGATTCTGATTGGTATATTTATGAAGTGGAAGGTGTTGGTTTACCGATACATACACACCTATACAAATGCATGAGAGATCATTTATCATGCATTTGGAAGAGCTTATTTAAACATTTCAAGACTAATCCAACATGAGATCAGATCATTTAAAACTTTGATTATTATTTCATTATTTTTGTAGAGTAAGTGAGGAGTTCATACATTTAATATTTTGTTAAGTTATAATTTTTATAGAAAAAATTTAAAAATTTATGTTTTTCAAAAAATTATCGAAAAAAATTAAAAATAAAAATTCTCAGAAAAAATCAAAAATTAATTTTTTCAAATAAAAAAAATACAAAAATTGTCAATCATTTTTTATCGAAAAAAAAAAATCAAAACTTCTATTTCAGAAAATTGAGTAAAAAATTGAAAGAATTTATTTTTCAGAAAAATAAAAAAAAAATTATCGAAATTGTTTTTTGAAAAAAACCAAAAGATAAATTTGAAAAAGTGGACTCATAGGCCATACTTAGCCCACAAAAGTTTAGAGGTATATTAGCTTTGGGAGTTTCCCTTTTTGGACCCTTTTAGTGGGTTGGGGACAATAATTAGTGGGACAATGAAATTGACAATTATAGATATAAGTACTAATACTAGATACATAAATTTTTTAAAAAAACACCAAGGCCAACTCAAATTGTCCATAAGGACAAGGCCCGAGACGACAGCGTAGTATTAGATCAACTTAAGAACTTCATAGTATAATGGTATTAAATAAAGACGAGGAATCTAGAGTATATGAGCATATATAATATTACTTAATTTGTAGGTTGACTTATTTTGATGTTGTGGATTGTATTGATATTTTACTTCGATGATTCTTGTTAGTTGTGATTTGATGTGATATAATATTTAATTGATGTTTAACGTGTTCTTTTAAATTATTTTATTATATTGATTTGCAGGTTGACTTATTTTGATATTGTTGATTATATTGATATTTTACTTTGATGATTCTTGTTAATTGTTATTTGATGCGGTACAATATTTAATTGATGTTTTATGCATTCTTTTAAATTACTTTATTTTATTACATGTCTTTGAAGCTCACCTTCGTTATATGTGTTTGGCGCTTGTATTAGTCCAATCATTATAGGTTGTGTTTGAGACATTGGAATCCTCTCAAGTGGAAAAAAAACTTGCGGAAATAATGTATGAGATCTAGATCCTTGAAATATAATTGAGAGAAATATAATTGAGAGAACTTTAGAATTTTTAAAAAATAGAGACAAGTTGGTAAATAGTTGAGATTAAAGCTTGAAAAAACAAAAGAAAAAAAACTTGAGAGGATCCTTTCTATGTTAGAATTCCTTGGAGTGAAGTGGAAGTTTTCTCCGAAGACTTTTTTCATCTATTTTAAGATATTGTACACTATGATAGGTGACATTGTATTGAGATATAGGTTGTATTTTACTATTGTACTTGAAATCAATTTTGCAAAACGTTTGTAGTTCTCAAATGTTAGACATTAAGTCAAATTTTATTATTATGAAATTTTCAAATAATTATGTATGAGTTGTATATATAAATTGTGATATCATTTGCCGGTTTATGAAAACCCACAATTTTATGACTCAAAAAGTGAAGACATTTGCTTATGGCATAGAAGAATGACTCAAATTCACATGGATCATCTCAATAAATTAATTTAAAAAGAGTTAGAGAATTACGTATGTTGGAATTTGTGAATGACAAATTTTGTGATGTATATTAAATGGAGAAACATATAAATAACTCTTTTAAATTTTAAAATCATTTTTCAACTAACAGACCATTGCAACTTCTTCAAACGACCTCTTTAGTCCTTCTTAAATTAATAGCATAAGTGGTTACTATTATAATTATGTGATTGTTGATAATTACTAGTTCCTCATCGCATGTAGTTTTTAGAGTCTTATGAGTGATTATTTAATTAATTTCTTTCAATTTAATGTTGATTTTCAAAATTATTTTAAATGTGTTTTTGTAATCTTGAATTTAAGTGTTTATACGTTTAATTTATTCATTAATTATTGATCACTTGAATGAAATATTACTATTAAAATTTATTGATGCATTATCTAATGATAGAGGGATTACAATTAACGAAATATATATATATACACACACGCGTCAAAGAGAGGATAAGTAAAAGTTTGACCATGCTAGCTCGATAAGAAAAATTTAACATAAGGGACTGGAAGCCAGAAAAAATAGAATCATCTTACAAATTTTTAAATATAATATATTTCTAAGTTATTAATTTTGATATATTTAGGTAAATGTTAAAATTAAATTAAAAATGTGAACATGTATTTTTTGTTTCGAACATTTCTCTAGATGTACATTTAAAAAAATTAATTTGAGTTTAAATTAATATTTATTTTCATACTTATAGTATAATTTTTCTAATATTTAATTTTAGAAAAATATTAACAATGCACTATTTAACATATATTTTCTAACACAATTTATTTTGTTGATTGAAATTTCAATTAGATCCATTAAATTGATATTGTCCCTACATAATTTATTAGGCTTCATACGAATTTCAACTAATAAAAAAATTTGTTAAAAAATGTGTATTAAAAAGATTATTGCTAGCACTCTTATTTTTTGTTTATAACCTCGTCATTTCATTTTTAATGAGCGTTTGTAAATATATTTCTGTTAGTTTTTCTTAAAAAATCCACCTATCTTATTAATTTACATGCAAAAACAATAGTAACATTTACATATCTCAATAAAATTTTAGACAAGAACTACACCCTAGTTAAATATTGCAAGCCTGTAATTTATGCGGCATTTGACATGGACAATACAACAAACAAACTTTTTAACCTAAAATTTTAAAATATACAACAAACATTGACGTCACATTTTAACCTAAAATTTTAAAACAATAGACTATACTCTTTTTATATATTTGACATTTTCTCTATTTTTAGTCGATGTGGGACTAAACTAACACTTGAGGGGGAGATTATTGGAATTCAAGTGTGAGCGGTTAGTCACACACTCACTAGGAATAGAGGAAATGTTAAAAAAATAAGAGTAGTGACTTATATATCTTGCCTTAATATTTTGAGTGGAGATCTGATGTCAAGGTCTCTTAGAGATCATAAACATTTAGCTTATTGATGTCCTAGGCGCTCCCCATTAGATATTACTTTATTTATAAAATTTAAAGATGTATTTATCCTTATGATACAAGTATACTTCAAAGATATTTGGCCACATTAATAATGTATTGTGATAGTTCCTCATTAAATGCATCTTATAGGGTTTTTGAGTCATTATTTAGAATATTTCGGTTAATTAATTTGCTATTGAACTTAGAGTCATTTTAAATAAATTATGGTTTTTATAATTCTTTAATTCAATAAAGTGTTTATGCTTTCATTTCTTTGGTTAACAAGAATATTTTTATAGCTTTGTTTTGGTTCATTAGTTTAGCGTTGTGCTGCAACTTTGTGACAAAACAACAACACTGGTGTGAGGTGTTCTAAATAGAATCACACTAGTTTCAAAAGAAAGTTAAGATCTACGAGTATAACTTTTGTGAAGACATGATAGTATAATTCATACATAAAAAGAATAAAATATGCAGTTTTGAACGCATCATTATCCATATTCGAAAAATAAGACATGTAGTTTTAACTTTCGTAATATTATTTTTAAATCAATTTTATTTTGAAGTTGGTAAGATTATTTATTTTGAAATATAAATAGTAAAAATAATATTATTTTCTAAATCGTCGGAGGCTTACATTTAATTTTCAACGAACTTAGAATTCAACAAAAATCAAATTGAAAATTCCTATAATTATTTATGATTGATTGAAAAAATTAGATAATTTTTCTCGATGAGAGAACGATTATTTGGTAAGGATAATAATTTAGTTATTAAAAATTATTATCAGTATTATTTATTGGTAAAATTTCTCGACGCGAATAAAATCGTCAGCAGGCAAATTTTACGTTGATATTAGATAACTGACTTAGTGGAAGACATTGAATAACTTAGGTAAAGTTTGGGCCTAACATAGATTAGAGTTTGACAAAACAAAATACGAAAAATCTAGATGAATAGTAAATAAAATGGTAGTAGCTATTAGATGAGTACCGATTATTATTATAATTAAGAGAGAAAAAAGAATTCATATATATAGTAGTTGAAACTACAACAACACTAATAAATAAATAAATAAATTATCGTAAAACTTTCTTACTTTCTTCTCCTTGCTTTTTCCTCCTTTATTTTCCTTCAAAATGGTGACAACAAAAACACTTCTTATCTTCAAACTTTTGCAGTTCCTAGCTCAAAAGTCCAAAACATGAAACTCCCAACACACAAAAATCATCCTCTTGGCCTCCTCTATCTA
Organism: Cicer pinnatifidum; assembly: GCA_037974775.1. Classification (NCBI taxonomy): domain Eukaryota; kingdom Viridiplantae; phylum Streptophyta; class Magnoliopsida; order Fabales; family Fabaceae; genus Cicer; species Cicer pinnatifidum. The sequence continues at coordinate 13,886,430 of JBBPBR010000008.1, forward strand.
GTGAGCTAATTATTTTGACAAGAAAGTTTTCTCCTCCTCTATATTTGGTGGTGGCTGAACCACACACACTTGAGGTAAAGAAAATTAAAAAAATTCTTCTCATTTTGGATGATCATTCTAGTCCATTCAAGTGTAGCATGTTAATTTTAAAGTTGGATCATAATTTTTCTAAGTGTAATTTTAGGAACCCATCTATTGATCATTAGAAAATGTTATTTTTAGCTTGCATGTTTGAAGTTAGAAGTTGAAAGTTTGATTTGATGAAAAATCAAATTGTTGTTAATAAGTTTAAAAGAACCACTTCAACGAAACATTGAAGAACTAGGGAACCACTACTAGAAAATTGAGTTTTTAATACAGCGAGTGCATCCAATTAGAGTTTTTAACCCATCTTGTGCATCCAATAGGTTTGTTTGTGTCATTGAATGAACATTTATGTCATTTTCGTCCTTCGTAGGCTTATTCTGGTCCAATGAGGGTTTTTAACCAATCTTGTGCATCCAATAGGTGTGTTTGTGTCATTGGATGAACATTTAAGTCATTTTCGTCCTCCCTAGTCTTATTCTTGTCCAATTAGGGATTTTAAGCAATCTTGTGCATCCAATAAGTGTGTTTGTGTCATTGGATGAACATTCATTTCCGTCCCCCCTATGCTTATTTTTGTCCAATTAGGGTTTTTAAGCAATCTTGTACATCCAATAAGTTCATTTATGTCATTGGATGTACATTTAGGTCATTTTCGTCCTCCGTAGGCTTATTCTGGTCCAATTAGGGTTTATAACCAATCTTGTGCATCCAATAGGTGTGTTTGTGTCATTGGATGAACATTTAGGTCATTTTCGTCCTCCCTAGTCTTATTCTTGTCCAGTTAGGGATTTTAAGCAATCTTGTGCATCCAATAAGTGTGTTTGTGTCATTAGATGAACATTTATGTCATTTTTGTCCCCCCTAGGCTTATTTTTGTCCAATTAGGGTTTTTAAGCAATCTTGTGCATCCAATAAGTTCATTTGTGTCATTGGATGTACATTTAGGTCATTTTGACAACAAGTGAGGTGGATGTATGTTTAAGTCGGTTGCATATGCAAACGAGTTAAGATGGTGTCAAGTTTGTAAATAGATGAAACACATTTAATACGATTATACTAGCAACCGATTTAAGAGAGACGGTAAAAATAAAATACAAAATTAATATATCTCTCCTTGTTTATGTTTAACTCGTTTCAATGAATAAACAACTTAATAAAATGAGGCGGTAATAATTTTGTAAATATTTAAAAAAAATTTAAAGCATATTGATAATAGACTATAACCGACTTAAATAAAATTAAAAAATATAGAAAATCTCATGCAATCGCTTTTTATCTTCTACTTTATAGTAACAACATGCACTTAGCGTTTTATCTTCCCCGTTATCCATTGCACTCTCAAACTTTCCTATTCTCTAACTTTGTCTTGTGCACTTTTTATCCCACTATTTCAGGTTTGGTTCTCAAGTTCTTGTTTATTGAATGAGTAATTTTTGTTTTTATAATTTTCTAATATTATAATTGTCGATATATTGCTAGAATGAGTAGAATATATAGTTATAAGTTCACCTTCAAATGATACTGTCTTAATGACTCTTTATCATTAGCACTAGAGATGATCTCGTTATTTGTATTTTCTTTTTTTCTTCCTAATTTTTGTCTTCTTGAAGTATATGTTACAATATTTCTGTTTATTTTTATAATTTTCAAAAAATAATATTATGCTTTTTTAAGTGTTTTGGATGAACAAAAAAGATTTAGTCGGTTGTATTATCAAGTTAAATTACATATTTTACATGTTCTATTTTATATATAATAGGGAACATAACAATAATCAAAATAGTAACAATAAAAAAGAAAACAGTAGTATACTATTGTTAGATTACTCTTATTTTACATATTTTACATGTTCTGTATTATATAATAGGAAGCAAACAATAATCAAAATAATAACAATAAAGAAGAAAACAATAGTATAGTTAGATTACTCTTATTTAATATGAATATAACAATATAGGACAATAAATAAAAAATAAAGGACAATTAAATTATTTTAGTTTTATTTTACATTAATAGTTACAGTTATTTATTTTCAACAAAAGTAGTTATGGATCGTAGTTGGATGAACGTTAATCATTTGAGTGAATTGCATAGGTGTTGAGAAATTTTTACAATTTGATTTTAAAAAAAAGATTACTAAAAATGGAGGAAAGTTTTATTGTCTTGTGTTAATGTTTCAATGGAAACAGGTTACGTTTTGAGTAAATAAGAAATCATCTTTTTTATTATGAAATTTGTCAGAATTATACAAAACGGATATGACACGATGATTTGTCAAACATGAAAATTTGTCAGAGGGACTCCCATTTCCAAGCAATGAAATCATAGCAGAATTGATGCAAGTTTTCACCCAATTATCGCACTTACTGTCAAAACCCTTATGTCTCATAACGTAGAGAAAGTAATTCTGATTCACTGTGTCGTCTTTAGGAGAAAGCATTTATCACTTTTTCTCTTCACCCAATCAATAATTTCATTTTCTGTAATAACTCCATCAAGGAGTGGACATACTGAATGAATGTGGACTGATTGATGGAAATCACCTTATGCATAACCTTCTTCAAACGGCTAGCTAGAAGCTTGGAAATGATTTTATATAGGCTTCCTATAAGAGTAATGGGCCAATAATTGTTAAGTTTCTATGGATTGACATGTTTAGGAATCAATGTGATGAAAGTTGCAGAAACTGCCTTAGGAAGTTGTGGCTGTGATTGAAAGTATTGATTAGGTGAGGAGAAAATGTGATAAATGCTTTCTCCTAAAGATTGATTTCGAGAAGGCCTACGTTATAGTGAATTGGAATTTCTTACTCTACGTTATGAGACAAATGGATTTTGATAGTAAGTGGGATAGTTGGGTGAAAACTTGCATTGTTTCTGCTATGACTTCACTGCTTGTAAATGGGAGTCCATCAGAGGAGTTTAGCATTGAGAGAAGATTGTGACAAGGAGACATGTTAGCCCTATTTCTTTTTTTCATTGCTACAGAAGGGCTAACATGTTTGGTTTGATGCGCAAAAGAAGTGAGCCTTTTTAGTGGGTTGACTTTGGGAAGAGAAATAGTTCATTACGTCTTCTAGTTTGCAGATGATACAATTTTTTTGTACAATGGCTCTTTCAAAAACCTATGGGGATCAAAACTATTCTAAGAAGCTTCGAATTCATCTCGGGTTTAAGAGTAAACTTTAGCAAGAGTAATATTATTCCTTTCAAGTTGGAAGCCGTATTTGGGGAATCATCTTCAAATTTCTTACCTTGTAATATTAATCCTTCAATTGCGTCGTTTCATCTTCTTCAATTCATACATTCTAAAACTGCTTTTTTCTACGTTTCAATGAGAGTGATTGTTTCCCTCCAATTCAAAAATCCTTCTCACATCAAACGAGTCATTTTGGATCTATCTCAATCACGTGGATAAGAGTTCACGCCATAACATGCATGTATTCAATTTTTGTTACGATTCTTATAAAAAGGACCAAAACACTAACAATTTAAAAAGATAAAAGGCTAAACCGACTTAAAAAAAAAAATGTTAAGAATACATGTCCAAATCACTGTTCAACACATCTATAAACAGAGGTCCATCCTCACATAAGGCACCAACTTTTCATTCACTTTTCACATTCGTCGTACTTTTACCAACTTAAGTGTCAGATGACTTGTAGGTACCCCACCAACTCACTAGAACATTGTTCCCACATTCGGCACCATACGTATAACACTTGAGTGTTGGGAGCCAAAGCAGAACGTTGCATAAAGATAGGAACACATGAATAGTTGGGCTTTAATAAAAATAATTTGAGATTAATATAAAAGAGCAAAGGTTTAGTTTTAATATACTCTCAGTATAAAGTTTTACGTACATACATATATAACTTTAGAAATATTTATTATTAAAGTCAAATATTTTAAATAATACAAAGGACATGATTGAATACTGTAGAAATTTTTTCTACCAAGTGTATATATATGAATTAAATCCAAAAGAGTAATGACTTCAAAATTTTCATTTTCTCTGATATAAAGATAATGATTGATATTTGATGACAATTAGAAAATGATTTTAATACAGAGTGGTTGCTAAAATCCACTAGGTACAAAATGAGGCAACCATTTTCCTTCTGCTCATATGTATAACACTTCACATTGTTGACGTCCTTCAAGCTAGTCACAGGCAAACGAATTTTGATTAACTTCATTTGTGTGTGTTCCTGGTCGATCAGTGCCTCCATTTGTACAGAGCATATATGGATTTTCTATCTAATTGAGCCATGTCTCTTAATGCTTCTTGATTAGTCTTCTTGAATACTTGAATGGTAAATAGAAGCCGGATTGTAAAGCAGAACTAAACTGTACAACTTTCCTTTTTACAAGCCAATTGGTCCCAATCCTGAATTTATCAAACATCAGCACTGTCATCCATATAATGGAAAATATTATAATTGTATATGTTTAAATTGGCGATTGATCACCCATTTTCTCTTTTACTGTGATTTTGTTAGCGTTACGGTGATTTTGCACCGTGATTATGTAAAATTTACTGCCAATTCAAACATACGGTTAAATAATTCGAAATGAGTGACCTTTTGAGTACCTGAACTAGCAGCCATTGGCTTTCTTTGTGGCAATGGTTGTAGTTCCTTGAGGTCAATCACAACAGCATTAGATGTTAGAAATGTCTTGGCCACAGAAGCTGCATGTTCTATACAGCACCTAACTACCTGCAGCAATTTTCAACATATATATTACAATTACAATATTGAACATCATGTGTATTTCTTAGTACACTAGCACTCAACATTTGCATGTGTTCCTTCATATATTGAAATCCGTGTGCATTTCTTTCTGCATTAATAGTATTGTTACACTTATTTATTTTTCCTTATATCTTCTGTGAAAGGCATTCAAATGTTCATTATACCTTTGTTGGATCCATGATTCTAGCCTTCATGAGATCCTCATAACAATCTCTAGCAGCATTGTAACCAAAATTCATGTTATCATTTGATAAAACCTGCATGACATAAGATATGTTGTTGAGTTGAATTAATTAAACACTACAGAAGATCCAAAAATATCATTGATAATCAATCTCTTACAAAAAACAGTTTCTCAACATCCTCAGGACCTTATCTATGACAATATTGCCATTTACACCAGCATTTTTCGCTATCATTCTAGCAGGATAGCTCAAAGCTCTTTTGAAGATTTCAGCTCCAATCTACAAATAGCATTACAAATAAGATTTCCATATTTTATAATCAACAAACAGGCACAAAACAAAAAGAATCTTTGTTAATATTGGAGCCTAATTTTAGTTCAATCTTTAAACAGGATAAGGGAGAATTTAGTTGTATAAAAAAGATAAGGTCCGTTTACTTACGGTCTTTCTTGTTTTCATTTTCACCGATAAAATAAACATTATAGAAGACCTTACAGAAGTTTTTAAAATTGTATACTTACAATAGATTGAATATTTTTAAAATTTTCAAAATGTTGTTTTAAGTGTTTCTGGAAATGTGTTCTCTCTAGTTTTCTTTCATCTTCTTTCATCACAATCAAAAAAAGGAAATTCATAACCAAATGTCATTCCATTCATCTACGTAAAAAGTAAGAAATTGAGAATGAAAATAAAAAATGTTGTTTGAAAGTAAACGGGTCTGAAATTACCTTCTGCTCTTCATTGTCTAGGAGACTTTTTATGCCATCAACCTTCTTTGAAAGCCTTAAAAGGCTACAGCCACCACCAACTACTACACCTTCCTCAATTGCTGCCTGCAATGTTCTAAATTAGAACTTAGAAACTTAACTATCAATTATTTCAACTAACCTCATTAAAGCCAAGAAAAGGAAATACCTTGGTTGCATTTAAGGCATCTTCAATTCTTAATTGTTTATCCTTCAACTCTACTTGTGTTAGTGCTCCTACCTATAGTTTGGATTTCAGGTTCATAAACAACTTAGTTAAACTCTTATAGCATAAGTGTTTATCATATGAAGGCTTATGTATAAGCTATTTTATAATAAAAGGTATAATAAAATCATATTGTTTTCATATAAGTTGTTTCCATAGGCTACCCTAGAGAGATCATTGAAATTTGTAAAAAATTGCTTATGGACATGTCATAATTTGTTTCTAAAGAGAATTTTTAAATAGCAACAGAATTTTTAATTTGAAATTAGATAATTCTATAACTATGTAGAATTTCCATGTAAGAATCTAAAAGTGTTTTAATTATAGAAAATTGTGGGAAGTTCCTAGAAGTCGGTATTAATTAGGAAGCTCCTAGAAGTCGATATTAATTAGGAAGCTCATAGAAGTCGGTATTAATTATGAAGCTCCTAGAAATGTGTCTAGAGTTTTATATTTGCACCTATAAATACCTACTTGTACTTGACATTAAGCATCAAGCAAATTGAGAGTTTTCTATTATAAATACTTTCCTTTCTCTAACAAAGTAGTATCAGAGTTTGGTTGTGAGAGTTGAGAAATGGCGACTCGTGATTACACTACTTTCCACTTTCCTCTTCTAAAGAAATAGAATTATGAAAAATGGTGCCTTCGCATGAAAGCATTGCTTGGCTCTCAAGGTGTATGGGAGATTGTTGAAAAAAGGCTATGATGAGCCACAAGATGAAGAGAGATTGTCTCAAGTCGCGAAAGAGACTTTGGCAAAAACAAGGAAGAAGGATCAACAAGCTCTTACTCTCATTCATCAATGTTTGGATGATTCTATGTTTGAGAAGGTTGTCGATGCTACAAATTCAATGGAAGCTTGGAAGATTTTGGAAAAATCACTCCAAGGCATTGACAAGGTGAGGAAGATAAGACTTCAATCTCTAAGGGGAGATTTCGAAGCTTTGAAGATGAAGGATTCCGAATCAATTTCGGATTATTGCTCAAGGGTGAAGACAATTGTTAATCAAATGAAGAGATATTGAGACAAGATAGAAGATGTTCGTGCAGCGGAGAAAATTCTCCGTTCCTTGACTCCTATGTTCGATTATGTGGTATGTGTTATTGAGGAATCGAAAGATCTTGACTCAATGTCCATTGAGGAATTAGAAGGTTCATTGCAAGCTCAAGAAGAAAGAATGAAGAAAAGGCAAGAGGAGCCATTAGAGCAAGTTCTCAAGATCAAAGCTTCGTTGAAGGATAGCAGAGGATTCAATAGTCAAAACGGACATGGACGTGAATAAGGAAGAGGACGAGGACGTGGTTGTGGCCAAGGAGGAAGAGGAAGAAGTTTCAATCGTGAATCAAACTACGAAGAAAGAAGTCACTCATCACCAAGAGTTCTTGGAAGAGGAAGAGGTTATGGCTATTATCAAAGTGGAAGGAGGTATGACAAATCTAAAATTGAATGTTATAACTGTCATGAATTTGGTCATTTTTCTTGGGAATGTCGTAATGCTCCTAATCAAGAGGAAGAAGAGGCTAATCTTATCGACGAAGATGAAGAGTCAACTGTGTTGCTAACACTCAAGGAAGAAGAGAGAGATGCTAATAGTTCATGGTACTTGGACAATGCTGCAAGTAACCATATGTGTGGATGCAAAGAGAAATTTGTGGAGCTTAATGAAAAGATGAATGGAAATGTTTCCTTTGGAGACTCATCAAAAGTGAAAATTGAAGGGAAAACTACGATTCTAATCTCTTCTAAAGATGAGAGCCATAAGTTGATTAGTGATGTATACTATGTGCCTAAATTAAAGAGTAATATTTTGAGCTTTGGTCAACTTCTTGAAAAAGGATATGAAATTCTCATGAAAAATAAATATATTTGGCTTAGAGATCAAAATAACAAATTAATTGCTAAAGTTCTTATGTCGAAAAATAGAATGTTTACCTTGAACCTAAGAACTATTGAAGCAAAATGTTTGAAGAAGCCACATCAAGAGCAACTAAGCCACTGCAACTTGTGCACACTGACTTGTGTGGACCAATCAATCCATCTTCATTTGGTAAGAGTAAATATTTCATTCTCTTTATTGATGATTTTAGTAGAAAAACTTGGATTTATTTCTTAAAACAAAAATCAGAAGCTTTTGTTGCTTTCAAGAACTTCAAAGCTCTTGTAGAGAAGGAGAGCGGTCATGAAATCAAAGCTTTGAGATTTAATCGAGGAGATGAATTCACTTTGAAGGAGTTTAATGAATTTTGTGCAACTCATGGAATTCGTCGTTCATTGATAGTTTCAAGATCTCCGCAACAGAATGGAGTGGCCGAGAGAAAGAATAGAACTATTTTGAACATGGCAAGATGCATGCTAAAATCAAAAAGGATGCCAAAGGAGTTTTGGGCTGAATCAGTTTCTTGTACGGTCTATTTGGCAAATCGCTCTCCAACATCAAATGTCAAAGACCAAACCCCTTTAGAAGCATGGAATGGAAGGACGCCTAGTGTTAATCATTTGTGTGTCTTTGGGAGCATAGCATATGCACATGTGCCACAACAAGAAAGATCCAAACTTGATGATTAAAACATCAAATATGTCTTTGTTGGATATGATCCACATTCTAAATGTTACAAGTTGTACAACCCATGCAACAATAAGGTAATGGTGAGTCGTGATGTTGAATTTGATGAAGATGCTACATGGAATTGGGAGGATCAAGAAGAAACAAACTATAATTTCCTTCCATATTTTGAAGAAGATCAAGAGGCCACAACACCAGTTCAAGATGCAACTCCACCTTCTTCACCTCCGTCTTCACCTACTTCTCTAGATGAAAGTTCAAGCGAGAGACCAAGTAAGATGAAAGATATAGAAGACATTTATGACAGGTCAACTGAAATTACTCTTGACCTTGAAGAGTTGTATTGTCTCTTGGCGGATAATGAACCATTAAATTATGGAGAAGCAATGAAAGATAAAAGGTGGAGACAAGCCATGGACGAGGAGATCAAATCAATTGTGAAGAACAACACTTGGGAATTAGTAACTCTTCCAAAAGGCCATGAAGCAATTGGAGTCAAATGGGTGTACAAGGCTAAAAAGAATGCTAATGGAGATATTGAAAAATACAAAGCAAGACTTGTTGCAAAAAGCTACAAACAAAAACATGGAGTTGACTATGAAGAAGTTTTTGCACCAGTTGCTCGCATGGACACTATTCGTTTGTTAATCTCTGTAGCAGCTCAAAATAAGTGGAAACTTTATCAATTTGATGTAAAATCGACATTTCTAAATGGCTATCTTGAAGAAGAGATCTGTGTTGAGCAGCCAATGAGGTACGTGATTAAAGGACATGAAGATAAAATTTCGAGATTAAGAAGAGCGTTGTATGGATTAAAGCAAGCACCAAGAGCATGGAATAGTCTCATCGACAAATACATCCAAGACAATGGGTTTGCTCGTTGTCTCAATGAATATGCTCTTTATGTCAAAGTTTGTGATAATGGAGATATTTTGATTGTTTGTCTCTATGTGGATGGTCTTATATTCACTAGGAACAATCCAAGTTTGTTTGAAGAGTTCAAAAAGGCCATGGTGCTTGAGTTCGAGATGACAGATATCGGGCTCATGTCATACTACTTAGGCCTAGAAGTAAAGCAATAGGAAGAAGGTATATTTATTTCTCAAGAAAACTATGCAAAGGAAGTTTTGAAGAAATTTAAAATGTTTGATTGCAATCCGGTGAACACGCCAATGGAGAGCAGATTGAAGTTGTCAAAGTTTGAAGATGGACCAAAGGAGGACCCTTCTTTTTTCAAAAGCCTCGTTGGAAGCCTAAGATACTTAATATGTACAAGACCTGACATTCTATATGCGGTTGGAGTAGTGAGTCGTTTCATGGAAGCTCCTACTACTACACACATGAAAGTCACTAAGAGGATACTTCGCTACCTTAAAGGTACGCTTGATTATGGACTATTTTACTCTTCTTCTAATGATTTTAAATTTTTTGGATTTTGTGATAGCGACTTTGCAGGAGATATTGATGATAGAAAGAGTATTAGTGACTTTATATTTTTCATGGGAGACTGTGCTTTTTCATGGAGCTCAAAGAAGCAACCTATTGTCACACTTTCAACGTGTGAGTCATAGTATGTAGCAGCAACATCTTGCAATTGTCATGCCATTTGGCTAAGGAGATTATTGGAGGAACTTCATATACCACAAAGGAAGCTACTGATATTTATATAGACAACAAGTCGGCACAAGCACTTGCAAAGAATCTAGTGTTTCATGATCGTAGCAAGCACATAGACACAAGGTACCATTTCATTAGAGAATACATTGCCAAGAAAGAAGTTGAGCTTAAATATGTGAAGACTCAAAATCAAGTTGCAGATATTTTTACAAAGCTGTTAAAATTTGAAGACTTTCAAAGGCTAAGAGCAAGACTTGGAATGAAGACGAAAAATTTCAAATTAAGGGGGAGCAATATTATTACTAATTTGAAATTAGATAATTCTATAACCATGTAGAATTTCCATGTAAGAATCTAGAAGTGTTTTAATTATAGAAAATTGTGGGAAACTCCTAAAAGTCGGTATTAATTAGGAAACTCCTAGAAGTCGGTATTAATTAGGAAGCTCCTAGAAATGTGTTTAGAGTTTTCTATTTGTACCTATAATTACCTACTTGTACTTGACATTAAGCATCATGCAAATTGAGAGTTTTCTATTAAAAATACTTTCCTTTCTCTAACAGACTTATGTATAAGCTATTTTATAACAAAAGGTAAAATAAAATCATATTGTTTTTATATAAGTTGTTTTCATAAGCTACCCTAGAGAGATCATTGAAATTTGTAAAAAAATTGCTTATGGACATGTCATAAGTTGTTTCTAAAAAGAATTTTTAAATAGAAACAGAATTTTTAAATTTTGAATACTGAAAATGAAAATAAAATTAATGAAGTTCATACTACCTGAAGAATGGCAATACCACCTGATAATCTTGCTATCCTTTCATTCAATATATTCTTTTGGAAATTTTCATCACTATTCTGCAAAATATGAATTAGATGTGCAGTGTAGGTGATTTTCTTCTTCTAAAGTTGTTAACCAGTAGCCATGCATCATGTAACTTCTAAGATTATACAGTGAATCAAGTGAAAATATTCAAACATTGGAAAAGTTCTCTCTGTACCTCAACAAGCCTCCGTAGTTGATTAACCCTCTTCTCAACAGATGGTCTAGTACTCCCATCAGTGACTAGTAAGGTAGAATCTTTTGTTATGACAACCTTTGTAGCAGAACCCAACACATTCTTGCTAACTTTTTCTAAGGTGAAACCCATATCTTCTCTTATTACAGTACCTGAAAATTTACAAGAATGCAAGAAAGTAAATATAACTAGAAAATGAATTGAATGAAAGCTATGCTTAGAAGCTAGTCATGCTTTCTTTCACCATTTATTATTTTACCATATTGATGAAAATGAGAATTAGTACTTTATTTGGTGGGAACCAAACCAAGCATCACATGTCCTCCTCCATTAAGAATTGACTTAGGCATACCTGGCTCTCTCATTGCTTAAAGTAGCTCTTAGTAGAGGCTGGAAGCATCTATTGCTAGACTCATTGGTGGTAACCTAGAGTCATTGCTAGACCATTTTGCTTAAAAGAAAGTTGTTGACAACTAATTTTGGTGATGTCTTTGTAATTAAACACAAATATAAGCATCAAAGAACTTGACTCAAATTTTCAATGAACCATAGTGTAAAGTAAGAATTTAAGCAACTACATTCATCTTCTTCGGACACTAATTTTTCTTGTAGATGTTTAGAAAAGAAAGGAAATACCTAATTTAGTCTCAAATTATAGAACCATATCAACATAGTACTCCATATTCTCAATATTTTAAAATGATTTATAGAATTGCAAAATGTTAATCAAGATGCATCTCGGCCATTTTTCACTTAGTTTCAAATATATCTCCAAAATTACCAACTTAATATCAATATAGGCCCTACAAATACCAGCAAAGGGACAAATCTAATTAATATTTTACAACTTCAAAGATCATTGTCAATGTAGAGGACTAAGTTGATGATGCTATAATTTCAGGGACTAAATTTTGAGTGCTTACTCTTAAAAATATATCTACAAACAAAATTTAAGCTTCTAAATTAATTTGAGTAATTGATCTTATACCTCCAGTCAAGATGGCAATATCTTCCAAGTATTGGCTTTTCCGTTCACCAAATGCAGGAGCCTTAATAGCAGCAACCTTAAGCACACCACTAAGTTTATTTTTAATAACTGGAGCAAGTGCTTCCTGCTCAATTCCCTCAGCAACTATCAAAATTGAATACTTCTCTTTCACTGCATCATTCAATATTTTAAGCAGCTCTTTTGGATTTGTGATCTTTTTGTCAACTAAAAGCAACTGCAACCAAAGAATTCATGCAACATCTAATTATTTTTTTATAAAATTCATGTGACGATTTTATTATATACTAATTGTTATACCTTGCAGTTGTGAAGTTCAACAGTCATCTTTCTTCGATTTGTGACGAAGTATGGAGATAGATATCCGCGATCGAATTGCATTCCTTCTACTATCTCTAGACTACTCTCAATGTACTTCCCTTTTCCAATTGTCACTACTCCTTTTCTGCCTACTTTATCCAAAGCCTCAGAAATCATTTTTCCAACGACATAATCGTTTCCCGCGCTGACTGCTGCAACATCTTTAAGTTCATGATCCTCGACCTACAAATGCAACCAATGTTGTTGAATTCAGCAAAGAATTTTCCAGCTACAAAAATTGACAGGCAGAAAAATCCATAATTAAATCATCATCTCAAGCTATATAATTCTCGAAATGTCCATTCTTCCAGCAGTTTTTTTAACAAAAATCATAGAAAAACTATGGGTAAACAATCATTTTCATCCATAACCATGTGAGACGCTGTCATTGTAGTCCTTGAATTTATCGAAACTACAAAAACATCGGTAAGTTTCTTTTGTAAGAAATTTCATAGACCAAATTGACTAACAAAGATGCATTCTAGGATCAAACTAAGGAAAGACCGTTTGAGAACCAAACGACTAGTGAAAGACAAATTTATGTATGTTTTTGTAACTTTAACAGCACCAATACATTTAAAGACAAAAATGAGTGTTTGCTCGATAAATACTAGATAATAGAGCTTACTTCTCTAGACATCAACTTAAGTTCAGAAACAAGTGCTATTGCTGTCTTCTCAATCCCGCGAGCAATTTGGATAGGATTCATTCCAGCTGCAATAACCTATAAGACAATGAAAAAGCACAAAAATTTAAGAAGACCCTTTTCAAAGTCATTAGCCTTTGTGGCATTAGCATAAACGGGAAGCTAATATTTTCCGAACTTCATTTACAACTTTAAAATATATATTTGTGACTTATAAGTATTGTTATGTATGTAAATTTTTCATTAAAAAAACCTTAAAATGTGGTAAAATCTAATACTGCTATTTTCACTAAGGGTTTTTATTTATGTACCTTTGTTCCTTCTTTGATTAAGCCATGAGCAAGAACAACAGATGTAGTTGAACCATCACCAGCTAAGTCATTGGTTTTTGCACCAGCTTGTCTCACCAATTTAACTCCAACATTCTCCAATGGATCTTCCAATTCAATCTTAAATAACATCACAAAAAGAAAGCACAAAAATAAGAAAATTTTGATTAAAAAAAATAACAAAAATTAAAATAGTATATTTTTCACTGAAAACTAATAATATATTGCATACAACACTTGTCATTACATTTCAATCACTTTATTTTTTAGAAATTATTACAGTTATTTGAATGTCAATGTCGTGTTTAGTATCTTTATACGGGTGAATTACTAAAAAGAAAGAAAAAAAATAACCTCTTTGAGAACAGTTTCTCCATCATTGACAATCTTGGGTGGACCATACTTGTTGTGCAACACAACATTTCTCCCCTTAGGACCCAATGTAACACCAAGCAGCTCTGCGACTAAGTCCACCCCTGCCTGCAACACAATGAGAACTCACTTACTCAAATCATTTCTTATGGAAAGAATTATACAAATTAAAGGAATTAAAATAAAAGAAGTTAGTGATACCAAAAGCTTCTTTGTGGTAGCACCATCATGGTTGAAATGAAGTTCTTTGGACATAGCTCTTGTTCGTGGTCTAGGAAGTGATGATGAATTAGAAAAGGAGAATGTAGCAGATATAGGTGATGGAGAAGAAGATGACATGGCTTTGTGTGTTTGAACTATGTACGGAAAGAAACAAGTTGAAGAATGATGCAATGGTTTAGAGTTTGCAGAATTTTGGTGGATAAGAGTAATGCGGTAAAAAAGCAGAGATATCTTTGCACTAAAGAAAATGGAAAGGAAAAATATCTTACAATTACTTTTGGCGCTATTGTAAGCAACTCTCCATTTTCTTTTTTTTGCTTTTATCTTTTCTACATTTTTATTTTCTTACTTGTTATGCAAAATAATCGGTTTATTTAGTATCCTATTTATTAAATACCATCTTTTTAAATTAAACGAAAAATTACTTTCTTTTTAATCAAATAATTGGATTAAAAATATGGTCATGAGTTCATTATCGGTTAATTTAGTATCTTATTTTTTATATACCTATCTTTTTAAATTAAAAGGAAAAATTACTTTCTTTTTAATCAAATAATTGGATTAAAAACATAGTTATGAGTTCATTGATTAACCAATTGTCCTTATGGGTGTTATAAAAAAAATTTAAATGGTTCATATGGTGGTGGAATAGAGTTTATAATGTAATGTACAAGGAAATAATTGGACATATCAACCACAAAATCTCGTAGTTGTGCTACAATCTCCCTCATTTTCATGATGTGCTCATGCAAACCTTTTAGAGTAAGAAGCTTTGTGGTTAAAGATTTCATAGTTAGCGTGCTAGTGCCTTATCAGATGTCTGAAATTGTTCATCAATGGCCTTGATCGATAATGCTCGAACATTATCATGTTGATCAACACAACCACGAATACTAGCATAAATGTTGGTCTTTATCATCTAAAAGGCTAGTTTCAATAAGAGAAGGTGGTTCATCTTTTTTTCGAATAGAACAATCAATAGCTATCCACTCTAAGTGAAGAAGAATTGTCTCCTTCCACACCTTATAGTTTTTGTCCCTCAGTTCAATAATTTCACAATTAAAATCAAAAAAAATTCATAGATTGCATAATTGTAAAAATAAAACATACATTCTTATAATAAAATAAAAAATGAGACTACTAATCAAGTGGCATAAAAGTTACTTGTAGACTAGTGTTTTATTCAATTAGATTCATATAAAACTTAATAATAATACTATCAAATTATATTTCCCTTTCAAATTCATGTGGGTAAATTAGAAAATATAAATTGATCTTTTATGTTAATTAATTATAAAAAGATAATAAAAATTCTTAACGGATAAGATTTAATATGTTCGGTATAATCAATTACCATCGATATCATAAAAGTGATCTTAAACATTTAATATATTTTCTTTTATAATTAAATATATGTGGCTATTCTCTAATTTATCAAAATAATATAGATCATCACAACATTTAATTCACACTAATTAAGTTATACAAAAGTAGTTTAATTTTATTTCGTAACACTAATAATGCATGATTAATTAAACTAATAATAATATCATCATACAACACAAATAATCACAACACATATATGTTAACTTATATATCGATCGAATAAACAAATTATGTCACTAAAGCATTCTGGGATTAGCACATAATGCACCGAGCACATTGAAATATGCAACAAATAAATTGTTATTTTATAAATTCATCTTCAACCTCTGAATGGATCTCTCGACCTAGTTAAAAATCCAGACTAAAAAATGTCAATTGTAACACCAAAATACAAGAGTTTGATCCAAAACATCCTCCAAAAACATGAATTGTTCTGTTTACATTAAAGAAATTGTGAATTGTTAATCAATATATTTCATAAGAAATCCAAAGCCTTAACATATTAGAAAGTTGTGAATTCAATTGAAAAAATATTGTTGAATTGCGATAATGTGTATGCCTTATATGTTTGCTTATTTTTGTATCTAGCATCTCTATTAATTCCTATTTAATTTTATCCTCATGTGTATCAAAAATGTAAAATAACTTACAAAGTTTAAAATTCTTAAAGCATCATTTTATGTTATTCAGCGGGAGTCCTAGAATATTGATTTAAAAAGTTTATTTAAGAAGTTCAAAAGACTAATATGTTAAACAATTTTTGAGTACTAAAATTAGGGGAGCATTCTTTTAAACCTTATTTTGTAAAGAAAAATTGTTCATTAATTGTATTGTTGTTTTTCATCATAAAAAAGAGAGAGATTGTTAGTACAAAAGTGGTTTTTACTAAAATCTTTTGGTTGATATTTTGAAGATAGCAAAATAAACAAATAAGAACAATTATCCCCCTAATTGTATTTGCTAAATGTGTCATCATAGTAGATTTATCCTTCAATTGAAGAAACACATGACATCATCTGATAATGTCATTTTCTAAGATTTGTCTTCTTATATCAATATACATTGAATTAATATGAAGATGTATATGGATATATCTTAAAAGTTGGTATGCCTTAAATGTTAATTCAAGATCTCCAACGGTAACATTCTCAAATACATATATTTCTTAATATTTGATTAGAAACTGATCAATATGAAATAGGGGCTTAGAAAACGATAAAGACAATGTGTTAAGAAGAATTTAGGTAAAAGTCTAGAACACATCAAAAGAATGAAAAACCATCTTAGTATAGAGTTACTATAATTAATGTAAAGTAGTCAAAGTATTTTATACACTTGAATTGATATAAGACTAGAAATGTAATATTCTCTCAATGAGAGTTAGAATCCTTAAAACAAATTTTGTATCAATTCAGACATAAACTAGAACTGATGAAAATTAGCTTGATAGTGATAACAACTCTTTCATTCATAAGAGGTACCTGAAGAGGTATAACGATACACATTATCCTCAACAGCAGCCTACTACAGAACTCATATTTTTTTTAACAAGAGAGAAATGAAAAATGAGCTTTTAAGCATCAAAAGGTTAAAAGTTCATATCTAATTTATCATTTGTTAAAAAAATTCTAAATTTTTGCAAGGTAGTTGTTAAACATGTCCTAAACATTACTGGAAAAAAAAATTCAAAAATTCAAAAAATACACAATATTTAGATTAAAATCAGGAACTAAAAATTAAAATGAAAATTTTTAAAGGACTAAAAATTGATGAAATTTTTTATAAGGACTAAAAACAAAATTATAAACTTTTATAGGGACTAAAAACTTATTTAAACATGTTTATCAAACTTAGAAGGAGTCTTTGAATTCTGATCAAACATATGGTTGCTTACTAAGTATGTAAGTCGACTTACATTTCAGATTGTATGCATACCTAAATTAGTATCTTTAGAAATAGAATTTTGGGCAAACTTGTTAAGACAAACTCTCAAATTAAAGTTTTGATTAAAATAAACAAAGGTTAATTAAGAATGTTAACGATGATTTTAAAATGTTATGTTAATTTAACTTGTGCTTTTGAGTGAATTAATTAAAAGATAAGAATCAAAGCAAAACAAAGAAATCAGATAAAAACTGAACAGATAAAGAAACAAGAACATTCTGGAAAAAATGGATAATGTTCTCTAGGATCAAGACTGATCATCACAACCTCAAGATCAATCACTCTTCATTAGTTCAAAGAAGATTCTGCCTCTGAATTTCATGCTAATGTTATCAGTACTTGACTAGGATCAAGAAGGATCCATTCTAATCAAAGAAGGCATTCAAATCACTAAGATAAAAAGGTAACGAATCTAGCAAGTTAAAACAAATATGAACCTTCTTCAGCTTAACTGTCAAGAAAGTAAATCAATCCTAATTTGTATAAGTCAGTCAGAATGATCAAAAAATGAACTTCCAGACTGATCATCAATCTCTATAAAGTACAAAACTGACAGTCTAGATTGATTATCAATCTCCGCGATCCTACAGAAACTCGGTATCAATCTCCATATTTCTGCACAAGTTCATCATCATTCTCCAAACTATTTTGGACATAATCAAGTCTCCAGATCAAAGATATAACATCAAAAATATATCTGAAGCGTAAAGGTCATTAAACACAAGAGAAATTTGATTAAGAAAGAATAAAAATGCTCAGTTAAATAGATTTCATAAAGTGTTCAAAGGCTGAAATACTTTCATTCATATATATTGGTTTTGGTCAAAGAGACAAAGCACTAAGGGAAATTGTAGAAGTTCAAGTTCTATCAAGTCTCACAAATCATTCACATTAACATACTTGAAATTCTCATTTTCTCAAAAAAGATTCAGTTCTGATCATATATCTTACTTTGTTATTATTGTATTAAATTCTTTGTAAAGAATCGAATCTCAAACAAGAGTTGAGACATCTTAGATTCTATCAAAACGATCTCATCATTATTGTAAAACTCAAACTATAAGAGTTTAGTATAGTTTGAATAGATTGCAAGAAACCCTATCAAGGTTGATAGGTGACGTGATTAAATCTCTTTATGGGTGGAAAGAAATAAAGCTTGTAATAGATCAAGGTTGATCTGAACTAGGTGTGTAAAACTAAGAAGGTTCTTGTTTTAAACACTTAGTGGAAAAACTCACAGTTGTGAAGACTGAACGTAGCCCAAGTTGGGTGAACTAGGATATATCCTTGTGTGGTATTCTTTCTCTTACCTCCTTATTCATTAAGCCTGATTAATTACCCTAGTTAAAACATAAACTAAATTTCTATATTTAAGCTAACCAAGAACGTTCTCTGTTTTTAGGTAAAAACCAAGAACATTCTCCGTTTTTAGTTTTCGTAACCCAAATCATTCTTGAGTTAAATCCTTAAGTTTTTCAGGAACCTTTTAGTAGTAACATTTACAATTCAAACTCTCTTCTTTGTAAATCGACATTTCTACTTCAATTGGCATTAGAGAATGGTCTCTAGAAATATTAAAACACCTAACAAGTACTAGAGAAAAGATATAGAAGAAAAGATGTCGAAAGTAAAATACATTGTTGAAGGAGGATCTTCAAATAGACCACCTTATATTGATGGATCTGACTATTATTTCTAGATAATAAGATGGAGCTATTTTTAAAATCTCAAGATACAGGGATGTGACACATCATTACAGATGGAGATTTTACACCAAGAGTTGATCAAAATAATTCAACCTCTACTGCAAAGAAAGGAAGCAAATTGGACAGCTGATGATAAAACTAAGTTACTCCTAAACTCTAAACTCAAATATTCTTATCGTGTGCTTTGAGCAGGGAAGAAAGTGAATGAATTGATGAATGCATAATTGCTAAAGAAGTATGGGATACACTACAAACTCATTATGAAGGAGCAAGTCATGTCAAAGAAACAAGAATAGACATTGACATAAGGAAGTTCGAACTGTTCGAGATGCAAGAAGGAGAAACTATTGATGAAATGTACTTCAGATTCACAACAATAGTAAATGAAATGCGTTTTCTTGGCAAAGCTTACTCAGTACAAGAAAGAGTAAGAAAAATCATGAGGTGTCTTCCAATCATATGAAGACCAATAGTAACAGCTAGAAGCCAAGACAAGAACCTTGAATCACTTCCCCTAAAAGAACTAATTGGAACTTTGAGAGCACATGAAGTAATACTACAAGAAGACAAACCAATCAAGAAAGGAAAAACAATAGCTCTAAAAGCATCTCAAGAAAGAATCACATTACAAACAGAGGAGGAACTAGAAGAAATTGAACAAGAAGATGTTGATGAAGAAATTGCTCTTCTCACCAGAAGGATAAAAATAATGATGAGAAGAAGAGATCAAATCAAAAAAAGATTTCAAAACAAAAATCCCAAAACAGAAGTGGACAAGAGTCAAGTCACATGCTTTGGATGTAATAAATTAGGACATTACAAAGCAGAATATCCCTTAAAGAAAAAACCAGCAAAACAATTTCCCTTCAAAAAGAAATCAATGATGGCCACGTGGGATGATTCAGAAGAATCAGAAACAAAAGAAGGTGAGGAAGCCAACATATGCTTGATGGCAAAGACAGAAGAAGATGAAGTAACAAATTATGAACCTTGTTATTAAAGTGAACAAATGGGAAAAGAATTTGATAACTTGCTAATTGACTCAAACCTTCTTATTCAAAAATGTAGTTCTTTAAAAGAGCAATTTCATATAGAAAAAGAAAACGCTCAAGCTAGGAATAATGTCCTCAACAATATCATTCAACAACTAAAAGAAACTCAGCAACAAAATTTTGAAAGTAAAAAAACCAAGAACGTTCTGCAACGAAAATGGAGAACGTTCTCCTTAAAATTGAAAACGAACATCTTAAAAGTGACTTGTTAAATTTTATTAAAGTCACTGAAACGTTTCAAAACATCATGGAATCTCAAGTAGGAATCTTTGATAAAGCTGGTCTTGATTTTAATCAAACTCAAAAAACAAAAGTGTATGAAAACGTTTTTGTTCTAGAAAGAAAGGAAGAAAAATAGAAAACTAGATGCTCATATTGTAAAAAAACTTGGACATCTGAAATTTGCATGCTACTTTAAAAAAAGAGATGAAAAGATTAAACGCAAAAGGATTTTTAGAGGAAAAGACCGTTCTATAAATAAAGCTAAAACAATTTTGAAAAAAACTGCAAAACGGAGAACGTTCTCCAGGCTATTTTCAAAACGGAGAATGTTCTGAAACAAAAACTGAACCTTCTCCAAAAAATCTGGAAAAAGGGGAACGATATGGAATTGTTTCAAAATCAAGATTAAAATCTTTTAAAACCTAGATTACAAAATCAATTCCAAGACCAACTATTTAATGTTCATATTGTCTCAAAAGTGGTCATGAAAAATCAATATGATATCTTAAGAAGAAAGAAAACTTTAAAACTAACTCTCAAGGACCCAAGACCAAATTGGAACCCAAGGCTGAGATAACATCTTATGCAGGTTGGATTTCCAAATGTGAAGAGAAAGTCTTGGTTCTTGGACATTGGTTCTTGAAGACACATGACGAGAGATAAAAAATGTTTCATGACATTCATCAAGAAAGATGGAGGATCGGTCACCTTTGGAAACAACAATCAAGCTCAAATTAAAGGTAAAAGAACTATTGATAAGGTAAACTCTACTCAAATAACTGATGTTCAATATGTTGAAGGTTTGAAACACAATCTTCTACGCATAAGTCAACTATGTGACAATGGTTTTGAAGTTATCTTCAAACCAAGTATATGTGAAATCAAAAAAGTTGAAACTGAGGAAATTCTTTTTTCTAGAAATAGAAAGAAAAATTTATATGTTTTATATCGTGAAGAATTACCTGATGAATCATGTTTTATGTCAATTAGTAAAGATAAATGGATATGGCATAAAAGGGCTGGACATAAAAGTATTAAAACAATTTCAAAAATCTCAAAACTAGATCTTGTTAGAGGATTACCCAAAATCAATTTTGATAAAGATAAAATATGTGAAGCTTGTGCAAAAGGAAAGCAAGTCAATAGCAATTTTCATTCAAAAGATTTTGTAACTCCAAATAGAACTCTTGAATTACTTCACATGGATCTCTTTGGGCCAATCAAAATAACAAGTTTAGGAGGAATGAAATATGGCTTCGTTATAGTTGAAAAAATTTCAAGATACACTTGGGTATTAATTTTAAAACAAAAAGATGACTCATTTGATGCATTTAAAATCTTTTGCAAAAAGGAACAAAATGAAAAAGAATCCAACATCATTTATGTAAGAAGTGATCATGGAGGATAATTCATAAATGCCCCTTTTAAAACCTTATTTGATGAACTTGACATTTCTCATAATCTATCTTGTGCAAGAACTCCACACGAAAATGGAGTTGTTGAACGAAAAAATAGAACATTACAAGAAATGGCAAGAACAATCTTGGAAGAATCTAATGTTGAAAGATATTTCCGGGCTTAAGCATTAGTACATCTTGTTACATTTTAAATCGTGTAACCATAATAAAAATAATCAACAAAGCCCCATATGAAATCTAGAAAAACAGAAAACCAAACATTTCTTATTTTCACATTTTTGGATGTTATTGTTATATTTTGAACAACAAAGATGTTCTTGGAAAATTTGATGCGACATAGCAATCTTCTTAGGTTATTCAAACAATTCTAAAGGCTATAGAGTATTTAATTTAAGACTAAGGTTGTTGAAATCAGTATGCATATATTATTTGATGATTTTAATGATTTGGATATGAGTAAAAAGGATGAGGAAGAAGAAATTCAAACTGGTCTGAAACAACATAACAGTCTGCAGGAAATAGATATTGATAAACAATTTCTGTTTGATTCTCCACCAAAAAGTTGGAGAACAATTGAAGATCATCCTCAAACACAAATCGTTGGAGACACAACTGATGAGATTCGAACAAGAAAATTATTCAATAATGATGAAAACAACATGGCAATGATATCTAAAATTGAACCAAAAACAATTAAAGCACTCATAGTTGATCAATTTTGGATTGGGGCCACGAAGGAAAATTTGTTGTAGTTTGAGAAAAATGAGGTATGGACCTTGGTACCTGATCCACAAGATCAAACAATCATTGGTACACGATGGGTTTTCAGAAATAAATTAGATGAAAAATGTAAGGTTATAAGGAACAAAACAAGATTAGTTGCTCAAGGCTATAATCAACAAGAATGTATAGATTATGATGAAACTTTTGCTCCAGTTGCAAGCTTATTGTGACGTTGATTACGCTGGAGATCAAATTGAAAGAAAGAGCACTAGTGGAGCATATTCGTTCTTAGGTGAAGCATTGATAAGCTGGTCTTGCATAAAACAAAACACAACAACCTTATCAACCACTGAAGTTGAATATGTCTTAGCAGCAAATTGTTGCTCACAAGTTCTTTGGATTAAAAATCAACTTGAAGACTTCTCATTAAGTTACTCAAACATTCCAATTTAATGTGATGATACTAGTGCAATCAAATTATCTACAAATCCAACACAACACTCTAGATCAAAACACATTGAAATAAAGCAACATTTTATTTGTGATCATGTTAACAAGAAAGATATTGAATTAATCTTTGTTGATACTCAAAATCAACTTGCTGACATTTTTACAAAGCCTCTAGTTGAGGATAATTTCAATTTGATCAAAGAAAAACTGAAAAATTGTGAAAAATCCAAAGAATTCATGTTAAATTTTAATTCTGCAAAAAATGGAGAACAATAATCAATCTCCGTTTTCCAGGCATCAGTCTCCGTTTTTCAACCAACATTCTCCTACGTGTCATCACTTTCTCTCTTGCACAAAAAAGGCAAATCTTAGCATTTAATGCATGTGTCTCCTTGGCTGCAAAAGAACACTGACACACTATCTAAGGCATTTTTGCCCCCAAACTTTCTTCTCCTTCCCAAGGTTCAAATAATCATTATTTTTTCTCTTCAAAATCAAAATTCTGATTGACAACTAAACCACTTCATTTTTCCTTAAAAACAAAAACTGAGACAAAACTCTTTATCTTTCTCCTCAACTTCTCTCTCTCAAAAAATCCTTCTCAGAACACAATAATTTGATGCAACACAACAACTGATGGGATTCTCAAAAAACCTCAACACGGAAAAACGCATATCCCTACTGATACATCTTCATCATATGCATATTTTTCATTGTTTTTAGTTTTGTTTGTCTTTTATTCATTAGTTAATTTAAGAAGTTATTTGATATATTTTGTTGATTTTAGTTCTTTGATTTAATGAAATGATTATGTTCTTATTTCCTTGATTAAGTAGAGAACTTTCGTAGTTTTGCATTGTTTCTCTATTTTAGTTTAGTATTGAATTTTAGTGAGAAATCAACATGATCTATATGGAGTATTTCAGGTATATCTAGAGTTGTAGATGTCCAATTAGAGTCCAATCAAGTGCAAATGAAAGCTAAGATCCATAGCTACAATTTTCATGAAGACATCAGAACCCAATTCATACGAGAAAAATGCAGAAAGCGTCAAACAGAAGAAGTTGTGCGCCTAGAGTGCAACATCTGCGTCTGAGGCGCATTTTCAGGCTGAAGCCTCTGCCGGTACGCGCTTGAAGCCCAAATTTTGTGCCTGAAGCGCGTGACACGCGGTTGAATGTGTAAAAACATGTTTTTTTTTTCACTTTTATGGATCTGTTTTACTATTGGAAAGTTTGGAGACTTGTGCCCAAGCATAAAAACTCAAAGACGACTGTTTCTAACACCATTGGAGCAGTTTTTTCAAGAATCATTCATGAATCTTTCTTGTAATTATTCTATAATCTCTATCTTTTTTTGTCTCTTTCATGAGTAACTAAACCCTATTTGTTAGGGATGAGTGTAACAAGATGAAACCCTGATTTTTCTAATTTGATTTCTTGTTATATGAATGAGTTTATTGAATTATTTTCCCATCTCTAGCTTAATGTTTTTTATTGTTTGATCAACATTAAAATGTTCTAGGATTCTTATTTTGAAATGGAAGTGGACTTTACGAATGCTTGAGATGAGAAATTCATGAATTTGTACTCTAGGGATAGATGCAGATCATGAAACCAATTAAATTAGTTGCAAAGGCAATAGTTTAACAAGAGAATTCCTATACGGTAAGGCTTAATTCTAATCTTAAATCCACTAAGGAATTATGGGTTACTTTGGAATTCAAGGTTCTGTCACTAAGATATTAGGGCAAGAATAATAAAGAGAATTCGGTAATAATTCAATAAAGGAATTCAATAACTAGAATCAAATTAGACACCAATGTTGAATTCGAAGTGAAACTCATCCCTAGCATAGAAATTGAAAGACGGTTGTTTCTAACACCATTGGAGCAGTTTTATTAATAATCATTCATTAATATTTCTTGTAATTCTTCTCTAATCTCTATCTTTTCTATATCTTTCATGAGTAACTAAACCCTATTTGTTAGGGATGAGTGTAACAACATGAAACCCTTACTTTTCTGATTTGATTTCTTGTTATATGAATGAGTTTATTTAATTATTTTTCCCATCTATGTGCTTAATGCTTTTTATTGCTTAATCAACATTAAAATGTTCTACGGTTCATATTTTGAAATGGAATTGGACTTTACGAATGCTTGAGATGCGAAATACATGAATTTGTAGTCTAGGGAGAAATGTAGATCATGAAACCAATTAAATTAGTTGGAAAGGCAATAGTTTAACAAGAGAATTCATATACGGTAAGGCTTAATTCTAATCTTAAATCCACTAAGGAATTAGGGGTTACTTTGGAATTAAAGGTTTTGTCACTAAACATTAGGGCAATAATAATAAAGAGAATTCAGTAATAATTCAATAAAGGAATTCAGTAACTAGGATCCAATTAGACACCAATGTTGAATTCAAAGTGAAATTCATCCTTGACATTTTTCTTATTATAAAGGATCAATTTTATTACTATTGTGAATTTCAAATATTATTTCAATCAATTCGAAAACTTTTTGTTCAATTTTAGTAATTAAATAAAATTTAATAGTAAAACGTAATCCTTGAGTTCGACACTCGATACTACCGTTTTATTATTACTTGTAATGATTCAGTACATTTGTTGAAAGGCTATCAAGTATTTGACTTACCATCCTCATCTTCTCCATCTTTTCCATCTTCAAACTCCATAAGTTGTTCACCCTCTCCACCACTAAGACCAACTCCACCACAAACTTCCTCTAATACAACATTTTTCAACTATCTTTCATCTTCCCCAGAAAAAAAACCCTAATCCTCTGTCTACTGTCCTTCCACCTTTCTATACATGCCCTCCTCCAAATCTCGCTCAAGTTCCTCCACACTTATGAAATCCCATAACAACAAAAAGACGCTCTATGCGTGTTCAATCAGGCATTGGAACTTCAAAAGCCTCAAACATCAAATCATCGTTCTTCATCATCTCTGATTTTGAGACTGATGAATCATCTGACACACCTCCTCACACAACTCCAAAAGAGAAGGAAATCATCCCATCAAAACCAAATAAACCCATCACCCCCGTCCAAATCTTCATTCTCTTATGAGTTGTCTCAATCAACTACACCAAATCAAAAACGGAGATTGATAAATGAAATTTTCTCCTCTTTCAAAAAATCATCTCAGTCTTCTTCCCAATCCACCAAACCAACACCTCGTTCCATGAAAATCAAAACAACCATCACCATTGCCCAATTCCTAGCCAAGAATAATCTTAAAAATCCACAAATAAAGAAATCACATGCACCTAAACATAACCTAAAAACTAATTAACCCACTTCTCTAGAACATTCTCCTATTCCACAATGTTCCCCATCCCTAAATCTAGAACGTTGCCCACTTCAAGAACGTTCTCCAATTCGTTAACCTTCTCTTTCCTCAAATCCAAAACATTCTCCACTTCAACAATGTTCTCTAGTTCGTCAACCCTCTCCTTCCCCAAATCCAGAATGTTCTTCACTTCATGAACATTCTCTAGTTCATGTAACTTATCCCTCACCAAAAACCAAACGTTCTCTCACTCCAAAACGTACCTCTTCCTCAACCTCTGAATCATCTCCACAACCATCTCCTTCATCCAAAAAATCAAAACTTCACAATCTCCCTCTTATTCCTTCCAAAGTTTCCAAGCTCTTCAAAGACAAATGGGATCAACGCCCTGTCAGAATAAGAAGAGTCTTTGTTTTTGACAAATTTATCGTGGATGGAAATGTTGTCCAATATCATACTGATGCTCTGGGTTGTACTTCATGTTTCAGGAAAGGTCTATTCGTTATCTTTCAACCTATCTAAAACCCCTTCCCAAGGTATTCAATAGCATGAGTCAACATACCATTCTTCCTCACTGTGGATGTTATGAGTATGTATATGATAATGAAGCTTTGATTATTTACCACCTCCTCAACTGCAAACGCCTAAAACTCCCTCACATCATCAGCCATCATATGATCTCTGTTGCCACCAAAGATAATAAGAAAACTATAGTTCCTTATGGAATATTTTAACCAAGATCTTTAGGCACTTTGAAATCCCGCTCACAAATGAAAAATCCCTCATCAAGATCTCAAAATTTTCCACCAAAAACCTCTCCCACATGAGGAAAACTTTCTCATAAAAGCTTGATCCCACAACTTCTTTCTTTCTAACTTCCCTAAAAAGCAAACACTCAGCAAAGAGAAGAGTTATCCCTACACCAATCCCCGTTTCACCACAACAATCATCTAAACACTCAGCATAAGCAATAGCTGAACCTGTTCAAGAAACTTCTCCACCAACCAAGAACGTTCTCTAGAAGAATCTCCAATTCCTCCAACTTTCTCCATTTTCCCTCAACCATCAAAAAACTTTTTCTTTCCCCACAAAAAACCAGCTCTTCCATATTTGGAATAAGTCATTTTTTAATTTTCCAGACACTCTTTGCCCATCTATACAACAACCAACTTCGTATGATCCATTACCCCGAGTAGCAACCTCTTTTGCCACTCTTTCATCAGTCTTCATTTCCCCTATTCCCTCGACCATGGTTGTTGTTGCCACTTCTCAACATTCCACTCATCTCTCTACTCCTCCTCGCATGGCTAAACCTTCAAATTCTGATATCATGGCTGCACTTCAGACCATCATGGCACGCCAACTTCATCAGGATCAGAAGACCACCTTGTTGAGAACTTGGCTGACAGAACAACTGGCTCCCACACTGGGAATCGCTTCTCCCCCATTTCATCTGGCTCCCATTCCCTAACCCTGCAAAATCCTCTTCTTCTAAAGGATCTTCTCCATCACTCACAAATTAGAGACTTTTACTCCTTCCTTTTTGTATGCCAAATGGGAGAATTAAGATAGTTTTTATTTTGTCTATAGAAATCCTTTATGTATTTAGGATTCTCTAAATATGCTGCTGCAAACTGATATTTTGTATCTTCAAATGAATTAATGAAAAAATAGCTTATGTTGAAATTATATGCTTTTTTAAAATTCTGTCAAAAATCACTTACTGAATAAATTGAAGGGGAGCTTTTAAGCTCTTCAAAATTAAAATTAGAATTAGAATTAAAATATAAATTAACATGTTTGTCATCATCAAAAAGGGGGAGATTGTTAAGACAAACTCTCAAATTAAAGTTTTGATGAACATAAACAAAGGTTAATTAAGAATGTTAATTATGATTCTAAAATGTTATGTTAATTTAACTTGTATTTTTGAGTGAATTAATTAAAAGATAGGAATCAAGCAAAGCAAAGAAATCATATAAATACTGAACAGATAAACAAACAAGAACATTCTGGACAAAATGGAGAATGTTCTCCCAGATCAAGACTGGTCATCACAACCTCAACATCAATCAATCTCTATTAATTCAAAGAAGATTATGCATTTGAACTTCATGCTAATGTCATCAGTACTTGAAAAGGATCAAGAAGGATCCATTCTAATCAAAGAAGGAATTCGAATCACTAAGATAAAAAGTCATGAATCAAGCAAGTTAAAACAAATATGAACCTTCTTCAGCTTAACTGTCAAGAAAGTAAATCAATCTTGATTTGTACAAGTCATCCAGAATGATCAAAAAATGAACTTCTAGACTGATCATCAATCTCCAGAAAGTACAAAACTGACAATCCATATTGATTATCAATCTCCACGATTCAGTAGAAGCTCAATATCAATCTCTGTATTTCTATAGAAGTTCGTCATCATTCTCCAAGCTGTTTTGGACAAAATCAAGTCCTCGGATCAAAGGTATAATATTAAAAAAAATATGAAGCATAGAGGATGATTAAACACAAGAGAAATATGATCAATAACGAATAAAAACGCCTAGTCAAACAAATTTCATAAAGTGTTCGAAGGCTGGAATGTTTTTATTCATATATATTGGTTTTGGTAAAAAAAAAAAAAAGGCATAGCACTACCACCAGCTCTTTTGACCATCATTAAATACTCCAAAATGCATATAAAATAAAGGCCAATACTTAGGGAAATTGCAGAAGTTCAAGTGCTATCAAGTGTCACAAATCATTCACATTCACATACTTGAAATTCTCATTTTCTCAAGAAAGACTCGGTTCTGATTATATATCTTACTTTGTAATTATTGTACTGAATTATTTGTAAAGAGTCAAATCTCAAACAAGAGTTGAGACATCTCAGATTCTATCAAAACAATCTCATCATTATTGTAAAACTCAAACTCTAAGAGTTTAATATAGTTTGAATAGATTGCAAACAGAGCTTGTAACAGAGCTTGTAACTCAAACTCAAATCTCTTTCTGGGTGGAATGAAATAGAGCTTGTAACAAATCAAGGTTGATATGAACTAGGTGTTGTAAAACCAAGAAGGTTCTTGTTTTAAATACTTAGTCGAAAAACTCACAGTTGTGAGGACTGGACGTAGCCCAAGTTGGGTGAACCAGGATACATCCTTGTGCGGTATTCTTTCTCTTTTCTCCTTATTTATTAATCCTGATTAATTACACGAGTTAAAACATAAACTGAATTTCTGTTTTTAAGCTAACCAAGAACGTTATCCGTTTTCTGGTAAAAACCAAGAACATTCTCCATTTTTTATTTTCTTAACCAAGATCATTCTTGAGTTAAATCCTTAAGTTTTTCAAGAACCTTTTAATAGGAACATTTACAATTCAAACCCCCTTTCCTTGTAAATCGACATTTCTACTTCAGAACTTTCCCATTTTTTTGCTTTACTTATTCTTAGTTTATTTCTTTTTCTATTTAGTTTATTTAAGGAAAGTTGTTCATATTATAAAGTTTTTTTGCCCTCATCAAAACAGGGGAGATTGTAAGAACCAGATTGGTTCAAATACAAATCCCGTTATTGATGTTTTGTTGATAACAAAGCAAGAATACAATTATCCACTAACTAGTTACTTTAAGTGTGCAAATTATTTACAACTTAACAAAAGTCTATGTTATTGACTAGCTGAGATACATAACATAAGAAGTTGTGACTTAGTGATAAATGTTATGTGTGAAGCACATAAAGCATATTGTCAACTAATGTTTAAGTGAATATGATTACTAATAAAAGAGCTAATCATAACTTAAGGGAAACGTATGTTGATCAAGGCTCTGGTGAAGCTTTGATCTAAAGACATTAATTCACATTACTATGTGAAAATTGTCTTATGATTTATAAGATAAATTCATATATACAATGTAAGAATAAATGGACTTATCCCAAGTCTTTGATGAGTAAAAAAATTAGAGTTGATCAAAGTTTGTAAATACAATTCAAGTGATCCATTGTCTGATGAAAAGACAACAAGCGAGACATTCTTCTAGTCAACATCTGTCTAACTTTGATGATCAACAAAGATCAAGGAAGCTCAAGCCGCCTCTACTAGAATGATCTACAAAGCATAAATTTCCTCAAGAACCACGCCTGTCTAGAACAACAAAGAGATCATCCAAGAAGAATCTACCATCCATCAACGGTAATATGTTCCCTTTGATAAAGGAGTGTTACTTCCTCTGTTATCAGATGATGTGACTCAACAAAACAAGAATAAAGGTAGATGTCAAATCCCATGGAAAAATTACAATGTAGCATGAAAGCTTACAAATAATAAAGCTGTAAAGTCAAACATCTACTTGTACGATTGCAATAGGTTATGCTCATCCTCAACAATTCTTCTTCTCAACTGACATATTTGTAGGAGCTATAAAAAGGAACTTCTTCAAATTTAAGAAGTTGATGATGATGTTCAACTTGTTACAATTGTGTCCAAGTGAGAATTATGAGAGAAAAAGATCTAAGAGTTTGCTCATAACATTTATATCATAAGAAAAGTTTGAAATGTCAATATAGATCTTTCTAAACTTGAAACTTGAGAAATCCAGCGATAATACTCCTGGTTTCCTACTGAAAGATCATGGGACAAGTTTGAAATATTCTATCAAGTATTGAAATAGTCATGACTAGTTTGACATTGTCTTCGAAGTATTGAAATACTCTTGAGAAATCCAGCGACAATACTTTTGGTTTCCTGTTGAAGTATGATAATACACAAAGCCTGGAGATGTAGAGTAACAATTACTCAACTCAAGATGCGAGTGTAGCCATTATTCTTAAGGAATCCAATGATTGTCCTTCTAGTTGCAAGTTGAGGCATTATAATACAAAAAGTCTAGAGAGGTTGAGTTTGTAATACTCAAAACTTGAAGAGGCAAAGTTAATAAAACATAGTGGATTGAGTTATTTTATTGTCTCTCTCAATGACACTAGCGGTTATCAAACTTATATCCTATCAAATCCAATACTTGTCTTCTTTTTTTATAATGAAAGAAAATAATTTAAAAAATAGTGCGATATAGCATACCAACTCTCTTACATCATCGACTAATAAAATACTTAAATCCGGTATGACAATTTAAAATAACTCAATCAAAAGACGAAGAAGAATACTTATATTTTTACCATCATGTAGAACCATTAGTTATATATATTCATGTGATGCATGCGAATTATTAGTAATATTTTTTACTATTTAAAAAACAATATTAATTTGTAATTGAAAACTAAAATATATTTAAAATTAAATCAAGAAAATAATTCTATTAACATAAGATAATAAAGAGAGTGCACTGATACCGTAAAATAACTTTATAATGTCATCTCATTATAACTCGCCACAACATTAGATAATTAGAACTATCTGATTTAAAAACCATATAATACCATGCGATAAATTGAATCATCAAAATTAAATAATATAAAATTATTTTACATTT
Organism: Cicer pinnatifidum; assembly: GCA_037974775.1. Taxonomy (NCBI): domain Eukaryota; kingdom Viridiplantae; phylum Streptophyta; class Magnoliopsida; order Fabales; family Fabaceae; genus Cicer; species Cicer pinnatifidum. The sequence goes on from JBBPBR010000008.1 coordinate 13,918,274, forward strand.
TTAATATAATATCTTTGCACTCAACGTATCATAATGGTTAAAACAAAATAAAAAACCGAAGTAAATTGATTCTCCGTTGGTTTCGATTCTGTCCCTATCAACCCCGTTCAGAGAAAAGCCATCATCATCATCTGGTTCGGTCGGTGGTTTCGAAATTTCTGGTTTCGGAACATAACGTTAGGAGAAGAAGGATAATGGTGGTGGTATTAGGGATATTGGATTTCGTCGTTGCTGGGGTTTCTCTCATCATTGGTTTGTTCCTTTTTGGTTTCATTACTTCCCTTTTATGTGCTGCCGCCTTCTTCAATAACGTCAAGGACGTCTCCTAATTCAACTATTATTTCACGTCTCTCTGTCCAAGTAAGCTATTATTGCTTCTAATCAACGAATTCATTATTCTGCTTTTTCACCATTCCAAATCTCTATCGTCTCTACTTTGACATTTGTGTGACATAGGATTTCCTCACATAGAATGGATTTGTTAATCTTGACCATTAAAAAAATTAAGTGACTTTTTATATCGATGATATGTTGTCACTAGGTAGATCTTGCACTTCAGATATGTTCAAATACCTGAATGTGTAAAAACTCATATGCAAGCAATCAAGGTCCACAGAGAATAACTATATATTTCTTAACATTATACTACCCTTCATTTTGGGCAATCTAGTCTCTCCGTGGATGATAATGACCTCTAGTTATCAATTGAACTACATATATTGGAGCTTTATCCTTAATGAAAGCTTAATTTTGACCCATATTACAATGACAACTTAAAGAGGAAGAACTAATTATACCATACTAGATGTTCAAATTGAACTCTTTAGATAGGATACGTACCAAAAGTACTATCAGCTGCTTTTGCTCATCAAATTATTTATTGATCCTTGACAGATCCTCGGTTATATCAGGGAACACCCCTTAGTAGACGATTTCATGGTCAACTCACACAACTTGTTAGGAACCCAAGAATTGGTTTTCAAAAGAATTTGAAGAAGAACACTAATATTTACAAAAGGATAAGAAATAATAGGAGAACATCTCTCCAAGAGCAAAATACTTAAGAGCGGATATGCTCCTCAAGGGCGAATGCACCCTTCAACTGGAAGACCAGTTAAGAAAATTATAATTTGGAAAAAGATGCTTTCTAATGGGAAGAGAACCTTTATTTATAGGCTCTCTGTACAATAGGATAAAAGGGACAAGGATTAATCAGCCCTAACCTAGGAAATAGGAAAATAGAAACAGAAAAATACTAACAACCTAAAACAGTAATAAAAAATATATCTAATCTAATTACTCTAATAACTAATCTAATTTCCCTTGATTCTACATCCTAACACAATATCGTATATGAACAAATGACCACTAATTTTATGTAATTAAATAAATGCATACCAATATGTATCTTCAAAAGTATATATGATAAGATCATGTGTAAATAACACACTCCCACCTATACTTTGTAGCACCGACACATCTGATGGAAGGCGTGTCTTGGTGTCCGACATGTGTCGGTGTCTGACTCCAACACATTGATTATGCTCAATTAATTCATTTTCTGAAATTATTACAGGTGTCAATGTGTCAGTGTCGTGTGTGGTGTCTGTATCAGTATATGTGCTTCATAGCCTATTAAAAAACAGCGCATTCCATTTAGAAGCTACATCCATGCTAATTTTCCTTTTCATTCATTTCAGCAGGACTGGCCCAATAATGTTAAATCGGGTTCTGCAGAAATTGTCTGTTTGGATTTTAGGATTATTTTTCAAAGTTAGTATTGAACAAACTTATTTTAGATGCAATTGTGGATGTCTGTTCGGCACGAACTTCTTATCATGTTATGTTACACTTCACACAATTGTTGTGCATTATGCAATTTTATTAATGCTGCTACTATGGTGATTTGGTTTGAATGATCTCTCATTGCTTCTGTATAATGTAGCTATTAGTTGTACTTGCATTTGGGTCTTCTTGGGATGCCTTGGAGTTTTCTGTATGAAATGTATCAAAAACCTACCTTCGAGCTTATGCCGGAATGAGTACAGATGGTGTTTCAGTTTTAGGTATCTTGGACCCTGAATCATAGTTACTGTTTCATCACAGCGGGTAGTATTCTTCTAATTCTTTCATTTGTTTTTTTGCAGAATCTTTCTGAAGTTTGGAAGCATCTTTTTCTCATAATTGCTTATATTGGAATGAATTATCTTTCTTCACCATCCTGCTAAAGCTTGTACTGCTTAAGGTTCATGCTTGCCACGATACTATTCTTCTCTGGACCATTTTGTTTTACCCTCTTCTATATATTATGTGAATGATATGACAGCCATTATTAATTGAAAGATATATCACAGTTTTAGATGTTTCTTTCATCTTACATGTTTCACCATTCTGTGAATATTTAATTAATTGCCTAAATCTGAGTTCAGTGATGTCCTAAATCCGAGTTTGGGGATGCTACGAGTCCTTGCCTTATAATAGTTTAGCCATTCCTTTCTCCTGAAAGGCTGAAACCTAAAACAAAAATCAGTATGGATAACAGAACACAAGGCTTTTGGGGTGTGTTTGGTTCTCTGGTACTGAAAATTGATTTTGTAAAATTTATATAGAGTTGAATGTTTAGTGATTTATATTTGAATGATTTTGTTTAAAAGTGAGTTCAAAAATAAATGTGAGGCTAAAAATCAATTCTTAAAGCAAGAGCTCCAAATTTTAACATCAAGTTAGAATCAATTATGAAAGTTAAATCAATTCTACTCGAGATTACTGAAACATGTCAATCAATAGCGTGCTTCTAAAACCAGTTTTATCTCATTCAAAAGTGATATTAAACACACTGATGTTAACATATCCATATTACATAAGGTGAATTATGATATTTTTTGTTATGATATTTTTTACGTTGAATGAATAAAAAACTGAATCTTTTAATAGTGTGGATGCTATGTGAGATGATGTAAGACCAGCTACAGACAATTTGTTAGAAGGCAATTCATGGTTAATATAAAACTCGGTATCTGTTAGAAATTAGTAGATAGTTGCTAGTTTAGGAATGCCTTTAAATAGGCTTATTGTAATCACTATGTATCATCTTTCTCATTTTTGTCATGTTTCTTAGCACTCGTTAACAAACATTGGCCTTCACTGCAGTCGTTATACGAAAGACATTTGAGTTTTCAGCAACTAGTTAAATATTCAGACATTATTTTCTTCACCAACCAATTGTTACATGATATGTTTTATTGTTTTCAAACTGCATCTCTACCCTGTTATCTTTGTGTGAATTCCATTTCATATCCTTTTTCAATTTGGATATCCTGTTTTTCATTTTTTTTATGTTCTGTTCCTGCATATTTGGGAGTATTTTTCAAAATATGGTTTGTTGAAGTAGTTTTTTCCACAGTTGATGGAAAATATGAGTAAACTAAAAGTTCTCATCTGCACAGATTATAGTTTTCGTCCTCTAATCTATACAATTCTGAGCAACTCACTCTTTCATGAAATCTGAGAAGACTAGAGCAGATTTGTGTTCCTTCCTTTGCCACAGTCAAGAATCTATAAAGATAAAATGTTTTTGGAAGGAGAAGATCCAAATTCCTACGAAATTGATTTTTGAAAATTGCACCTTGTATCTATTAACTATTTATAAAAATTATGTATTCTATCATCACTTGATTCCTTTGAAGAAGCATGATGTGTATGAGAAAATTTATAATTGTGCTTGCTTAATTATTTATTTATTTTTGGTTTGAGGATTTAAAACTTATTTTGTAAAAGTTGTTTTGATTCATAGTTTGACCAATTCGAAAGTAAAGTTGAATTAATAATTATTTTATTTTATGGCTCCATTTTCACTATCGCACCTCTTTACATTCTTTCATCATTTAACACCATTCTGTTGTTAAAATGAGAAAATTGAGTAAGTATCAAGCCTCCTGTTCAGTATCTTCGGTTACTTTGTCATTGAAAAAGTCAAGAATTTATACAGTTGCATATATCATCCTTAATTCGGACTAGTCTCTTCATTCCTCCGTGATCAAAATTATTTTGGGAAGAAGTTTGTGAAGAACTTATAATACTTCTGACAAGCTCAGAGTGTTTGACAAACACTCCTTAGTAAAACCACACTCAGATTCTAAGGGGGAGTATTAGAAAATATACATTTACAATTCTGTTAGAGTCAGTTAGAGTTAGTAAGAATCAATTAAGTCCAGTTTTAAAGTTTGTTATAAGTGATCTTTACATATAAATAATGATCACACCTTTGTAATAGTTAAACAAGTTTAATAAGCATATATAATAATAATTGCCTCTTTTGTAACTCAGAAGAAAGGCTCTTACTTACCTAAAATCTTATTAAACATTGTTTCACCCACAAAATAAACTCATATATTAACCTAATATTCAGCCCAACTACTTAGTTTCTCTCTTCAGCTTATGAAGTAAATTTGTGACCCGGTATATATTATCATAACAATAACATTAATGTAGTTTTTCAAGAAGCAAAATTTCATGTTATTTTCATGTGAAAGACTATATCCACTAAAGTTTTTAAAAAATAATAAATATTTTCAAAAGTGAACTTTTGAATGACGACATATTTTATTCTAAAGAATATTTTTAAACGACACATTGTAATATTTTCTTTACAGATTTATAAATTCAAAGTAATTGTTGCAATGTTGAGAACATAATTAGGATTATTTATTAGTTAGTGTATAAGTATCGTTAGTATATTAATTAACATACTTAGTTAGTGTATAAGTATTAGTCGGTATATAAGTCACATTATTGACTCATCTATACAACTGTACTATCTTTTATCATTTTTGTATCAATTTTACTATTATTAAATTATACAACAGTATTAAGTTTTTCTTTCTCATCTTTCATAAATATATGTTTCTTAAGAGGAAGTGTAGAAAAGTTTTTTATTCAGTTAATCAACAATGCCACATAGAAGTCCAAATATAAAATCACTTTTGAAAAACAGTGGTGTTAGTTTGATGTTTATTTAAGAGATTAATTATCATTCATTATCAATAAATCACAACTACATTATCAATCAATAAATTAGAAACCGATTACAAGAAAGGAAAGAAAAAACATGGAATTATTTTCTTTTTTGTTTTCTAGAATAAACCATTCCTCTAATCCCATCAGGATCCGCAACAAAACCCAAAGGTCGATAAAACCCAAGAACACGAGGTTCAGAATAAAGGGCAATATTAGAAATTCCTCTTCCCAACAAATCCCCAACAAGCCTCTCTACAACAGCCTTCCCAAGCCCAATCCCTTGAAACGAAGGATCAACAACAACATCCCAAATAATCGCGTTGAAAACGCCATCACCCGTAGCTCTCGCAAACGCAACCGCACGTTGCGTTTTCCTCTGCTCCACCCACACCATCGAGTCCGTGTGTTCAAGCGCCACTCGTATCTTCTCCGGATCGCGGCGTGGAAACCCCACCGCCACGAATACTTTGTTTAGCGCTTCTAGGTTTAGTCCCTCCGCGGTCCGCCGTAGAGCGAAACCTCGTGACTCTAGTGCCTCGTCGGATATTGAGAGTGGGTAGTCTAGGCTTGCTCGAGATGAAACGGTGACGTTTCGTGGGTGAGTTCGTGTTGTTGTGAGGTTAAGTCGTAGAGAGGATGATAGAGGAGTGGATATACTGCCACGTAAGAGCATTATTATTAGTAGATGAAGTTACGTTTTCTTTGTGACATTTGTGGAGTGAAGATGGTTATTGTCTGCAAAAGTGTGTGTTGTGGAGATGAAGTGAGGTAGGTAGTTCTTGTGGTCTGTGGTTGTGAGTGAGCCCTTTCAGGATAATGTGTTTGGTTCGGAGTTTTCTTTTCCGTTGGGTCCACATGACTCACAAATTGCACGCATTGCAAATTTTGAATTTTACAATTTTGCAAACTTCAAATATTCTAAATTAAATACCCGATATATCCCTAAATTTCTGATTTAAGGCTAATATTCTATCAACACAAAAACATTACTGAAAAAAATACTCTTCTACTATTCAAAATATTATAACTATATTTAATACCAACTAGAAGGTATGGATTTCTTTGACCATTTTTTATCTGTTAGGACTTTATTGTCTTAGCTTCTTTTCATGGTTGGTTCTTAAAACAACTAGATGTTAATAATACTTTTTTGTATGACGATTTATATGAAGTTTATGTCTTTATCACCTGGCATGCATATTTCTTGTTAGCCCTCTGATTGTCCTAAAGTTTGCAAACGCCACAAATCTATATATGGTCTGAAACAAGTCAACAAATAGAGTATTTTAAATTTTTAAATCTTTACTCTCTTTTGAATATAAACAACCTCAATCTGATACAAAATAAAATTAAGTATCAAATATAAATTATAATATTTTTAAATGTCTGTACCTATCTTCATACCACTGAGTTAAAAATTCTTAATATCAAATACTCCAATAATTCACTCTTGTTTCAAATTTAGAATCAAAAAATCAATTTAAAGACGACCAAACAATATAAAGCATTAAACATAAAGATTAGAAACACAATTTAACACAATTTAATAAAATTCATTCAAATAATGAAATATTAAATCAAACACAAGATTTTAATCAATTTATAATCATCTTTAACAATAGAGAGTTTAATTACACATATGGAGACTCAATGAAACATCAATCACTTGTTCCCAAGGTTGAATATTCAAATTTTGGTGTTCCCTAGTGTCTATGTGCTTTCTAAAGCTCTTAAGGTCCAAAAATGACCTAGAAATTGGATTTTTCACTTAAATATTGGTTTTGGCGCCTGACGGTGACTTTGGTCTCCTAACGTGGCAAAAATTGACTCCGAAAATTAATATTGATCTCCTGGCGATGCACCATGCTTGTTGAGAAAAATTGGGCAAAACGATTGTGCTTGTTTTTTTTAATTATTTTGCTATGTGAACATTCTTGCCACGTGACTCTAGTTGAATCAACAGTGCATTTACCCCATTTTAGTAGATCTATAAATTTTGTCTCGTTGATTGATGATTATTTTTATTATTGTTGGGTTTATTTTATGAAAAATTATTATATTTTTTTTTATATTTATTGTATATTTTGTTCAATGATTAAAACTCAACACAATGTTATAAAGTGTTTTCTTTGTGGTCTAGATGGTAAATATACCTTTAATAAATTCTATGAATTACTTTATTATAATATTAATATTAACTAAACATCTTATATTGACACTACTCAACATAATGGAAATATGTGTTTTTAGAATAGAATAATTATGGAATTCGGTAGAAATTTTGTTTTTATTGTATTAGTATGAAAAGCAACATCACTTTTCAAATAAGTGTTTCTTCATTTGAGGTATGTACAACTCTTTTCAATGATTCATTTACACAAATGTTTTTATTAATTGCAGTTAGCGAAAAAAATTGATGAGTTGAAATATAATAAATAAAAGTATTAGTGGAAAAAAGTAATTAATGTTGTATTAGTATTATAAAATGAAAAATAATTTGAACAAAAAGAAATGGAAAATAAGACATTTAAAATGAGATGGAGGAAATAATTGTTTCCTTGTAAACTTGACTTGTCAGAATGAAATTACAATTTACAAATTTATATAAAATTTAAAACATTTGGTTAAAACCTAATTTGTAGCTTACATCTGTTCATCTCCAGCTCACATGTCTCTTGTGTTAGATCTTTTTTATTGAGTTATATGAGTCAAAATCAACAAATATAATGCCACTCATGATGCAATTATAATGCAGAACGAAATATTGAAATTTGATTTGGAAAAAATAAAGTTAAAAATATGAATTAGAGGTTTCAAATTATCTTGTAGACAAATGTGTTGTTATTATTTTTCCTAAATTACTATGGGAACTTTAATTTTCCAAGAATTGTGTAAATTTCAACCATTGTCCAGTTAATTTATTGCACTAAAAAATGCATTGTAACAATGGATCTACTTTGAATTATGAAAATTAGGAACTATCAATACCTTATGGTTTAAAAAAAAAGAAGAGGAAATGACCTAATAAGAAGTGACTCAAAGGAGACGAAATATATGATTTATTGAATGGAACATCAATAATTGGCATCGACATAAATTAAATAAATTATATTTTTTTAGTATTGATATTGTAAATGAAAGATAACATAAAAATTATGTAACTAAATATTAGACATAAAATGGAACAAACATTTCCAGTGACTAGCAATCCCATGTGGAAGAAGAAGATGATCATGAAGGAGAAAAATATACCAAAGTTAGTTACTCAAATGAATATTAACATCAATTGCATTTCGTTAAACACTACAAAAGCATGTCTCGAGGTTGTGGTATTGTGTCTTCTTGAATCTTGGTTCAACCAAGAAAAAAAAATAGATATTTGGACTTACATTGGAAATGGTTACATAATAAATTCATATTTAATAAATGATAAAGCGATAATAGAGAAACGTTTATTGCATTATGAGCTATTATTAATGTTTGTTTATTGTTGAATTTTTGTTTTGTTGATGAAATAAAATGTAATAGATGATATAAAACTGTGTACTATATGAAGAATAGAAAGATAAGAGATTCTAGTTATGACAACTAAGCAAACAAGTGAGGTAACATAAATAGAGTTATGTGGCATAAAATGTGATTAGGTGTCGAATGAATGGCTTGGGAGTCTATTTTTATAATAGATAAGAAATTCTATCATTTGTTTTCTTATATTTATCTTATTTTATAGATTGTATGATTATACTTCCATTTATTTTTGTTGAAGGTTTTTCGTTCTACTTTTTTTGTGCCATGTCCATAAGTTGAACATAGTAAATTGTCTTCTCGTTATGCAATATATATTTTTCTTGGTTATAGGGATGGTCAAAAGGATTATTGTTGTTATGATTCTCATAATAAAAAAAATGTATTTTTCTGGTCTTTTTTTTTTCTTGAGCATATTCTATTTTACTATTTTTCTTATGATTCTCACTTTCCTAACAATTGTGAATTTACTCATATTGACTTTTTGGCCTTAATGGTGATGTTTATAGTGATTGTAATTTGAGAAATGTAAGTCATATACTATTGTTACTCCAGATACAAGCATCCCTTCTTGGCTATCATCCATCAACCTTTTGCGATTGTTGATCCTCCTTTGCTTCCTAGTGAATGTAAGTCTACTCAATTGCTTGATGTTGTTTATTCCACTTCCTTTGTGTCTTTTATAACCTCTATTCATAGTTTGTCTCAATCATCTTCCTATAAAAACACTACTATTGGTCCCCTTTGACCGCATGCGATAAGAACTCTCAGCTTTGAATGTAAGTCTACTCTTCTTGGTAAATGCAAGTCTATTCTTCTTGGAAATCATGTTATTGAGTCTCGTTAGGTATACAAGATCAAACCAAGTGATTGATCAAGTGAACGGTAAAAAAGTACATCTTGTTGCTAAGGGATTCTCTCAATAATATAGTATAAATATTATGAAGAAACTTTGGCTCTTGTGAAAAAGATGATCACTATCTACACCCTTATTGATGTTGCATCTATTCATCAATGGAATATTTCTCAAATGGATATATAAAAAAAATGTCTTCTTGAACGGTGGCCTTCATGAGGAAGTCTATATTGTCTCTCCCCTAAAGTGTTTCTCATAATCTAGAGGAAGTTTGCAGATTGAAGAATATTCTTTATGGTATAAAACAAGCTCCTCGAGCTTGGTTTAATAGTTTATTTATTGTGATCACACATCACTTGATTTTCATTCAAGTGATCATGATTTTGCATTGTTTATTGGATCTACTTCTCATACCACATTGTCTTTTCTTTATATGTTAATTATTATATGATTATTATAGGCGATGATATCAGTGATCAATGAGTTGAAATTGCAGTTAGCTAAGTAGTTTGAGATGAAGGACTTAGGCAGTCTTCGCTACTCTTTGGGAGATTAAATATATTCTCTTTCAATCCAAGTACATTGCTAATATTCTTGAACAAGCTTACAATTCTAATACTAGAGTAACAAATAGTTCCATTAAGTTGACTATAAAATATTCTCCATCTGATAGTGTTCCTCTTTTGAATCATATTGTGTATTGTACTTCGGTTGGAAGTTTTATGTATTTAACTATTATCAGACCTGATATTGCTTATGTTTTCCGTCAGTTTGTTGTTTCTCCAACTACAATACATTTGATAGTTGTTCTGCACATCCTTTGTTATATTTGAGGAACCTATTTTCAAAGTCTACTTTTTTCCTCATCTTTTTACATTAGGGTCACATGTTTATTTTAATGTAGATTGGGATGGTGACCCATAATATCGTAAGTCTACCACATGGTTCTTTATTTTTACCGGAGATTCTTTTGTTTCTTGTAATTGTAAGAAGCATGATATTGTCTCTTGCTATTCTACATAAATTGAACATCGTGATATAACACCCATTGCTTCTAAATAGTATGAATGTGTTGGCTACTGTATGATATAGGCTTCTTTATTTCTAAACCGACTCTTATGCATTTCAACAACAACAATGATATTTAATTTGCTCACAATTCGATCTTTCATAAACGCACAAAACATATTGAAATCCATTGTCATTTCACTCACCATCATTGTCATTACAAAGACGCATTCTATTAAACATTTTTGTTTCTTGATGGGAAAGATTAGATGATATTATATTATATATTTTACGTAAAGGTAGTTTGACCATTTTCGTTTCTTGTCTCTATGTATCTCTTGTTTCATTAACTTTACTCATTTTATTGGAATCCAAAGGGGTGTTCACTTCTATGGTCTTCTTATTTCTCTTATCTATTTTTATGTGATCACCTCTACTCTTGTAAATTATTTATTTAGTTATTTTTAATTACAACTTTTATATTTATACATCCTTAATTTTTTATATCTTCATCCAACACCTTCTTTTCTCTTATCTCTCTCTTACTATATTATGTTATGTCACTAACATATCACATATTTTATTACCTATATTTCTTTGTCTCTCAAAATAGCTAATAAATATATAAGTGTATGCTATATATTTTTATTTTTATTAATAAACACGAACAACTCACACTTTAGTTATATATATATATATATATATATATAAAGTTATATAAAATTGGTTATAAATCTAGATCTAGGAATATAAAGTCTCAATTGAAGAAAACCTTCAACTCCAAAAAATTACAAAACTCCACAAACTCCAAAAAGAGATTGAATCCCTCCAAATAGAACTGCCTTCTTTTCCAGAACACGAAAGGGGAGAATCTTCAAAAACCCCTTCTCAAAAAATTATTTGAAAACCTTTACAGGAGGAGGAACCATCTTGTAAAATAATTTCAAAACTCTCTCAAGGTGAAACTTCAAAAATTATTTTAAATAATTTTGAGATTACTTTGTTTAAACCAAAATCTGAATATTTTGTCAAAACAGATTATCAAAACATTTAGACAATCGAGGATCATTTCTATAATAAAAATCCTTAATTAGTCATCTCAAAGATTTTTCCAAAAGGCTGGTTTTTCAAACCGTGTTATTTATCAAAACTCCAGCCTTACTATAAATCTATTCTTGAATGTACATGATCTGTAACAATTCAAGACAATCCAAAAGAGGGCCCAGTAGCCTATTCAACTGCCAAAATCCACAAAATCATTCCACCTTCAGAATGGGGATCAAACCTTTACACAACAAAACAGTTTCCAGTTGATTTCAAAACTACGATAAACCATTGTAGGACTTTTAATTACTGGGACTATCAACAAGCCTGGTACAACGTTTTTCTCATTCAAAACCAAAAATTTAGCCATACTTGGCTATTTTTCTTTAACCTTACAATGGAACCTTCCAAAATTCCTCAATGGTTTGCTCATTGGTGGAAATTCTTTGGCTCCATTCTAGATATCTTGAAAATGGAAGTCCAAGAAAGCTTCCAATTATACAAAACACATTACAAACCAACAGACAGGGAACACATTTTTCACCCTCTAATGTTATTCTCTACCAAATTATTTCTACCATGAGTATTAGCCTGGTATTTTGACATTAACCAAAAAGAGACCCAAACAATCCTCGTCAAAAATAATAAAAAATCAGGTCTATGAATCTAGTCTATTCAAAAACCTATTAAAACGGAAGAACGAGATGTTGCTCTTTCTAACCCCTTTGAAACAATAGATCTTCTTTCTCTAAAAACGCTCCAAAAACACACTAACAGGAACTATAATTTCATACATATAGGTGTTGTTCAAGTACAATTGAATCTAGTCTATGTCAAGGACCAATTTGGTTTGAATGTTATCCAAATTTTTCTTTGTCTTTAAAAGACCCAAACATCACAAAATTTCTCATGTTACAAATCAATACTCATAATTACAAAATGATAGCAGAATCTATTCCTGTAGCTATTATTTACAGAGTTCATTACAAAGCAATGTTTTCAGCCTTTACGGCAACAAAAAATATTGAAAACAAAAAAGGCGAAACCTTATTTTTACAAACTGACTTAACAAAGGTGAACACTGTTATTCCAAGAACCATCCTTTGGAAAGATATTGATCTTCCTGAAGAATGGATTCTGGAAGGAGCTGTTAGACTACAATCTCTTGAACAGTCAAAACAAAACAACAATCTAAAGGAAGTCATACAATAAAATAACAGTAGGGTAAAACTAAGTTTGTCAAGAACATCTAGTGCCAGGTTTTCTGACGCTGGTTCCTCCAGACCCCCTCCAATCATACAATTGCCTCAAAAGTTAGAAAACTTTACAAAACCACGTTTTTCGTGTTCTAGCATACCAAGTGCTTCTTTTAAAAACGTTGACTACTCCACAAACATACCTCATCAAATTTACACAGCATCTCAAAACACTAATGAGGAACAACAAAACATTTCTCCACCAACTTCGCCATCTTTTTCTACTATAACTGAAAATGTTGTTAATGAACTTAATGTCATAGAAAAAGAATTTGAAGTTGATAAAACTATCCTCCATAACGATTTTTATGCTTTCAAAAATACAGAAAAAAGAACATGGTTCTTCAAAAACTTTCTAAAACAAAGACAAGAAATTCAGAATGAATTTTACGAGTTCATTTTACAAAACAAAACCTATATTTTATTTTTCGATTGGCTTGTAATTTATACAATACAAAACAAGATTACTTATCCTTTCAAACAAAACAAAAATTTTGTAAATCCCATAACAACTAGAAATAAACTACAGAATGAGAAATGTCAAATGGTAAAAAACTACAATCTAAACACCCACCATTTAGACAAATCAAGATAACACACTTAGAACAAACAGTCGAGGCTGCACCTTACAAAATTCCAAGTGATAATTCAGAAAAGATATTAGACATATCCTCCAACAAAATAATTTTACTAATGTCCATCTTAGTACAATTGCGAAACCATTGACTAAAATAGAAGAACACCAACAGAATATTGTAGTTTCCCCTATTGAAACAACAGTGTCAAAACAAAAAAATCCAGTTTTTAAACCATTCCAAATCTCAAAAACAAGCCAAAAACTGTTCAGGGAAGGCATATCATAATTTACCCATGCCCTACATGACCAAATCAGTAGGATAGAACATTCCTCTACCTCCACACCAATGGTAACTAAGGATACCTTTGACAAAACAGTTACGAATTTAGACCAAGTTTCTGAAACCGAATAAGAACCACAAAACCTGTGCAAACTTTAATGGCAAAAAGGTCAACCTTTAGCCATGGTTACAACACCAGACCTAGGTATTGAGAATAAACTTAATGTCCTCTCTCAATCTAAATTCAATGCCAATACTGTTTATGAATGGAACATAGATGGTATGTTCGAATACAACATCTTAAGTCTCCTCCAACAAATGACAATGGCATCAAATGCTTACAAAACCCAAGCCAACACACCTGACAAAGCCATAGTTGAACTCCTAATAGCAGGATTCTCAGGCCAACTCAAAGGATGGTGGGATTACCATCTCACACCCTCTCAACACTTAGAAATTTTGAACGCAATCCAAACCACAGAGGAAGGAATTCCCATCCTCGACGAAATAGGAAACCCAATACCTAATGTAGTTGCAACACTAATACACACAATTAACCTGCACTTCATAGGTGATCCATCACACATAAAAGATAAAAATGCAGAACTCCTTTCCAACCTTAGATGTAAAAAACTTTCTGAGTTCCAATATTACAAAAAAACACTTTCCTAACCAGAGTTATGCTAAGGGAAGACTCCAACCAACCTTTCTGGAAGGAGAAATTCCTTGCATGACTCCCAACCCTTTTAGGAGAAAAAGTTAGAAACAAAATCAAAGAAGTCTATGGGGTAAACCAAATCCCATATAACCCTTTAACTTATGGGGAATTGGTTAGCTTCACTCAAAAGGAAGGTTTGAAAATCTGTCAAGATTTAAAACTCCAAAAACATCTAAAATGGGAAATGAAAAGAACTAGACAAGAACTAGGATCTTTTTGTAAACAATTTGAAATATCCATGACTAATATTTCGAAAGACTGTGAAGGATCTTGTTCGAAACCTTATAGAAAACCTCACAGAAAATCTTTCACTAAACCAGGAAAACTTGAATTCTATAAAAAATCTAAACCCCAAAATTCTTACAACCATAGAAAACCTAATTTTTACAAGAAAAAACCTTTTCAAAAGAAGTTTGAACCTCAAACTTCAAAATAAATAATTTGTTATAAGTGTGGCCAAACAAAACACATCTCAAGATATTGCAACAGAAATAAAAAAAAAAAACTCCATGAATTAAAAATTGATGAACAAATAATTCAAAAAATAGAGGCAATACTTTTAGAAACCTCTAAAGAAGAAACATTCATGGATTCTGAAATAGGTTCATCAGAAAATGATCAACCTCTACAGTTTGATGAACTAGGAACCTCCGACTCTCTTAGCGATTCAAAAGCTAGTACAAAATCAATTAATGTTTTAACAAAGGATCAAGAACTAATACTTGATATTATAAAACAGGTTGAAGATACAAAACTTCAAAAGGAAATAATAGGAAAACTGTTAAATACTTTTGAATCAAAACAAGGTCAACCTTTCACATCCTCATCAAAATTACTTCCTAAGACCACTTATGACCTAACAAATATCTTAGGTAAAAGAACAAAGTCACAAACCCCTGTCGCAATTCAATCTCTGCAAGAAGAGATTAAAATTGTAAAACACGAGTTAAAAACTCTTAAACAAAAACAAGAAATTGATTTAAACATTCTTCAAAATCTTCTTTCCCAAGTACAAAATTAAACCTCTTCTGACCAAGAATAGGATAAAGAAGAAAGAGAAAATGAAGAATATTCTAACAAAATTGAAAATTTAGAAGAAATCCCTAAAGATTTCTTGTTCGTTTTAAGAACAATAACAACAAGAAAATATTTAATCAAAATTAATTTAGTTTTTTTTTTTTCTGGAGATTTTAAATTTGAAACAATTGCACTTTTTGATTCTTGAGCGGACTTAAATTGCTTGAAAAGTAGCATTGTACCAAACAGATTTCTACAAAAATCAAATGAAAAACTTGTTGCAGCTAACAACTCCAACATGATTATAAAAACTAAAACTGAAGCTTCCATTAAAAATGATAACGTTTCAATCAAAACTCCTTTTGTTTTATTAGAAAATATTACTCATACTGTCATTTTAGGGACTCCTTTCATTAACATGGTAACTCCCTACTCATTCAATTATGATAGTATTTCTTGCAAAACAAAAGATGCCAAAATTGTTTTCCCTTTTATTGAAAAACCCATAACAAAGAATTTAAATCTTTTAAAAGCTTGTTCTGTTTACAAAACTGAATTAAATTGTTTAATTCAAGGAAAAGAAAAACATCTATATTTTCTGAAACAAGATGTTTCTTTTCTCAGAACTGAACAACAATTACAAAATAGTTTCATAAAACAAAAAATTTCAAAACTCCAAAAAAGAATTGAAAATGAAATTTGCTCGGATATGACAAATGCTTGTTGGGATAGAAAACAACATATAGTAGATTTACCATATGATAGTATTTCTTGCAAAACAAAAGATGCCAAAATTGTTTTCCCTTTTATTGAAAAACCCATAACAAAGAATTTAAATCTTTTAAAAGCTTGTTCTGTTTACAAAACTGAATTAAATTGTTTAATTCAAGGAAAAGAAAAACATCTATATTTTCTGAAACAAGATGTTTCTTTTCTCAGAACTGAACAACAATTACAAAATAGTTTCATAAAACAAAAAATTTCAAAACTCCAAAAAAGAATTGAAAATGAAATTTGCTCGGATATGACAAATGCTTGTTGGGATAGAAAACAACATATAGTAGATTTACCATATGAAAATGACTTTTCTGATAAAAAAATCCCAACAAAAGCTAGACCTATTCAAATGAATTACGAATTAGAAACGCATTGCAAAGCTGAAATCCAAGACTAGAACAATAGGGTCTAATCGCAAAATCAAGATCCCCCTGGAGTTGTGCAGCCTTCTATGTGAATAAAAATTATGAAATAGAAAGTGGTACACCTAGGTTAGTAATAAACTACAAACCTTTAAACAAAGCTTTAAAGTGGATTCGATACCCGATTCCAAACAAAAAAGATCTCTTACAAAAATTACATTCCTCATCTGTAATTTTGAAATTCGACATGAAATCAGGATTTTGGCAAATACAAATTGATCCAAAAGACCGTTATAAAACAGCGTTCACTGTCCCTTTTGGCCAATATGAGTGGACAGTAATGCCCTTTGGATAAAAAATGCTCCTTCTGAATTTCAAAGAATTATGAATGAAAATTTTAATCCATTTTCAAAATTTTGCATTGGCTATATCGATGATGTTTTAATTTTTTCAGAAACCATTGAACATTATTTCAAACACCTTAGAACATTTTTAATGATCACTAAGAAAAATGGAATGGTGGTTTCAAAATCCAAAGTTTCACTTTTTCAAACAAAAATCCGCTTTCTAGGACATTATATCTCTCAGGGTACTATTACCCCTATTGAAAGGTCCTTAAGTTTCGCAGATAAATTTCCAGACAAAATTATTGACAAAACACAATTACAAAGATTTTTAGGAAGTTTGAACTATGTATTAGATTTTTGTCCCAACATTAATAGGATAGCAAAACCTCTCCATGATAGGTTAAAGAAAAAACCTGTCGCATGGTCAGAAGAACATACCAAAATAGTTCAAATAATCGAAAAACAGGTTAAAGAGATACCTTGCTTGCATTTAGCTGACCCATCAGCCCAAAACATTGTTGAGACAGATGCATCAGACATAGGATATGGGGGTATCCTTAAACAAAAAACAAATAACAAAGAATGCATTGTACAATTTACATCTGCATACTGGAATGATTGCCAAAAGAATTACTCTACCATTAAAAAAGAAATTCTTTCAATTGTCATGTGCATTACAAAATTTCAAAGCGATTTACTCAACCAAAAATTTTTACTTCGAATTGATTGTAAATCTGCAAAAGAAGTTTTACAAAAAGATATTCAAAACATTGCATCAAAACAGATTTTTGCCAGATGGCAAACAATCGTTAGCATTTTTTATTTTGAAATTGAATTTATTAAAGGAGATCAAAACTCAATTCCAGATTTTCTAACCAGAGAATTTCTCCAAAACAGGACTTGAGTGATGCCCATAAAATCGAAAAGAATCGAGGTCCAAAAGGACCAACCACAAGAAACCCCCAAAACCCATCTCATATGCAAAACCCATCAGGTCTTAGGCAGAAGCTGTCGAAGAAAATGAAGCCCAAAACCAAATTCAAAAACGGCTTGCCAGCCAACAAAATGCTGGTCCTGGTAATTTTCAGGAGTTAAAAGACTCAATTGAAGAAAACCTTTAACTCCAAAAAATTACAAAACTCCACAAACTCTAAAAAGAGATTGAATCCCTCCAAATAGAACTACCTTCTTTTTTGGAACAGGAAAGGGGAGAATCTTCAAAAACCCCTTCTCAAAAAATTATTTCAAAACATTTCCAGGAGGAGGAACCATCTTGTAAAATAATTTCAAAACTCTCTCAAGGAGAAACTTCAAAAATTATTTTTAATGATTCTGAGATTACTTTGTTTAAACCAAAATCTGAATATTTTGTCAAAGCAGATTATCAAAACATTTGGACAATCGAGGATCATTTCTATAATAAAAATCCTCAATTAGTCATCTCAAAGATTTTTCCAGATGGCTGGTTTTTCAAACCGTATGATTTGTCAAAACCTCAGCCTTACAATAAATCTATTCTTGAATGTACAGCATCTGTAACAATTTAAGACAACCCAAAAGAGGTCCCAGTAGCCTATTCAACTGCCAAAATCCAAAAAATCATCCCACCTTCAGAATGGGGATCAAACCTTTACACACCAAAATAGTTCCCAGTTGATTTCAAAACTACGATAAACCATTGTAGGACTTTTAATTACTAGGACTATTAACAAGCCTGGTACAACGTTTTTCTCATTCAAAACCAAAAATTTAGCCAGACTTGGCTATTTTTCTTTAACCTTACCATGGAACCTTCCAAAATTCCTCAATGGTTTGCTCATTGGTGGAAATTCTTTGGCTCCATTCCATATATCTTGAAAACGGAAGTCCAAGAAAGCTTCCAATTATACAAAACACATTACAAACCAACAGATAGGGAACACATTTTCACCCTCTAATGTTATTCTCTACAAAATTCTTTCTACCATGGGTATTAGCCTGGTATTTTGACATTAACCAAAAAGAGACCCAAACAATACTCGTCAAAAGATTCAAAGTCAGATGGTGGACAAAATTCTCTATTCCTCCAAGTATCAAAAAACAAGTTGTGTCGGCATGGCTCCAAAGGCAAGGAATGAAGAAACCAGACCCAATGGCAAATAAATTCTTGGCCCAAAAATCATTTGCCCAAAAACAACTAGCAGCGGCAAAATCCGAGGAGGAATACTTTGAAATCATCTCCCAACTTCTCAAAAGTAAGGCCCAATCATCAAAACATTCCTCAAACAGCGCTTCAGAAGACACCATTAATATAGAAAATGAAAATGAAGACGACTGTTTCGGAATCTTGTTACCCATAAAATGAATGCAATGGCCTAATACTCTTGGCCCATTTCAAAAACAAAAAAAAAAGTCTTGTGTATCATGTAATGGGCGTAGCCCAAATTTCATTTCGAACCTGTTTAAAAATAGTCTATCATATCATTTAACGGGCCTGACCCAAAATTGATTTTAGAGTTAAAAAAAAAAAACGAATATTTTCTTTCTGAAAAGCAAAACGCAAAAAGAAAAGTTGTTTGGCACTTGTCTGCCATTTGCATCAAAAGTCAAAAGTGGCACCAAAAGTAGAAGGAATCTCATCATTTCCTCCACCTCATAATGCAGCACAAGCGAAATCCTTTCCCTATATAAGGAAGGCTCCTCTTCGGTTCAAGGCAGAGTGAAATACAACAAGAGAACATCTGTTAAAAATATTGAGAGTTTCTTGAGAATTTTATATATATATATAAGCAAGATTTATGTATAAGACTTGTACTAGAGATTTTTTTCAGGTTTTTTACCAGAGAAATTTTAGACGTGTAAAAGAAGAGAAAGTGATGTGAAACATAGTGGATAGATATTTTATTTGGAATACTACATGTTGTTGGGAATTGTTTATTGAAAAAATTACACGTGAATAAACAAGAATTTTTAAATATGTGCCGAATTTATCATACTCCTCCATATATGTATAAATCCCTCCATATTACGATAACTTTTATATTCATATTTGATTATTTAAGAAAAGATATAAATAAATGAAAGAAAATAATGACTTTATTTATTTGTATTGATTTTTTTTAATAAATTAGTGTACTTTTACTATCATAAACTAGTATTTAGACAAACATTATTAATTACATCCTCTTGTTTATTTTTGTATTGCGGTGACATGTACTTTATGTATAATTATAATTATAATTTATAATTGATTTATTTAAATTATTCATTTTATGTAGTTTAATGGGATTGTTAACATATTGTACGCAACATGTTTATTGTATAAAACTCACAAATTGAGGAAGTGGGATAGAGTGTCAATGCTATTATTATAACATTTTTCAAATTTAAATTAATGTGTTAAATTTAAGTGCGAGTATTTAAAATAAAACTGCAAGGAAGAATCATTTTGTTTAGATTTAATTACAATTTTTGTTCTCCTATTTTAGCTGAATCGCGAAAGTAGTCCTACATTTTATTTTTCTCGAGTTTTAGTCCCCAAACAGAATTTTGGTCCAAAACTTGATGAAATTTTATTTTTTAAAGTCGTACTACATCGTTTATGATAATAGATTTCAGGTAAAATTATTGCAAATGAGATCTTAAGGCATAGTGTGTGACTTAAATAAATGCAAAAAATAAAATAAAATTTCATCAAGTTTTGAACTAAAATTTTGTTTGGAGACCAAAACTGAAGATAAATAAAATATGAGGACTACTTTCGCGATTCAGCTAAAATAGGAGGACCAAAACTGCAATTAAGCCTTTTATTAATGACAAAAAGCCACACCAAACTAGGGTGTTCTCCGAATATATTGTTATAGATATAAAATAACGATCAATAATTTGTGAGTAATGCTTATAACATTAATTAGATGATACTGTCGTAAAAATAATTAAAGTAACGTTAAAAAATAAACTTGATGGCTTTATGGAAGAAATGATTTTTTAAAATGTGATAATTATTGTAGGATAGGTGGAGTATTATTTTAGTTTTGAACTAGTTCAAGCACTAATTTATTAATTAATTAATACTCCTCTCTTTTTTTTAATCGTCATCTTTTGATTTTTGTTTATATATATATACCGAGACAGCTAATAAAATTTATTATTTATGATGTCATTATTTATATTTTTCATATAATATCTTTAATTATTTATTATCTAATCTCATATTTTTTTCTATAAACGAAACAATTAAAAAGGATCGGAGGAATAACCAAGACTGATTTAGTTATTAACCATTGAATTTGTTCTTCTTAATATAATTTGATGCTATAATTGATTCCAACTTATTATATTAAACATTGAATTTCCTCTTCTTAATATGGTTTGATGATATAATTGATTCCAAACATATTATATTAAACAGTGAATTTCTTGAATGTAGCAAGCTTTAGGACGTGTTTGATTTTCAATTTGGGAGACCCAAATTATTATTTGGACCAAAGTAACTTGTCTGTTACAAATTTTTCCTAAATCCTAATTAAGGAACCTTAAACAAATAAACCATACACTTGACTAATGTCCTGCTCAAACCACACTTTATATTTTATTTGACATAATAAGCATTACATTGTTCTTCCTCCAAGCTTAAATTGGCTTTTACACGTGCACACAAAGGAACCATTGGTACATGACTATTCCTTGTTGGTAGATGACACTGGTTCCTTTCCTTCTTCATCTTTTCAGGCCCAAAATCCAGCCATACCTATGCCATAATAAATAAAGAGGAATGCTATAAGAGTAATGCTATTAGTCACGAGAAAGATTATTGAATTGGTTTTTTGGCAAAAATTCCAGATAATTGGTCAATCATAAATTTTTGTTCAATGTCATTTTATTAGGGTGTTAAATTGCGGTATGCAACTGCAATGAGGTGCATAGTTGCAGATGCAGTGTAGAACATTTGCAACACATAAAGTTTTATAACGTGACTGTAACTGTTACCGCAATTTAATTCTTAAGTGCTATGAAGAGAAAGGGAAATTTTCTTACCTTGTTCTAGTCCTTCTCAAACATGACTAGCAGCACTATCTGCTACAAGCAATGACTCCTCTTGTTTTGCAACCAATCCTTCATAATTTTTTGTCTTCTTTACTTGTTTGGTGACTCTCTTTGTTGAAAGAATCTTCTCATGTTCATGCAAGCTATTACTTCTCTCACTCTTTATACATACAAGTTGAAGGTAACTTGGACCAGAAGAAGCATCTGAAGCCATTGAATCATCATCACTCTCTTCATTCTCATCATTTTTCTCACCTTTATTATCATTATCATAATGAATATTCTCATCATTGTTGCCATATTCATCCATATCTACCACACTTTGGTCCTCATCATTGTAAATTTCTCTATGGAATGGAGATCCAATGTAATTGGTCCATCCAGACTCAGTGCTATTGAATTCTCCTCCTGATGCTACTAAATCTTGAGAAGGCTCCATAGAAACAAAATGTACTCACAATTAATAATTTTTGAACTTGGGTTTGTTCTTCTATTTCAGATGGAATGGCACTAATATTTTATAGCCTCAGTCATGCTTTTAAATTACGGTTGTAGATATAATACGAACCTTTATAGTACAGGAAAATGAGGTCGAAATTGCAGTTGAGATACTGAAGCAGAGACTTTAAAATCTACAATATTACAGTCACAATTGTGGTTGCAGACCGCAATTTAAAACCATGAAGTGAGTCTAGGTGCACTTGTTAATTCCAAAGGCTAGCATTGAGTTTCAAAGGCAGGACAAAGACCCAATCTCAACAGTGTGCAGGTTCATTATTGTATTGACAGGGTACGTTTTAAATTACCTGGCAATTCTATCACCATAACTCTCACTCACTGCAGCTCCCATCACTACAAGACAAGAATTTGTGTGTGTGTGAGAATACAGTAAAGCAGAACAAGAGAGATTGATCCCTATCAAAAACTTAGAAATTTTAGGGTCATCTTTCATGCAATTACAATGTACAATTAACTTTTGAATGTTAATTTTAAGTCTAGTGGAAGTGGCTAGTCTAAAATAACATATTGAGAATTATCTGCATCATGCTTTATAAAGAGTTATTTACTAGAGTTATCCGCTATTATTTATGTGTAAAATCTATGTCAAATAAATAGTGGATAACTCTCGGAAAGATAATAACAAAGACAATAAATATGAGTATACTTTGTGTGTGTTTTGTTATGCGTAGTACAAATTAATTTTAAATGAATTGATTTTGTAAATTTGACAAAAACAACAACCAATTCCAAAGTGAATTGAATGTAAAATGATATATATTTAAATACATTCATATAATTAAAGTGTACAAGATAATACATTACATACTAAAAATCAATTCTAAAGATAAAAGTTACATATTTAAACTTCAAATTAAAATCAGTTATTAAGCCAAAATCATTTCACTCGAGAAGAAATATAATATATTGTTATGCAATTTCAACGTGGAAAATTTTGCACTACACGACAAAAAGGAGTTAATTAAACCAAGTTTTAAGGGGGATAGGAATAAGACATTAAAAGAAGGTAGTCTAATTAATAGTAAAAGAAGAAATCATAAGTCCTTCCTTTGTATTAAGGTTGACGAGTGATGAGGCATGAGCAATTGATTAAGTGAATTTGAGCACATTTTGTCACTATTCATTCACGCATTCAAGTACCAGTCATGTTATCAGCTTTTACCTGACAAGGTAACAGATAAATAAATAAATAAAGCCAACTTGATTTTGGCCTTTTGTTGTAGGTGTCTTTTAGAGTTAGTATTTTCTACCCTTTTACTGATTGTATTTCGTCATGGCTTGGATTTGGATTTGGATTGTAGATCACAAATAAATTCACATGGAATTATTAGTATTCATGCAGATTTTCCACGATGCATAGAATTGATAATCAGATTAAATTATGGTATGGTATATATTTTATTTTATAACATAATTAATATTATTAATATTATGGTAAAGTATTGAAATAGAGACCTCATTAATCATTATGACTCTATTACTTAATTATTCATTTCAATTTTTCAACTTAAGTCAACTTTATATCTACATGTTTTGGTATAGTTGTAATGAATAAAATTTTAGGAAGAAAGTTTTCACCCTCATGTTAATTTAGGGTATGTTTGATAGTTGAGAAATTATTTCTGGACAAAATTATTTTTTTCTAGTGAAAAATTATAAAAAATAATTTGTGGATTCTTCTCCTATTTCTAACATTTTAAAAAAATAAAAAATATTCATTTACACGTCTAAATTAATCAATTCAAATATATAATAGAGACTTTTAAAAATATAAGAGGTAGATGAAGAAATCACTCAAATAAAATACTTGGATCCAATCTAAATTTCATGCAAAATTGGGCCACTATACCCATCGGCAAGCAAATGGAAAGATGACCACATATGTCTTAGACCACGTGTGTCGGTCACTATCCAACTAAAAATCAAAGATATATATTAGGGATTAAAATTTATAGGTTATAATATCGGTGGTTAAATTTTATATTCACTAAAAATGAATTAAATGTTATACATATAAGAGTGATGATTTATATATTTACTTCCTTAACGTTTTGAGTTGAGATTTAATATCAAAGTCTCTTCTAAGTATGTGGAAGATTTATATTTAAATAGGAAGACTTATACTTGAAGAGGAGATTGTTATTAATATCTCATTTGTTGGTGTATACATTAGAGTGTTTGCAACTATCTTAACATTTTCTAGTTGTTTCTATCGTCATCTTTAATGATTTACAAGGTCGACATTGAAATATAATATAGTGCTCACCGTAAAAAATACACTACTCACACAATATATTTATTAAATTTTATAATTAGAGCTTAAAATATTTTTGAATAGTTTTCAAATTAAATTGAATATTCCTTTATTTATTTTTTTATAAGAATCATTTACTTGAGATATATGTTGTTTGTTTAAAGTTTAATAATTTTACAATGACAGAAGAAAGAATTGAACATTTTGTTGACTAGTGAAAAAAAGTTGTACTTAGATATTGGAGTCTTCTGAATTTAGCTATAATTTACTCTTTACTCGATTGGTTTAATTTGGTTTGATGATGTTGGAGGTATTTCGTTAACTCTATTTAATTAGTTAATTTATCTTCCATTTTTCATTGAAAAAAAAAATGTAGATCTTGAATTCTATTACTCTACATAGCTGCCGCTCCTCCTCAAGTAAAAAAACTCATTTCTCAAAATGGTTTAAAGTTTGGGGTCTTACATGATAAATTAAAAAATTAATATATTTTAATATTATTAAAAATTAAATTATCAATAGTTAAACAACATATTAATCATATATTAAAATATTTAATTCAGTCCATTTTAATAGAAGTAATGTATATGTGAACATATTAATTAAAAAAAATTATTGGTCAAAGTTTACAGAGTTTTTCTTGATTTTATATATATTTTTATTTAAATAAATGATTTAACATAAATTTAGTTTTGACATAATAGTATTGATTCATTATAAATTTAATTAATAATTTTGACGTTGATATTGTTACAAATTAAAAAATAAAATTATTTATAACATTTTAATTTCATTACATTTATAGAAATTTTATCGTTTTATATTATTAAACATAGATATTGTGAATTTATCTTGTATTTATTTCTTTTTATATTAACAACTTTAAATTAGTTGTGTATTTTATTAATTTAAATAAATAAATATATTTTTTTTATTAAAAAAATGGAAAGAGATAAAAAGGTAAATTATCCTTGTTACCCGCTTTGACAGCATGAAAGTGACCATTCGCGAACTAAAATCCATTGGCAAAGCATTATTTTCCATTTTTCTTCTTTAACTCTATCATGTTTCCAGGGAACCTACAAAGCTCATCTCAACTTCTTTTTAGTGTTTCAGCATTTAATTGTTTCTGTGTCTTTTCTGTTGTCCTTCAAAATACAACACATATATTAGCACGTGGATGATTAAAGTGTTCACAATAGCATGGACAACTTACACTTTGTTTGGTTTAGAGAACAAAGTTAAAGGAAAGAAAGTGAAAAGAAAAGAAAATATGGGGAAAGAAAGAGAATAGAAAATAAGATGATTTTTTTATTTGTTTAATATAAAAAAAATGTAAAGAAAATATAAACTATATTACAAAAAGATATAAATACTCTTTAAAAATGTGATATTATATATAATAAAAAATACAATAAGTTCACTTGGCGAGATTTCTCTCTATTATGGAGAGAAAGCATTTGTGTAGAATTTATCTCTGTTTTTTTTTTCCTTTCTACTTTTCATTTGAACCATGCAATAAAAAAATAATTTAGAAATTCTTTCTTCTAACTTTTGTTTTTCAAACAAAACTTTAAGTCTAGTCTACTTTTGTAAAAATAGAAACATTTAGTGTTTGTATGTTTTTTAAATTTGCTTTTATTTTACTTTAATGATTAACTCTTAAAATGCATCATTGTTATAAAGAAAAGATTAAAATATTACTAAATAAAGATACATTTATAGAAATAATGAAATAATTTAGTTAATATTTTCATTATTTTTTTAGAAGTGTAGATAGTTGTTCATCTAAAATTTGCCTCACACCTCATTCTTAGCAAATAAATATAAAGTAAATAAAACTTTGATGATTTTAAAGTGATAGTAAATGAACTTAATTTTGGGTTGAAACTAAAAATGTGGTTCTTGGTGTTTTGAAAGCAATTGTTGTGAAACCAAATTTATAGAGTTTTGAACTTTAAGATTTAAATTTGTTATTTATTACCAAAAGCTTTTTGAGTTTTGTGTTCTGTGTTAAGACAAAATAAACCTTAAGGTTAGTTATGATGTGTTTGTTGGATTGATGACTACAATGAGTTTTAGTTTCATTTTATCTTAATGACATCTACTTAATTAAATGTTAAAGAGAAGTAGAAGGATTCAGGACTGTGTCAGTGAGGTGGTTGCAAGGAATACGCTAGGAGGTAACAACACCTTCAAATTTAATCATATAAGTTGATGTGCATATGTGTTTGATGCTATTTGTATATGTTGTTATGTGATTGGTAGTTGTAATATCTCAATTTTGTTCCGTTGAAAATAATTTTAAAAATATATAATAAAGTAATATGTTTATTTTTTACTCAACCTTAACGAGCAAGTAGTAACAAGCAAGCAAACATCATTATCAAAATACAAATTCTATACGGATAAACTAATGAGTGAAAACAATCATTAGAATTCAATTCCAATCAATTTGAATTGATATAGAAAAAAAATATAAAGAATAAATTACATCTTATTGACCATTAATAATATAGAAAAAGTTGAATTACCAACGAAAATTAGAAATAGGAAAAAATAAAATTGGTCTCTAGATTAATGTATTTGTGTCGGTATCCGACACTAAATTACTAAAGACTATTTTCATTTTATTTCCATCTAATTTTGGTTGCTAATTCAACTTTTTTTTTTATTTGGCCACCCAAGAATCAGAAGTAGCAGGAATTTGTCTAATTATATGATCATGAAGTGATTTGTGAGGTGATTCAATTTGAGAGAATATGAAAAACATTTTTGGTTCATTAACAAACTCAAGAAAATCTTCTCGCGAAGTATCATAATTAGGTATCATTTAAGTCCAAGAGTCATACCTTAGAGCACCTCTTTGAACTCTGATCTGCTCACTTTTTCTTGTTCTATATGTGTGAATTCATTCAACACCTATGCAATTAATTAATAAGTTAATATTGTCATTTCTTGTTTACTCATTGATTCAAATATAATGGACAAATACATGTTTTTATCAGCATTAAGAAATTAATTAATTAAATAAACAAAGAATATTATAAAAATAAAAAACAATTTAAATATTACACACTCCCGTGTATTGTGTGAATATCTTTCTTTTTGTTTGACTTAACAAATATTTTATAGTTCAAAAACATAGTAAAATAAAGATAAAGATTGTACTTTACAACTTTATAGCTCATTCCCTTATTTCAGTTTTTTTTCTCTGTCTTAAAAAAGTTATTATTTTCACTAATTCTATACTCAAACAAAAAGATGAGTTACATGTTCTCTAAAATAGAAAACGAAAATTGAACTCTATTGCTGCTCAGCCCCTCATGTTTTTCAGCTTATTTCCTTTTTCTCCTTTTTCTTCTTTTGTCTTAGCAAAGGTTGCTTGTTTTTGTTGCGAAAACAATATAAAATTGAGACAGAATCTTGTCTCATGGAAAAGACTCGTCAATTTAATCTATAAATTGAGAAGAAAAAAATCAAACAACAAAGAGAGGAAAAATCGGATACCAACAAAAACACTTTAAAATAAGAAGAAAATAAGCACAGTAGTAGGAGAGAAAAGCAAATAGAATAAGGATTAAGGTATTTCTTTCATCTTTACTCTATAATCATTGTATTTGTTATCCAAATGTAATATATAAAATGAGTTATGAATGAAAGAAAAAATGAAACTTTTTGTTGTTATACACAAATAATGTTATGATATGTGAGAGTATAAACTAAGAACTCAAACCTCCGACGTCGTCGTCGTCACTGGAACGCCGACTGTACTTTTTGGACCCTCCGTGCTCGACCTCTTATACTCTCCTCTCCCTCTCCCTCTCGGTCTCCTTTTTCTTTTTCCTTTTTTTTTTCTTTCCTTTTTTCTATTCTTTTGTTTCCCCTTTCTATTCTCTACGCTTTCTTCTGACTCAGAGTGGTAGAGTATACGCTCCTGAACAACTTAGGAAAAATAAGGGTCATGGAGAAAAAGGAAAATACGCTATGTATCATGCCATAAAAGGACAAGAGATTAGTAAAAAGACGGTACCTGAATAAGAAGCTAACAAATTTTTGAAGTTTATCAAGTAAAGTGAATATAAGGTGGTGGATCATCTAATTCAAACCCCTTACAAGATATATGTTATCTCCTTGTTATTGAACTCTGAAGCACATAGAAGGGCACAAATGAAAGTTTTAAACGAGTCACATGTTATTCATGATATCACTGTCGACCAGTTTGATGGAGTTATTGGTAACATCACCGCTAGTAGCTGTTTGAGTTTTAGCGATGGTGAATTATCAGCTAAAGGGGTAGAACATAATAATGCACTACACATATTTGTGAAGTGTCATGATCATATTCTTGCACAAGAGCTAATTGATAATGGTTCTTCATTGAATGTCATGCTGAAATCAACACTCTTGAAACTATTTGTTGATAGAGCATGCATAAAGCATAGTGCTATGGTGGTGAAAGCGTTTGATGGATCTGGCGTACAGTTGCCTTTTAGGAAGACCATGGATTCATGTTGTTGGAGCAGTAAGATCCACTCTCCATCAAAAGTTAAAGTTAATGGTGAACGATAAGCTGGTAATAATATTTGGGGAAGAAGATATGGTAGTGAGTCATCTATCTTCTATGGGTTACATCGAAGACATGGATGAAGCCATAGAGACTTCTTTCCAAGAACTAGAAATCACCAATTTCGTCTTCATCGGTAAAGGGCCTCGCTTAAAGGATCCAAAATTGTCTATCACATCATTGAAGTCTACCTAGTCCATGTTGGAAGGAGGGGGTTTTGTTAAATTGGGGAAATTGTTGGAAATACGAGAGAAGAACAATAGGTATGGGTTAAGATATGTACCTACCAAAGCTGATAAAGAAAAAGTTGTGAGAGAAAAAAGGGAGAGCAGGACAACTCGTCTGGAAAACTGGGTACCGAATTCATAGAATATTCTTATTTGTGACATTTACCAAACCTTCAAAGCGCCGAAATAATATATGATGATCATGTGGCTGCTGTGGAAGAAGGTCATGTTGATGATGTTACTCTCAAGCTAGTGTACCCTTGTCCTTCAAACACTAGTTTCAACAATTGGAAGATCATCGAGTTTCCTATGTTTGTTAATTCATGTTCAAAGTAATTATGTATTTCAACTCCTTTTGCTCTGCCCAAGGCTATAAGGATAACTAATTAGGGCACATGTATTTCAATTTTGTACTTATTATCAATAAATGCATTTTTGAATTCTCCAACCGTTTGTTTTCTCTATTCTTCTTATTTTCTTGAAATGACAATCTTTATTCATATTTTTTTTTTCCTTTTTCTTCTTAATTTAAACAATGCAGAGTCGAAAATGAATCTGTTGAAAATAGCAACACTAGAACCCATTCTTATAATTTTGAACCAATTAAACATGTTGATGAGGATTGTGAAGACAATTATAAATTTAATATTATGACGATAACTAGATACTAACATAGTTGAACACAAGCTACCGCTCAAACCTGAATGTGCTCTAAATAAACAAAAGTTGAGGAGGACAAGACCTGATATGTCACTTAATATTAGAGAAGAGGTCAAGAAGCAATTTGATGTTAGTTTCTTAACAGTGGCAAAATATCCTCAATGGGTGGCTAATATTCTCCCAGTTCCAAAGAAGGGTGGACAGATTTGAATGTTAGTTGATTATCGAGATTTGAATAAAGCTAGTCCTAAAGACGATTTTCCACTACCTCATATTGATGTTCTAGTGGATAGTATTGCTCAATATTATATTTTCTCCTTTATGGATGGTTTCCCAGGGTACAATCAATCAAGACGACTCCTGAGGACATGGCAAAAAACCACATTCATCACACAATGGGGAACTTTCAGTGATAAGGTGATGTCATTCAAATTCAAGAATGTTGGGGAAAACTATCAAAGAGCAATGGTAACTTTGCTTCATGAGATGACGCATAAGGAGATAAGCGGTTTATGTGGACGATATGATTGCAAAGTCTCAAATCGAAGAAGACCATGTTGTTAACCTCCAAAAGTTGTTTGTGCGACTAAGGATGGTCAGACTCTGTTTAAACCCTGCTAAATGCATTTTTGGTGTAAAATCAAGCATGTTACTTGGGTTTATCGTTAGTCAAAAAGGGATAGAAGTGTACCCAGATAAAGTAAGAGAAATACAAGAAATGTCGGCTCCGTACACGTAAAAAGAAGATTGTCGCTTCTTGGGTAGATTGAATTACATTGCCAGGTTCATATCGCATCTCACCGCTACATGCAAGCCAATTTTCAAGTTGTTGTGCAAAGACCAAAAGGTTGAATGGAATGAGAATTATCAAAAAGCTTTCGAAAAGATTAAGCAATACTTGCCAAAACATCCAATCTTAGTGCCTCATGTCCTTGGGAAACTGCTTATTATGTATTTAACAGTACTTGGCGAGTCAATGGGTTGTGTACTAGGGCAGCATGACGAATTTAATAGGAAATAACATGTTATTTATTATTTGAGCAAAACGTTCACCAACTGTGAAATAAGGTATTCACTACTTCAACGAACATATTGTGCATTGGCATGAGCTTCTCTTCGGTTGAGGCAGGACATGTTATGTCATACAACTTGGTTGGTGTCTAAAATAGACCCAATTAAGTACATATTTGAGAAACTTGCTCCTACTGGAATGATTGTCCGGTTGCAGATGTTGTTATCAGAATACGATTTGGTATACGTTATACAAAAAGCTATCAAAAAAAGTGCAGTAGCAAAAACGATGAAGACATAATGACTTTATTTGAAGAGACTGAATCATCTAATAAAGAAAAATGGATGTTGGTGTTTGATGGTGCTTCTAACGCGTTAGGGCATGGAATTGGGGCCATTTTGATTTCCCCAGAGAACCAGCTCACTCCATTTATGACTAGGTTGTGGTTTGATTACACAAACAATATTGCAGAATATGGAGCATGTGTTATGGGCATTAAAGCAGCTATTGAGTCAAAGGTAAAAGTTCTTAAGGTATATGGAGACTCATTGTTGGTTATCCATCAGACGAAAGGAGAGTGGGAAATGCAAGATTCCAAATTGATTATGTATCATACCCATATCAAAGAATTGACATAACACTTCGAGAAGGTTACTTTTCACCATATCCCTCGAGAAGGAAACCAATTAGCTGACGCCCTGGCCAAATTGTCGTCAATGTTCAAAATAAGCACCAGTCAGTGTGTGCTTGTCATAAAAATTCAACAAATGAATAAACCTACATATTGCTTATCAATAGAAGAAAAGTCTGACTGCAAGTCATGGTTTTATGATATCAAATAATTTGTTAAGAATAAGTTATATCCATTGGGTATATCAAAGAACGACAACAGGGTTTTAAGGAGGTTGTCAATGAACTTCTTCTTAAATGGTGATGTGTTTTACAAGAGAAATCATGATATGGTTCTCCTTAGATGCGTGGATCAAGCAGAAGCGAAGAAAATCACTCTAGAGGTTCATGAAGGTTCATTTGAAACTCATGCAAATGGGTATACGATGGCAAGAAAAATCTTAAGGGCTAGCTACTATTGGTTGACCATGGAGTCTGATTGCTTTAGTTGAAAGATAAGTAAACTCGGACAAACTATTGATTTGGTTAGAGTTCAAATTCAAGTACTATCGACGAATTTGACATTTACTAAAATTCATTAACCACTTGTACCTAATCATTTAGGTAAACCTAAATTGGTTTCTTAAAGGTAAATGTGAACATCTTGAAATAATGTAGAATATCATAAGTATGGTATAGCCTAAAAAATGGTTACATATGAAGTCTAACTCACTCACACTTCTCTAGTTATATATAATGACACGGAAAAGGGAGATAATGTTTATCTCTTAAATTTTATCCTCTTGAGGTTGATGTGACGCTATTCAATAACTCCATTGAATTATTATAGGATTTCAATTTTGTAAGATAAGATCTTCCTCCCCTTCTTTCTCAAACTTTGATGAGTAAGTATATAATAATATCATCATGGTCTTTTGCATATGTCCCAAAGACATATTTATAGAGAAAGTGGAGAGGTTACGTACCCTTTCATGCATGATTACAAGATAGATATTACAAGACTCGTCAAGATATCATTCAAACAAGATTTTATAAATCAATAGAAGACCAACACTTATAATTCAATTTTTTACATTCTCCCACTTGTGCAAATTGATTTATAAAAAAAAAAGGTTACAAAACAAAATAAAATAAAGACAAATTTTGAAATTAAAATAAATTAAAGACTCAATCAATGGTTGAATAATTATAGCTACATTAATCTCTTGACTATAATCACAAGCTGACATGATTACTACCAACCAACAAAACTAATCAGTAAGAGTTGTAGGTGAAAATAAACTATTAAGGGTTTATGAAAAAGAAAGGAACTTTGAGAATTGTTTTGATGACTGGTTTAAGAAAAGAAAAAAAAAAATCACCATTCAGTCATGTTTGCATTGCATAGTAGAAGAAAATTGTATAACTACCACTCAATTTTTAGAACTCGTTGAGATTATTATCTCAATCTCTATTTTCTTATGTATTATATCAAATTAGAAGTTGAGGTCAGAATCCAGTATCATAGGATCATTTATGTTGCTTGGGTTTTATTTAGAATTATTGTAATTTATAATATTGGTGTATTAGAGGATAGTACTTCTAATTTTATGTTTATGGAAGTTGAAATTCTAATTTACTTGGTACACCTAAAAATATTTGTAAACTATGTACCTTATATAGTTACAAGTCATTTAAATAATGGTACTTTATACCCTTCAATGGATTGTCTTTATTGAATTAAAATGTATGAGTTAATTAATATAATCTACACAATTGGTTATGGTTATTACACATTTTAGCACATAATAATTTTAAATTTTTTAAAGCAAAGAAGAGTAAATAATTTGTGAATTTTTTATTTTTTTAGAAATTTTTAAAATTAAAAAATTAAAAACAATTTATTTTTCTTTAAGCTTTTAGAAATTTTTATAACAAAACAAAGTTGTTTAATTTTTTGTAAATTCCTAGAAATTTTTAAAGAAAAAAAAAGAGATATTTTTATTTTAAAAAATTATTAAAGTAATATTATTAAATTTAAATTTTACATCACCCTGATTTTCCACATCATCATGTACACGCCACTTACATGATTGTAGTATCACCAAATTGAAATTAAAATTAAGAAGGGAGGCTAAATATCAATAATTCTGAAAATATATGGATCAAAATTGCAAAAAAAATAGGGGGATCAAATTGTGAATTTTATAAAATTGGAGAACCAAAAATGTGTTTCAGTCATTAATTTAAGGCTAAATTATACTTTTGATCCTTTAAGTTATTTTTAAATTCATTTTGGTCCCTTATGTCACAAACGTTGGATATTTTGGTCCCTCAAGTTATTTTCGTTCCTTTTTAGTCCTTTAAGTTATAACCATAAATGTTTGGATCCTTTAAGTTACAAAAATGTTAGATACTATTGGAAAAGATGTATTACATTTGCAATTTAAAGGACAAAAGTGTTTAATGTTTGTAACTTAAAAGACTAAAATAGAATAAAAATAACTTGAAGGATCGAATCGTTTAACGTTTATAACTTATGCAAGCAAAATGAAACGACTAAAATTTTAGGGACCAAAATGAAATGAATAAAACTTAAAGAAGTAAAGAGAAACCTAAAAAAAATTAAGAGACCAAAAGTACAATTTAACTTATGAATAAGTCCCTATAGTGACAAACATTTATATCAATTAATAGTGCTACAAATCAAGAATGAATTGTTGTCCAAAAAGTATTCTTAGTGATATGCATAATATTTTTCTAAATCATACCTCCACTAAACATGTAGTCAAGCATATACTCATATAAACTATATCATATAAGTGATAAAAATATAATCACATTATACAAAATTAAAATATCATTGATAAATCTATTTTTATATTTTAAGATAGTATTTATCCTTTATTTTATCTTATCACTAGTGCATTTTAATCTTGTTACACCGTCGATATTAGATCGGTTGTTATACATCCAATGTAATAAGCAAGGAGGTGACAAATTTATTATTATGGTAAAATTTGTTAGATTTGTTCTAATTGAACTGTTCTAACATATATATTAAAAAAGTGCTACAAAAAAAGTGACAAGTTTGTTATTATCACAAATTTTGTTATATTTATTATATTTGTTATATTAGACCGTTCTAACAAGCATTCTACAAAAACAATACCCTAAACTAACCAAAAAATTAGAAAACATACTCATACCCTTTCTCCATCATTCAGCGCCAGTCTTCACCCTTCAACGCTTCAATGCTTTTATCCTTCAACCTTTAAACTTTAACCTTTAACCTTCATCCTTCAGTGTGAATGCGAATAAGACCAACTTCAATTTTCCACGAGAATCAGATGAACTTCAGCTTTCAATCATCCTAAATTTTGTTTTCAATCCCTCCTTCACAATCAACATGTAACTTGTATTTCCACAAATTTTGTTTTCCACTAAATTATGTTTTCACTCCCTCCCTTACGCGCGAACTCTTCACCACCGATGATGAGTTTGTTTAGTGAAACCTTTTTCTACTTCCGCACCGACAACGAGTTTTCTTTGACTTCCTCCTCCATCTATCAAGAAGTGTTTCCGTCGAGAAGAGTCAATTTCTTTCACCATCGAGAATTGTTTCCCTTTGTGAGCAAGTGTTTGTTGCTTTCTCTGGCAATTTTTTTAATAATTCTTGTTTCTTACTTAGCAATCTAAAATTGTTAATTGTTCTTATTATTAATCTTTAATTGAATTTTATTTTAGTAATATTTAAAATAATTTCAATATAACCTTTAACAAGAAGATTATAATATATTGTGAGAAGTGATTAAAGGAGAGTATTAAATTATTTTATGTAGTAATAGTTGATTAAACTCTTATTAATTACGGAAGTGATGGAGAAACTCGAGAAGTGGTGTTGCATAAAAAACGATGAAAGTTATGGAGAAATTTGAGAAGTAGTAGTTAATTTGATTTTGAATTTTATGCATTGTATTCCTAATTGATTTATTTGTTCATGCATACGCAACATTTTAAAATATTATCCGATCATTTTGTTTCTGCTGTGAATGCATTTATTGGAACTACGTTGTATTGTTGTTTATTTGAGTTGTTTTTTCATGATACCTCGGGCGTTGTTTTTTTGTTTCACTTGATTAAGTTGCAATTAATATTTGAGTAATAGTGTGTCTCTTGTATCTTTTATTGAGAATGACTCCAAATCAACATTAAGAATCAGCATAGTTTAAGTGTTGTGTGGACTTTTCTATTAATGCATATTGGTTTGGCCTTGTTATTTAAGGAGGAGTTCTGGTAAGAAAGTGTTATAGTTTAAGTGGCACACTGATGGTGATAGATATACCCAATATTTTCACAAAGTTCCCAAGATCAGACATGTTACTAAAGAAATTGCGTTATTTAGAAATGGTGATTAGATCTTGTCTAGTGTGAATGACATTGTAGTTCAAATTATTGGGCGTTTTATTTCTATGTTTAGTTATAGTAATAATTAGTGGATAATGGTATTATTGACGAGGTTATCCCTATACTAGTTGATGATGACATGAATGCTACATATTGGATTGTCTAGTAAAGATGAAGTTCATGTTGTTGTATTTTCTATGAACAAAGATAGTGACCCTAACCTTGATGGTTTTATAGTTTATTTCTATCTAACTTATTAACATATCATAGGTTCTGATGTCTCTAGTTGGTGATGCACTTCTTTGCTTCTGGTTGGATCCTTCCTAATTGGAATACCAAGTGAAATCAGTCAACAAACATTTTCACTTAAGAGTCACAAAAGAAGTAAAGTAACTAATTAATAAAATTGAATTATGTATTCATTCATATATGAAGATTAGAGTGCACTATACATTTTTCCTTAGTATTTGTAATCGTGTTATAGGACAATTCCTTGTTGCTAATACTAGCTCTTGATAAATTTGTTTCTCTTTTTGGTAAAAAGTAAAATAAAAGATGAAAGAGGAGGAGTAAATAAAATAATTAGAAACCTATACAAATTAAGTATGCCAACATGACACTCAAGGTCAATTTGAATACATATCCTCCTAGATGTCAATCTCAAAATTGTCATTAAGGTTGTCATTAGATGAAAACCTTGCACATGTTCTCAAATTTTATATGCTAAAAATAAGCTGGATGTGTTCATGTGATGAGAACCAGAAAATTAGTATTAAAATATGGACATTAGATTAATATTGATTAAATAATAGTCTAGTTGAGGACACTGCAAAATAAAGCCATCATTATGTATTCATTGTATTATTATTTATATAAAGGATAGGGTTTGAGAGTATATGAGAAGTTGAAAGAAGGGAGTACTAGAAAGAGTCAAGAAATGAAGATAACTATTGATTCAACTTAAGAATAGATCACACAAATTGATGCAAGATTAAGTTGATACATGAATAACTATTGATAAATTTGATGCATGATTCTTTATGTAGTAACTATTGAATGCAAAAGCAACATGATTTTGAAGTGAGTATGGATTGTAACAGTTTTGAATTTGTATTTGTGAACAATCTACACTCTTTGTTCCATAAACATAATCTAATGTTGTTTGAAGTGTTGTTTGTGGAATTCCAATTTTAGCTACACACCAACTACCTTGAGATTGAGAATTTGTGTTTGAAGGTGGAGGCTGAAACTGAGGATTTGTGACAGGAACAGATCCTGATTATGGTGGTGATGAAGGTTGATAAGAATTCACAGGTTGTTGTGTACTTGGAATTGTAATAGAAGTAGTTGTAACTGGATTTGTAACAGGTAGTGGTGTTGGAATTCATAGATTTTTGTGTGCCTCAACTTAATAGGTTTGGACATGTGTGGAGAAGACCTATGTTTAAAAATTACTATAAAGTTGTGTTAGTTTATAAATGGTCGAACTTTTATAGACTTGTTACTTATTACAATTAATAAGAGCTCAACCAAATTTTTTTATTGTGTTTTTCCTTGCTTAGACTTTGACTTATGATTTTGCTCTGATGCATTTACAAGAAAATTAATGGATGGAAAAGATAAGAGAGGAGGGAAGAGACAAAATTGATAGAGAGTGTAATGTTGGTGATTGGTGTTTTTTGTTTGGTTATGAATTTGATGACTCCAATTGGTCTATTCGGTGGTTGAAACCTCTTGATTCGAATTTTGATGATAATGACGATGATGAGTCTGGTGGTGATAGTTTTGTTATTTTGGTTTCTTGTTATTTACTGATAATAGAGTAGGGGTACAAATTTTCCTTCAAATGATGTAGGTCTCTACAGATTTTAATTGTGATATCAATGATTTTTTTTAGTTGCGATTATTGATTACGTTATATTGTATTTCATAATTTTCTTTTGTTATGTGTTTAATTTGTTATTTTTTCCCCAGTTCGATTATTTCATTTAATGTATATTCTTAATAATAACTTTAATAGTATGGCCAAATACATTTATAAAGCTTAATATGCACTTTTAACTTGTGGGTATTCAAGCTTTAAATTGGATGAACAATGATATAGAAAATAATTGGAAAAAAGTTAGAAAAGTTGTAAGTCCTCCAAAATGAGGGAAAATGTCAAGTGAACATGGGTCCACTACATATATTCATTTTTACCTCTGCAACATAAACTTGAAGTTGCAATTGTTTTGTTGTTCTCACAGTTATGTATTTGTCTATTTTATATTGTGTTCCACTACCATACATTCCCGAAGATACTTGGTATTGTAAATATTGCCAGAATAATTTCTTGATGGAGAGTAATGTGGAACGTAATGTGAATGCTCTGGCAGCTAGAAGGATTGCATGCATTGATCATTTAGAACAGATAAACTGAAGATGCATTTGCATTGTAAAAAATGTAGCGGTCGACCATGGTGGATGTGCTATGTGTGGGTAATGTCCTATTATTTTCATGTCGTTAACAACACATTTTTTATGCTATAGTGTCATGATTTCGTTAAATTATTTGATCCTCGGACATTAATTATTTGTGATCAGGTTTTGCTTTATTTGTATTACTATATACTGTCAAGCCTAAATTTTCAATTACTTTCATTGATATCAGTATTTATTTGTGTGTAACACTGATTGATTTGTTCTTTCAATGTGAGAAGGAATATCATGTTGGATGTTTGAAGGATCTTAATATGCAAAATCTAAAGCTAGTATGAAACTCTAGAAAATGTAGTTTTGGTTAAAAAATCTTATTTTTGTGCTTAGAGTACATTTAAAGGGTTTTTATGGTTCCCTAGAGTTAGTTAGACTTTAGAATAATTTTTCTAAAGTCTTGAGAATATTTGTTATACTTAGATTTGTCAATTGAGATTTTGCCTACTACCCTGAGAGTTGTTAGAGAACAAACCTAGTTGATTCTCCATAGTGGTGAGTAGACGACGATCATTGTCACATTTTTATTTTTGCTATAATTATTATTTTACTCGCTTTCTAGGTTAAAATTTTTATTTAAAAATTTGGGGGAACACAATCTTTGAATTTTTTCTCGCTTTCATCCTTTATTTAATTTAATTGTATTTGTTATACAATATGTTATTAGTTTGATTTATGTATGAGTTATAAAGTATTTAAATATTGAATTGATATACAGTTGAATATGTTTTCCATGACTTATGATGAAATGGGAAATGATTTTTAAGCGTGTTTTTTGAAATTGTTGTTATAATTATAAAAACGTTAACAGCGGTAAGTGCACCTAGTTACCTCGTTTTGATTAGAGAGATTTATCTATTAGATGGAGCAACCCTATGAGAGATGTCATCTGTAGGAGGAGAGGGTTATCAACGTAAGCTCCCTAATTGATGTGTGATGGTGCATTGCAGGATTGATTGGAGAGTGCTATCTATTAGATGGAGTCACCCTTAAATGAAAGACCGCCCTTAGGAGAAAAGGGTTATTAGTGAGATGAAGTCGTCTCTTGGTTCTAAAAAATGTGTATTTTGACTTGTTTGATTTTCTATGAGGACTTTAAATATTTCTACCTGAACAGCTAAATTATAAGTTTAATAATTTTATTTGTGTACACTTTACTTAAGAATTATGTATATTTGAGATAACATTGTTTAACATAATTCCCACAAGATTGCAAATCAATTATTTGTGTCTTTTTGTGTTTCCCTTCTAGTTGGCGGTGGTTGTTATTTTCTCACTAAGTCTTTGTGACTTACCCTTTTACGTTGTTTATTTTTTTCTTTAGATTCACAGGCAGCTGAGTAGCAAGCTGTTAGTAGACTCAAGTCTCGATCATATTTTTTTGAGTAGACCTCTTTGATCGAGGACCCTTTGATTTGTAAAATCTGTTGGGTCGCAATATATTTTGCAGATATTTTGAGTTAGAAAGTCTTTTTGGAAGATGTATTAAACATAAATTTTATAAATTTGGAAACGTTGAAGTTACAGAGGATACTCTGTCGAAATTTCAAGAAAAATTGTATATATTTTTTTTTAAATGATTATTGATAACTATTTAGTCGCTTAATTGTTAAGTTAGTTGGTAGATTTAGCAGACTGAGCCATTTAATTGTTAAATTAATTGATAGGTTTGGCAAATTGAGTATAGCTTATGCGTCTGTCACGATGTTTAGTTTTCGGATTATGACAAAAAATTTCGATGAATCAGAAGCAGTCATAGTCTCAGTGAATCAACAAGACTTTTTTAACAAATAGTTTTCAATGTTCAATGGTTTCTAAGAATATGTCAATATGGTTTCTAAGAATATGTCAATATGGTTTCAACTTTCAACTAGAATATAAATGAATTTTTCGGTCACAGAGCCACTAAAAAAAAGAGAACTGCAAATTTTTTAAAAACAAACAGACACATATAATCCTAACTGTTCACGTCATCTATCTTGTAGTTTAAGATCGAACGGTCAACATTAAGAATAAGAAAATGCTCTTCAAGACATGCACGGTCCTACGATGACTCCATCCTACGTTAGTCGGGTTTGGCCTCTGATGGTCCCAATAATTCATACCAAACCCGCCCGTGTGAATCCGTGTATAAAGTAGACTCCTAGACCCGCCCAAATCCGTATGTGGTCCCTTTTCTTTTACTAGGCCTAGATTTTTTTATCCAGCACTAATTTCTTTGATTCATTTTTTTTTTCATTTGGCTCTTGGTTGATTTTTTCTTTAGTTACAATTGATATTATCTTTTTCATTGAAGTTTGTACAAGGTGATTGTCGTCATATAACAATTTGAGATGGGAGGGAAACAAAACCTCTCTTTAAGTGGTTTTTACTTTCTATGTATTTTGAGAGATTTAGATCGAGAGAGGATGGAGAAGAGAATGAGCCAATATAGTTAAATGTCATTTAAAATCTCTCTTTTCAACTAAATATATATCAAAATGAGTATATAATATATCATATCACGTTCTTCTTTTAATTTTTTTTAAATAATAAATATATATCAAAATATAAATTTAATCTTTAAAGTACTTTTTTCTAAAATCCTTAAAAATCAACTCGCAAACACATTCTAATAGTTTTTGTGTTTTCTTAATCGAAGATGGAGAGAAAAGATAAATATTGTTAGAGTTCTTAATTTTTAAACCAAATAAAAAAAAATACTTTAATTATTAAGATGATTTAACTAAACCAAAAAAAAATAAAACTTTCAATTATAAAAAAAATGAATTTTTTAAAATTTAACTTAATTGCAATCTTTCTATTTCATCAATTTACGTAATTGGTCTCTAATTTTAAAATTTAACGTTTTAGATTTATTTCTTAAAATTTTTGAACGTCCAATATAACACTATTGGTTTTTAATAGTTGAATTAGGATTTAAGAATTTATTTCACATGTTTTAGATAATAGATAACATCTAAATACATTAATTAAATTACAAAATAAATAATTTCAAAAATTAAAATTAAGTTTTTAAAAATTTCTATTGAAATTTCATAATACTAATCATTCAACATGAATAAACACCTATTGTTTAAAATATATTTTGAATGTAAAATTACTACAATGAGAGTTTTACATTAATACGGTGACGAATTATAATTGAATGATTAATACATTACTTTATTCTCGTAATATACTACTATTTTTAATTAAAAAACTGGAGGAGGAGACCAATTTCACAATTCAACGAATTGATAAAATAGATGATATAAAACCGTAACCATACTGAAAAAAGTGTTTCACCTTGGAAAAAAGACAAATCTGGTTCTTTTCCCCATCGTTTATTAATTATAGTTGATGTTGTGTTCCTTCCTTCCATTCCAAGCTGATAGTTGACTAGTATTCATTCATTATTGGCAGCTAGTAACATAATATCAGTGATTGTACACACAAACACTTAATTCTGCAGCAAGTTTTACCTGTTTGTTTGTTAGTTTGTTTCCGGTGGCAATGGGTTCGGTACTTGAACAACTCACCTCCCTTGACTGGCAACAACAATCTTACCCTGCTTTTCCTGATTTCTTCCTTCTACCTTTCTTCGCTCTCTTCTTCCCTTCCCTTCGCTTCCTTCTCGACAGATTTCTTTTCGAGGTACTCAATATCTTCCTTTCTTCGTTCGATCATTTTTTTTACATGTAATAATTCACAACCACAACACACCATTTGCAGAAAGTGGCAAGACGATTGATATTTGGAAAGGAACATGAGGTGCTTGATTTTCATACAGATGATAGAAGAAAGAAGATTAGGAAATTCAAAGAATCAGCATGGAAATGCGTATATTTTCTATCGGCAGAGATTTTTGCACTGTCTGTAACATATAATGAGCCTTGGTTTACTGATACAAGAAATTTTTGGGTCGGGCCAGGGAATCAGATATGGCCAGATCAAAAGATAAAGTAAGATTGTTATTTATATGCCTAATTATTGTTGTTGTTTTCAGTTGCAATTTTAATTTATTCTTCTTTAGATTGAAATTGAAGGGGCTGTA
Organism: Cicer pinnatifidum; assembly: GCA_037974775.1. Taxonomy (NCBI): domain Eukaryota; kingdom Viridiplantae; phylum Streptophyta; class Magnoliopsida; order Fabales; family Fabaceae; genus Cicer; species Cicer pinnatifidum. Next base: position 13,960,845 of record JBBPBR010000008.1, read on the forward strand.
TATGTATGCTGCTGGATTTTATTCATACTCCATACTTGCTTTAATATTCTGGGAAACAAGACGCTCCGACTTTGGGATTTCAATGACACATCATGTTGCTTCTCTCACTCTCATTGTGTTATCATACATATATAGGTAAGATTTCATTGTCTCTTTATTTTTCTTGTCATCCAAGCATTGATGTAGGTCATGTAGGGGATTTGTTTTTGTAATTGTTAAATTTGTTGAGTTTAATTCATTTTGAACTCCTTGTCTGTCAAAAGAGTTAAATCTGTCAAAATTTTCATGTTTGTAAAGAGAAAGAGAGAGAATAAAACGTATGGAAATCATACATACGGTATAAAATGAGTATATTGTGGACTTAATGCCTGCACTAATTCTATTTTAACTAAATTTAGTTCACTATTTCATTTTGATATTTTCGTGCACTATATATATTTTTTGCTTATTATGTTCAATTAACTCAGGTTTGTTCGTGTTGGATCAGTTGTTTTGGCCCTTCATGATGCAACTGATGTGTATTTGGAGATAGGGAAAATGTCCAAATACAGCGGCGCTGAAACAATAGCTAGCTTTGCATTTGTTCTTTTTGTTTTGTCTTTCACCATACTACGCGTCATTTACTACCCATTCTGGGTTCTTCGAAGTACAAGGTTTGTGTTAAATCAGTTCGTAGTTAACATTTATTTTTCATTATTTCACCTGTTAAAATTTCCCAGTTTTGCCTCTTTGATTGTTTATCTTGGTGAAATTATATAATTTTGGAAAGCATTTAATGGAAGTTAAATGTTTGCATATTTACATTTAAAGGATGATGAATTTACCTTAAATGGGTGGAAAATCATCTTTAATGATTTACGTTATGTACTTTTTTAGGAATTATATAATGACTTAATGAAGAATTTGTAATTTTTGGTAGTTTGTCAAGCAAAGAAATATAGTTTGGATTAGCTTCTAACTTCTAGAAGCCAGCTAATTAGAGTAATTCATTCATAGTTCTTCACTTGCAAAAACCGTTCTTGTAAGTGTTTAAGGACAATTTAAATGAGTTTCTGGAAAAAATTTGCTGCAAAAGTTGATTCCAACTTAAACAGAAGTACAGAACCATTGTTTAGAAAAGTTATAGCTATCGCAAGATTCTTTTACTACTTCTTTTCTACAAGTGAAAATTGAGAAATGTATCCAAACTAACTTTTATGTCATCTATTCATATTTTGCTGATTCATACAGATAGGCCATGTGTAAGTCCTTTAAAAGTTTATGATTTTCCTGCAGTTTATCATGTAATTAAGCCTAAAAGTAACGCTAGAGCTGTAGATTGTTCACATGTCTTTTTATTCCTCTGTAATTGTTTTCTTCTTTTGTTTGCAGCTATGAAGTTGTTGTCACCTTGAAATTGGAAAACCATTGGATGGATGGTTCAATATATTATTATGTATTCAATACTCTTTTATTCTGTTTGCTTATTCTTAATATTTATTGGTGGGTGTTGATGCTTCGAATGCTTGTTGGTCAAATCCGCGCAAGAGGAAAAGTTAGTGAAGATATTCGATCTGGTAAGTTGAAAGATTTGTTCCACATATGGCTTTTTAATGTGACTTTTTTATTGGAAAAGATACCAGCTGCAATAGTTGATCCTTCTTAAAATCTATATGGAATTAATTGTAAAACAAACAATTAGGAGATCTTGATGTTGAAGTCCCATCTACATAGCCATAGTTTTAGCAACAATGGCTTTAGTACATAGAAAGTTTAACTGATTGTCTGATTGTAAACTGCTGCTCTTCACATTTTCTTTTATATGCAGATTCAGAAGATGAACACGAACATGAAGAATGAGCATTAAAACAAGATTAACTATAGTCGCAATTTGTTTGAAATGGTACTTTCAAGTTGTTTTACACATACCCTAGGCATCAAGTTCTTTCACATTTGGTTTCTATGAGGTGTCAACTCAGTGGATACATCCCTCGATGACAGTTGTAAAATGATCATTAGTAATACTTTGATTAATGCTATTGTCACATTGTATGATGACAAGAGTAAAATTGATGACAATGTAAAATTCACCAAAAACAGTGTATATAAACATAAAGCTGCTTGTACAAATTATATCTGCTACTAGTTCATTGAATTATGTTAGAAATGTTCCATACAGATCAAAATTTTAGGCTTCTATTTCATACTATGACTCAATAATCAACGTATGTAATTTATTGTGCTAGCATTACCTCATATTGTAAGCTCACAGCAATTTGAGGCAAATGATATAATTTGTATTTCAACTACGGTTTGTGCCAATATTGCCATCACTGATGTCATGCCTCCGGGCACTAGCAAAACTGCCTTATATGACCATATCTGAAGCTTCATTATACCTTACAACCTTCCCCTGTAGAATACGAAACCAATGGAATGGTGATGCATTAGCCATGAATTCGATGGTTTTATAAATCCATGGAAGCTGAATTGCTACCTGCAGAATATATGTGAATTTGTAAGAACTGGATATTGGAGTATAGTACAGGTTATTATTTATGGACTAGTTTATAGTTAGTAAAATGTTCAGTTAGTTAGAATTTCTAATATCAGTCTGTTACAAATTTATAAATTAAGCAAATTAGTGTCGAATAGTTTAGTCCTTCAAATTTATAAATTAGCAAATTAGTGCCTTAAATTAAAGAATATTAATCAATAATTACAAGACACACATATTGAACAATTAAAATTTTGATGCAAAAATTTGAAGGACTATATTGATGTGTCCATATTATTTCAAGGACTAAAATCCTTATTTACCAAAAAAAAGGTCCTCCATTTCCTAAGAGTTTCATCCCTTTGTGACTGTTTTTCTAAATAACATCCATTTGTGACTCTTTGTTCTACTCAAAACTCATCAATATTTTGCTTATTTTCTAAGACGTTCATCCTTTATTATCTTTCATTTTTGGGATTGACTTTTGGTTTCTCCATACCACATGTACAAGTCAAATTCTCTTGTCTCCATTTCATTCCATTCTCTACAATCTTCATTGTTGTTCTCATTTTTGTGCTTTACGGCGTCTATCTTGTTGGAACAGGTTGTATATTTTTGAGAGGAATTAAAATTGAGAAGAAAAGAGAAGAAAATAGAAAAGTCAGAAAACGAAGATTGATCTTCGTAGTCTAGAGATTGATCTTGGTTCAGTATTACATTGATTTTTCTTGGTTTGAAGGCTTTTATAGAAACAATTCTCTACTGAATCAATTGCAACAAACTTAACAAACTTCTAACTAACTAATTACTAATCAATTCGAATTACATCCAACGTGCCCCCTAATTCAAAGTGATTCAATTGACATTAATACAAGATTGTTCCTTATTTATTTGAACTTCACCCTCTTCAAGCTTTTAGTTAGGATGTATGTCTTTTGATCATTGATAGTGCAGTTCTCTAGTTTGATTCTTTCTTTCATCACTTGATCTCTTAAGAAGTGAAATATTGTTTCTAAATGTTTGCTCTTTCAATGAACACTTGGATGTCTAGCGCATTTTTGAGCAAAATGTCCTTCTTCACATCACCGATAGCACAGTTTCATGCACTTTGCAGATTTGTTCAAACAGTCCTTGATTTTCTTAGACTTCATCTTTCTCTCAGCTCTCTGATTCAACAATCTCTCACAGGCTACATTTTTCATTGAAATCATGCCTTCTTCAGTCAAGGCACTCATGGTTAACAACACATTAGCTTTTTTCCCCTTGCCGCCTTGACCAATTGCAGTCTTCAATGCTTCAGATTTCATCTCTGTTACAACTTCATGTCATCTTCCGACAATCCGTCCAGCGGCTGCAAATCAGTCTTATTGAAAGCCAAACGTACAACAACTTTTGCCTTATTGCTAGGAGCTGCAACATGAGTCCTAGTTGCATCTACTAGCTTTCCTTGGACCTCACTCTTACCATCATCATTAACATCGTCTAACCCAATCACTTCCTTCTTTCTGCGAATAGAAATTGCAGGGACCCTTATTCTGTTGCTTGGCACAATAGCAAGAGTGACTGAAACATTAGCATATTTGTTCCCTTTCTCAACATCGCCTACAACAACTCTTGCTCTTACTTCGGGGTTGACTGTTTTCCATTGATTTTTAGTTTTACAAGCTGTGTGAGGTTGAACAGTTGGGGTACTAATATCACCTTCCCTTGGATTCAGCATCTCATCCAATCCTTCAACCTCCATCATTCTTGAAGATCTGGTTGACAGTGTTGTTTTGAAGGTTCTATTTCTGGACAATGGTGCCTTCAATACAAACCTATTTGCACTATCAAACATCTTTATTTCACCATACTTCATCTTCATTGAATATCCCTTTTCAAGTAGTTGTCCAAGACTTCACAGATTGTTCTTCATTCTTGGCACATACAACACATCACATATGAAATATTGTTTGCCATCTTTCCTTTGAATCAACATGTTTCCTACTCCTTCTGCAGTTACATTGCTATTATCTGCAAATCTAATCTCTCTTTTTACCTTCTCATCAATGCTTACAAACCAATCTATGTGGCCAGTCATGTGATTTGAACAACCAGTATCAAGAAACCAAAACTGAGATGAAGAACGTTCTTCGTTTTTAACACCTTTTCCAGAACGATCTTCATTTTTAACACTTTTTTCAGAACGATCTTCGTTTTTAATTGCCATCAACAAGAATTTTTCTGAAAGTGGAGAACGTTCTCCATTTGTGGTGGCCATCAATAACACATCCTCTGAATCTGAATCCTCAACTACCATTTGAGCTTCATCATCCTCTCTTTGGACTTTCTTGGATTTGCACTCATTTGCAAAATCTCTCCATTTTTTACAATTGTAACATTGGATTTCTTTCTTGTTAAATTTCTTCTTGTCATTCAAATTCTTGTTGTTGTTGTAACTTTTATTATGATTTCTTGAACTTCCAGCCCCTTCATTAGAATCATCATTCTCTTCATCAGAATCATATTTCTTGTACCACTTGAATTTACCTTTGCCTTTTTTGTGCTTCATATCACCTTGGTTGGTCTTCTTGCTATATTGAGCCTGCATGACCTGCACTTGAGATATTGAGGTTGCTGCACACCTTTCTCTTACTCTCAGTTCATGAGCTTCAAGAGAGCCTTGCAAACCCTCCACCTTTATCTTATCAAGATCCTTTGATTCTTCAATTGCCACCACTATGTGATCGTACCTTTGTGTTAATGTTCTAAGGATCTTTTCAATAAATGTCACTTCAGTTAATGATTCACCATTTGTTCTCATCTGATTAACAACAACCTGCACACGATTGAAGTAATCTGCCATAACTTCATGTTCTTCCATCTACAACAATTCGTATTGCCTTCTTAGCATTTGAAGTTTGATCTCCTTGGTTTTTTCATCACTTGTGTAATACTTCAACAAGATATCTCATGCCTCTTTTGATGTAGATACCTTTGAGATCCTTTCAAAATTGTTTGAATCCACACTTTGCTGGATATAAAACAATGCCTTGCAATCTTTGAAAGTTGTTTGTTATCTTTCTGTTGGATTCGCACCAAGTTGTTCATAGTCATCTTGAACAATCTCAAACACTTCTTGAGCTCCCAACAACGATCTCATTAATGCAGACCACCTCTCCCAGTTCTTCCCATCCAGAATTAGCAAATTCGATGGAAATCCTCCTCCATTCGTGAAACTCTACGTTACTCTGTCTGTGTAATTGCAGTTCTCTTCTTCATAAGTCTACACAAACACATTATATCTAATGTTTCTTTTGATAAAATCTGACACATTGTCTCATGATTTATAGAAATATAAACTTAGAGCAATGCTAAAACTTATTAATTCCAATTACACGAAAAAATACACAATAGTTAACCATGACTTACCATATATATAGATACAATGGTCATATAAAAATTATTGAGGGATAATTAAGTAATTACCTGATCAGAGGGGTTATTTCTTACCTCTTGTCTAAAGATTGTTTGTGATAAAGAGCATTAGTCATGAAATTATATGTATAACGTGTCTCAATATTTATCATCGGCACTCTTTTCAAAATAAAGGTACTATTTTTATTTTATTTTGAAAACAATTACACTCTATAATTTTAGATTAAAGAATCATTTTTATCATCGGCACATAATTATATATCTAAATTACAAAAGTTAAAATAAAAATGATAAACTAAATAAGATCAAAATTCATAAATTTTATTGAAAATTGAAACAACAAACAAAATAATATATACCGCTTTAAAAGTCACTTTGTCTTGGAAATGTCTCCAAACCAACATCTTTAAAACTCAGTTTGTTCTCCTAGGTCTGGAAAGCAGCTCCAAATACACAGCTTAACACACAATTGGTGTGATTCAGTGAGTAGAAGAAGAACAAAAAAATGGAAGATGTGATAACAGAAGCAGCACCTCCTTCAAGATTATTAGAAGAAGACCTCAACAATTTCACACCACCCTCTCCCCTTCTTCCTTCACCCTTCCTCCTCTTTTCTCACTCTCAACAACCTCTCAAACCATCTCTCCTCATTATTGCGATCTCTTCTCCCTCTCTCTCCCTCTTCCACAACAATCTCAACCCTAAAACCCTAATCGCCTCTCTCATCCTCCCAGAACTCCCTCTCTCCCTCCCTAACAACACTCTCGACATTCACTCCCTCTCTTCCACTGTTCTCATCGCCGCCGTCCGATGCTCTATCCCCGCCGACCGCGCTTACGCTGTCGCAAATGTCCTCCTAAGCGACCGGATCCGGCCTGATTCGGTTATCATTTTGGATTCTCTACAGCCGATGAATCACCGCGGTCTGCTCTCGTCGGACCGTGCTGTTGCTTTCAAGCTGGAGAGCTTAGCGGAAAGGAAGAGGGCGGATGGGGAGAAGAAGTTGTTGGATGGATTGGAGTATTACCCATCCGGCAGCGTTGTTGATGGACTTGGCGCCGCGTTTCTCGGACGGTGCCAGGTTTTGAACATTAGGGCTAGCTTGTGTGTTTCCTGGCCTCAATTTGATGGCTCTGTTGTGTTGTTATTAAAGGATTTGCTTCGACATGGTGCCTTGCCAGAGTTCGATTTCGGTTTGAGTGGTGATGAGGTTTTGAAATATGGAAAGAGCAAAGATCATGTTTTTCAATCTCACTTGTATATTTGATTTTATTTTAAAAATGTAATTCTCCATGATTTGAATGTTTTGATAGATGAGATATTTATGTTAAATTGGGATGTTTGTTTGTGGAATTATGTTGGATATAATGGCTTTTTGTGGTTTATTTTATAGCTTTTATCAATTTTGTTTTACAAATGGCCATGAAAATTAGCAATATCCTGAACTGTGGAAAGAGTTTCTATTATTATGCCTAGTTAGTTTCAATGTCTAATAACCTTGGCCTTTGACTGGTTAACTATAACAATTACAATTGGTTGTGGATAGCAAATTTGTAATGTAATTCACGTGCTGTAATAAACTACGCAAGTTATGGTTTATCTCTGTGTTTGTTGGTGAGATTTCCTGCCAATGACTCATCTATGTGCTATATTTCTCTATGTGAGGTTAATTGCTTGCAAAGTTTATAGGTAGCTAATTTAAGTACTGTTGATTGCTCTTTTGAATTGAATTCTCTCAGTTTTGAGTTATGGTCTTGAAACTACTGCTTTTCTTCTTCGAGCATGAACAAGGATTGAAATTGTGGACTGTGCCATGTGATGCTACTGCATCGATTGCATCGATCCTAATGTAGCTGTGGGTTTGTAGCACTGGCATGCAACCCGTGAGGCCATGACCACGGCGTGATTGTAAGGCAATGCAATACCCTAACCATTTCCAGTATATATGATTGATGTAATTTCTTTTGAGGACATGTATAGTGTAGTCTAAATAACTTTTGATGCTACTAAAGATGTTTGTTCTTCAAGCTGCAGATGATGCTAGTAGTGAATGAAACATGTTTGAGTGGTAGTAGGTGTGGAGTACAAGGATAGTAGATGATAATTAGTGTTTGAAATATATGTTCCTTGCTGCCTCTTGACACTAGTTGTGCTTATCATTGATAAGGAACACATCTATTGTGAGCTACAAGTAATTACAAATATGATCTCCATGTCAGAAATTCTCTAGCAAAGGTTATTCATATTGGAGGGAAGGAGAGGGAAGGATTTTATCTGTGTTGTGTTTGGTTCAAGGATGAGAGAAGAGGGATTCTTAATGGAGGAGAAATAAAAAACTGTTAAAAGTCAAAAATTTAAATAAGTTGTCTCTTTCCACACAATTACTCTGCTTCTAGGGCTAGTTAAAATGAGCTTGGGTGGAATTTTACTTGCTTTTACTCTACAAAAAATTAAATTTTAAAATAATCCTTCTTATCTCCTGTCTTCAATTCCCTCTAACCTAACCAACCCTAAAAATTAAACTTCTAAAGTTAAATTGGGTGATTATTGCATGAGGAAAACCAGTTAGCTCACAGCTGGGGCTTGATAAAATTAATTTCTGTAATTATTCCAGCTTGATCTATCTAGAGGAACGTGGGATATTAAGGTTTAAACATTAAATGAGTTAAAGTCAATATATGGATGAGAAATTTGTAGATATATGCTATGTATTCTTGCACGGTTATATAAAGATAATACTCTTAATCGTGCACTTCAAAACCATGACTCAATTCGTATCACATTTTGCTTTCTTGTGTAAAACCAGCAAGAATTTGATGAAGTCCAAATGAAATCCTATTCTTGGAGAAAAATAAAGAGAAAGAGAGAGAGCCAACGTGTTAATTGACATTACATAAAAATACTATTTGACACGAGGAAATGTATCATTACTGTAAACAAAGATGACTTTTTTAGCAAGCAAACTTAAACGGATTTATTTATTTTTAATATTACAAAGTTAAGCTGATGTAACGCTAGATGGTAATATTAAAGCTAACCTATTTTATCGTTGGACCGTTGAAACCTGTCTCAAAAACGACAGTAAGATGGCAACAAAACATGCAAATAAATAAAAATTTGTGGAATATTTCTTACCTTGGTGGTTGCACAAAAGGAAAAGATCATATTGATCAAATTCATTCTAGGGATTCAATTTGCAGAATGCATCACCTGATGCGACTGCAATATTACGGTAGCGGCAGTGACCGCAACCGCATTAAAATTACAATTGCAATATGATTGTAATTCACAACAAAAACCGTATGGTGATATCATGATGTAGTAGATGTAACAATATCACATCGTATTAGTCTGCAATAAATTATCTATTGATCAAACAAATTATTTTTCTATATTACGGTCATAGTGTGTTAATAATTACAGAATTATAAAATTTGAAATAAAAAAGGAAATACGTGAATTATAAGATTAATATTAAATTATAATATTTTTTATTAATAAAAAAAAAATAAATGTATGCTACAATACACATCGTAATAGCCGCAGCGTCTACAACTAGACTAGTAATTTGAAACCATGATTTATTCGGACAAAAATAAATTTGTATGTATACATAAGGTACATATTAGCTGTTAATTAGTTATTGGTTTGGTCACTGGCCTTAAAAAAAATTATACTAATAACTAGTAAAACTGTTCATGTTGGGCACACAAACTTTTAATCACTTTTTTCTTTAGCTATACTTGTGTCTTTATTTTTGTGTGTGTGTGGAGAATGTTACTTTTAGTTTAAGAACACTCACCAACTATGCCATATTTGTTGCATCTTCTCTTGACTCTTAGAAAAATCTTTTAGAAACATTGAATAATCCAATGCATGGACAAAGTCATGGTGCAAACACTTTTTTACTTCACAGGACTTATATATATTCTCTGATTCCTATCTATCTCTCCAACCCTGCATTCTTCTCAAGCTAAGCTTATTACTATAATACACTAACAATGGATTGTTCATTTCTTTTGAAATTCTTCTTTTTACATATTGTTCTTTTGTTTGGATTTCTTGGTGACAACATAATTTATGCAAGTGAGCCTCAATTAACACTTGATTACTATGCATCAACTTGTCCTACTGTGTTTGATATTGTTAGGAAGGAAATGGAATGTTCAGTTCTTTCTGATCCTCGTAATGCCGCCTCGATTGTTCGGCTTCACTTCCATGATTGCTTTATTCAGGTATCAAATTTAGCTGTTTTTTTGAAGGCTACAATGGTAGTGGTTTAGATTTTTGAAGGATTAATTTTGTAATCATTTTGAATAGTTCAAGTGTATACTCTATACTTTGCAAGATCAACTTGTCCAAAAAAAGTAACATAACATCTCATGGTACAAATTGAATTTCATTGTATTCCATTATACTCTCAGGGATGCGATGGATCGATCTTGCTCGACGATACAATCACACTTAAAGGTGAAAAGAAAGCAGCTACCAACATCCATTCTTTAAAAGGCTTCGGCGTTATCGATCAAATCAAGAACTTTGTTGAATCAGAGTGCCCTGGAATTGTTTCTTGTGCTGATATTCTCACAATTGCAGCTAGAGATGCTGTGATTCTGGTAAAAGAAACAATGTGTTCAACAAATTTTGAATCTTTCTATCATAGAATTGGCTATAGAGTTATGACATGTTTGATCTTTTGTAGGTTGGTGGACCATATTGGGATGTTCCTGTTGGGAGGAAGGATTCTGTGACTGCAAGTTTTGAACTTGCTAACACTAATCTTCCAACTCCTGATGAGAGCCTTGTCTCTATCATTCCTAAGTTTCTTTATCAAGGCCTATCAGTCACTGATATGGTTGCCCTTGTTGGTATGTTTCTTATTTTTGGTATACAACTTTGAAAAACATAAAGCAATTTTTTCTTTATTCTAACTTCAGATCCTGGAATCAGTCATGCAAACTTGGCACAGTTAAACAGAACAAGTAAATTTTTGAATCGAAGAAGGAAATCACAGAAGATGTAATGAATTTCATGTCATGAACAGTAATTTCTCTAATGTGATTCAGTGAAAATAACTAATTATTCTAGATTAAGTGTATCTTATCCTAGGCAAAATTCTACGGTAGATCACATAGATAGATAGTGTACCGTAGATCAACACTTATTCACTAGACACTCCAACGACGAGTCACAGTATTTTTTGGAAATCGAAGCTCGCAGTTCTCCTTGTCTTAAAGAGCGAGACAGTGACTTGATTGGTACCAATTGAACAATGAAAGGAAAACAAATATGTGTCTCAAAACTCAACTCATATTCGTTTTACTTTGTATTCATCGATCAAGCACCTTTCAAGTCTTCGTATCATTTAAGAGAACAATGAGTGTAAGCTTCTACTTCCAAGAAGAAGCATCAATCGTCGCTGATATTTTGTCTAATTTCAAGCGTGGGCTCATCATAGATGATTTATCAAAGTGGTCCATCATAGAACTCACATCTTATCATATGTTATGTTATGCCATGGTATATACATGACAAAACAAGTCATTACTTCAGTAGTGGAACAGAGGATACCTTAATGTGTTATGATCATCCTAGTTAGCATATGAACTATAGAGAATAGAGTTGGCAAGGTATAAGTATGAAAAGATTGTTTTGCACAACTAGTAAGATTCTCACTGTTACCAAAATAATCCTTATCTCGGCTGAAAGGAAATGCAAAAAATAACCCAAAAAATGCACCGAATCAATCAACAAGCAAATTATGACTATTTTTACCATTTCTTCACCTTGCCTTACAACAGAAGTAAATAATTGGTTTAAGATTCCTAGGTAGGTGCAATAGTAATTAGTAATAAGTCTTTCTGCATGAGTTGGAACTGTGAAGTAGTATTAAAAAGGAGATCTAGGTTCAACAGCTAACAAATTTCACCTTTCCTAACAAACTAATCACTAAAATTTGCATATAAAAACAAAGTAATTATGCATATGCATACTATGTGTATATATCTATATATATATTCTGACCACAAAGCATGCAGGAGCTCACACAATTGGCATGGCAAAGTGTGAGAATTTTCGATCAAGAATATATGGAGACTATGGATCAACTTTAGTGAAAAATCCAATCTCAGATAATCAGTTCAACAACCTGAAATCTATTTGTCCAGCAACTGGAGGAGGAGACAATAACATAACAGCAATGGACTATGTGACGCCTAATCTCTTTGACAATTCTTTCTACCACTTACTATTAAATGGAGAGGGAGTTCTTAACTCGGATCAAGAAATGTACTCGAGTGTTTTTGGAATCGAAACAAGAGAGCTTGTCAAGAAATATGCAGCAGACCCTTTGGCTTTCTTCCACCAATTCTCTGATTCAATGGTGAAAATGGGAAATATAACAAATTCTGAAAGCTTTGCCACAGGAGAAGTTAGAAAAAACTGCAGATTTGTGAACACATAAACTTTTATTTTTGTGTTTTTATGTATCTTTTGTTTTGTCTCCACACACAATGAACCACTAGTTTTATATATTATAGCCATAGCAAGCTGATACAATGATATGTCACATTTAAGAAAACAATTCTATAATGAACAGAAGAGTTATTTTAGTTGTGGTTTTAACTTGACTCAATCAATGTAACTCCAGGCACAACAATTCGATCCGAATCAATATGCCCTGATACCATTAAATAAGACACCTCGACTCAATATTGGTTAAACCTAATTAACTAATCCTGAATACTTCGTAAATAAGCTGATCAATTTATGCTAAATAAGTAAATGCAGAAAAGACTATGTATATGTATATGACCGGTCCTTAAATCCTAATTGACAAATGTAGATATTATATATGTGAACAATGCAATAGTTATTTTGGATCGGATACAGTAATATGTAAACAAATTCGAAAGATGGTGGACTCTTTTATCTTTCTAGCATAAAAGTACTAGCAAAAACTAGAACAAAAGAAAAGTCAGCTAAATTTGAGGCTCACTTGCATACAATATTTTGTCGCCAGGAATGCCAAACAAAAGAACAATACGTAAAAAGAATATTTCGAAAGAAATGTTGTTAGTGTATTATTGTAAGCTTAGCTTGAGAAGAATGCAAGGTGTAGAGATAGATAGGAATCATTGTTCTTATTGTAGATTAAATATATAAATTTGTATAGAATCTATCTATTATATATATTTAAAACAGACTTCAGTGCCACCTCACACTATCTGCCACCTCACACTATTACGTATGCAAACATTTCTCACATTGGCCGAAAAGCTGATGTACGGATTCATAGAGCATCTACTCAATTTCTAAATTGTTTTTCTCCAAATTATATACATATATTATCTCATAAATTCTACTCAAAATTTTTAAATTAATTCCACATTATTATTTTATAACGTCATATTATTATTCATTAAATTTGTCTAAATCTTTCACATTAAATCTACATTACTACTCAATACGTTTTTTTCCATATTAATCAACTTTACATTTCCTAAAAAAATCTATTTGATAATATTATTTTATAATAAATTTATAAATTATAAAATTATTTTATAATTATTTATAATAAATTTATAATTTATAAATTATTTTACAATTTGATAATAATTTATAATTTATATTATTATCAAATTATTTTATAAGTTATTTTATTATAAGTATATAAATTATTTTATAATAATTTATATTATTCCATTTATGGTAAGTAATGATTTTATACGTT
>JBBPBR010000008.1:13977464-14006153 GCA_037974775.1 Cicer pinnatifidum
TAATTTTTGTATCTTTTTCTCTTAATAGTTATGAATGCATGTATTATTTCGAAGCATTTTAGAATATGCAGAAAAAAAATCTTACAATTGTTATATTTACCATCTAACTTATATACTTTTTTTTTATTCAAATAACTTATATACTTTGATAAAAATAGAGACTACGATTATCAATTATATAAATTTTTATTTAAATCATAATTAATATTTTATATCCATGAGATGTCAGTTAAATGGTAAAATTTTGATATTGTAGAAAATATTTAATTCAACCCAAAACGGTTGTAAAATGGTGATTAGTTTTAATTTGATTAGTAATAATTTTTCCATCCCTAAAAAAATGTTTATTTTTTATAACCTTACATATTTACAAAATTAATACATTAATAAAATGGATAATATTCTAATATATTTTAAAAATTCCTTTCACAATTCATGCAATGGATTATCCTCAAAATCTATTTATAATATATTAAAAGAGTCACCGAAACATTCGACTGACATTTCATCATTAATTTTATCACATAACACTATTTCTGGCAAATCAAAGATAATATAAGTTGTCACTCCAATTTTAGTTTCACACAAACTCTACTTTATCACTACTATTACGCCCTCATGTATTCCTTATCCATCATATTAACACCATTTCTCATTCAATGTTGTAACTGAGTCACATAAATCTCAATAACACCACCACATGGAGTTAACAAGTTATTGGCCAACAAGAGTCATTTCATTTTCCTTCATCCTACACTATTTTCTTTTTTTATTTCTAAATATTTCAACTAGTCTTCATCACCTGCAATGCGATAGTGTTCTTATTTTCCTCTAAAAACCCACATCTCCCTTCCTTCTAGTACTCTGAAATGACTACAAAATATTTTGGCTAAACAAGATATTTTATATATTCTGCTATTGAAATTTTAAAATGAATTTTATACTCATATTTTGTCTTTTTTTTTTTTCCTCTTTTCAATTGATGTTAATTTATTATACTTTGCATAGTTTACTTTATTTAAAATATATTTGGTTTGCCATCTTCGTGGTAATTATTAATTATATTTATTTTACATATGTTTCACCTAAATAGTTAATATCTTCCGCTATGTTTTATACCCAATAACTAAATTTCAACAAATCTTTAGAAAGAAGTTGTTTGATTTGGTGAGAAAGTTGCTAAGAAAAGTATGTGGTTTTTAAGTACATTAACATCAAAGTTTAGTCCAATGCAATTTTTTTTTCCTATAAAATTATCCAACAAACATTTTTATTTTTTTTTTGAAATAAAATATATTTAATTGTTTTCTAAACTTTTAAATGATTGTTTTAATGTATGATTAGAACATTATAAAAAGAATTTATAATAAAAGTAACAATAAAATATTGTTCTAGAAATCAAAATTTCTTATGGACAACTTTGTTGTTAGGATGTTCTAAACATGCCTGCAAATATTGATTCAAAAATGTGTTAGTGACGGGGCAAAAACTAAAACTACTTACATAATGGTTTCGTAGAGAGTAAAAATTGTATTTGTTTTATATGTACATCTTCTCAAGTTGCCATTATAGTATTCATTCATATATATATATATGTTCATACCAATGAGTATGTTTATATCTACACATGTATTGTATCAATTTTTTTACTTCCATTTGTTACTGATTATATTTATACTGCTGACTATTGCAATAATCGATAAGTGATATTTGAAAGAAAATTTCATCAACATGAGACATGAGAATGTTGATATAGAACTTGCTTTTCAATAATTAAAAAGCAACTGTGTCAAAAAATTTATTTAGTTTTTAATATTTTGATATTGTATTCTAATTCTTTTTCTGTTATACAATGTTTTTGCTATTTATTGATTATGATAGAATATTTCTAATGTTTTTAGCAATATTATAAATTGTTATTTTAATTTTACTTTTAAACTACTATCATTTTTTTGATATATTTTTTTTAGTGATCATTTGTTTGAAATTCATATATTTATTTATTTATTAGTACTCTAATTTATAGTGAATAAACAATTGCAGTTGCATTTTTACGGGATCAACACTAAAATTACTCAATAAAATTAATAAAATATCACTTCTAACTATGCCACAAGCGGATCTAAATCTAATTATTATTCCACCACCTTCCACCATATTGCAGCACCCATTACTATGATTATTCCACCATGTACATATCTATGATTTCCACAATATATTTTTCTACTCTGGAAAAAAAAATTACCATAAAAAGTGCTACATAATGCATCAACAACCATAGTGGAAGTAGAAATGTTTTAATACATCGTTGTTTGATATTTCATTAGAAACTAATGTCTCCAATGATACAAAAGCGTGTGAAATTTTCTTTCTAAACCAAATACATCTATTGTTCAACGGAGTTAGAGTAGAACCCAACATATAAGCCCTATCAAATTCAATAAAAGCACATACACAATGAAGGAATTTACTGCTTACTATGAATGAACTTGACTTGTGCTTTTGGTGATGCCCGTTTCATCCATAACAAGTCTCGTGAAATGCTTAGTTGCACAGGCAGTTCTATTTGATTTAAACCAATACTAACTTTAAAAGTCAGAGTCTCTAACAAGGGAGAATTTGCAAGTATGAACCGTATCAAATTCAATACATATTTAAACCTACTTCCAATCTCAATCTTCACTTTACGAAGTTGACCAAGGCAACACCCATTGCATTCAAACTCCTTCGGCTGGTCTGGCTCTTGTTCGTCAACATAATCACCATATTCATGATTCTAAATTATAAAAAGTAAAATGAATCAAATCAAAATAGTAAAATGAAAAGACAAGTTATGAAGCATAGGTATTCGTGTTCACCTTCATAACAAGCTCCACCAGGTTAGGAGTACTAGTTAATACACTAACAATATACAAAACTCCTTCGCTTTCGCACAAACTTCTGCCAACAAATTGTAAATACTCTAAGGAGCTAAGTGAATCTAGCAGTGACTGCCGAATGCCACCTGCAGCATACAGTATCTATGCAAACAAACAATAAAACTATGAGAGTACACTAACAATTAGAAAAAAAAACAACTTTCCACATAAATATTGAATTGGACCATCAATCAAAATGCAACATTGTTTCTCTTTCAAAGATGCAATAGAAGAGTAAGGTACAGTCTTTAAAAGAACGAATTTTGAGGTCAGACTAGACAAAAGTGGTGAGAAAAATAATCAAATTGACATCAGAAAGAACATAAAAATCATCATGTATTACATACGAACCATTAGACATTTAGACCTCGGTTCCATTTTTACAAACTTAGCTTAGAAGCCTATATTCCCCTTGTGAAAAAATTACTACGTGCAAAAATGCGTAACTAGAGAGAACAAGTCCACAAATTATTATGTACTCTATTTTAGATTAAATCTACCAAACTAACATAAGGGTCACAATCTAATCCAACTGAAAAATAATAAATAGATCAAGTTTAGTTATGTTGTTTTCTAACCTTATAGTAGAAAGAAAATATTTCCATAACAAGTCTCCGAATTTTTGGCAAACTTTTGATCAAACAAGATACGCCAACATTCTCACTGTCTTCCTCCCGATAATCCAAAAGTGAAAAATCAGTCAAATTCTTTGCATTCTTCAGACTAATTGTCTTGATGTTACCTTCAGAGTTTATGTGCAGGACTTTGAGAGTAGGAGCCGACAAATCAATACATTCCAAACCAGAACAGAATGAAATGCTGAGCTTTTCAAGTAATGGGAAACCAGGAATAAGTTTCTCAAGTGCACCAGACTCAAATGTAACAAGGTGAAAGTCAAGGACAAGCAATCTTTTAAGGCCACAAAAATTAGGCGGAACTGACAATTCAAATCCGTTAAGATCCAAGTGAGTCAACTCTTGACAAGAGAAGACATAAGATGGCACTTGATAGGATAATGTTCTAAAACCGAGGTTCTGAAGTTCAAGATCTTTAATGCCACTCGTTGACAAAAACAGAATCAGCTCATCAAGGCAATCAATTTGCAAAAAGTCTAAAGGTAAGGAAAGAGTGAACTTATATAGTGGCCCACTATGGAGCATAAGAATGTCCATCATAATTCTCGAAATTTCAGGGCCTTCATAATACTCCTCGCAATAATAAAAGAAATCTTCGTCAAACTCAAGTTGCAGGACTGAAATCCACATATACCTCCACTTTCTTGACAGAATACTAGTACTAACTAATTCACGAATGTTCAAGTGTTTTAGGATGCCATCAATGACATTCCATGGTAAGTCAGTTATTATATCAGTGTGGTCACCACAATCAGCCTTCTTCTTGGACTGAGTCATAATCAAACTGAAAATTTAAGCAAAGGGTAAATATTGAAATAACATTATCAAGGAAAGTAAGTTTATGCATCTCAATTCAACCACGGAATTAGATCCTCTACAGTTTTATTTCCAACTGCACAATACATAATCTCAAATTTCAATCACATCATATGGTCGTAACTTTTTCATCACATGAATTTTTTTTTTTTCTCATAATTTTTTTGACCAAGAAAAATCGTACTGTTAAAAATCAACTGCGGATGATCACTATCCATTAAACCATATATAAACACACACTTCTGGACCTATAAACCTCTAAACAACAAAACTAACAAAAACAATCTATTTTGTAATTGCTAAAACTATGTGCAGAAAAATCAAACTGCAGTAGGAGTCCTTTTACTTAATCTAAAGTTTCAAAAAGTTCCTTTATCCTTTGTTTAGATCAAAACGGTCTTTCAAATTCCACAAGAGACAATACGAAAGAACGGTATTTAATCAAAGCCATAATCTTTGCGGTCATTTTTCACACACGGGCTTGGAATATGTTAAGACAGTAAAGTGATTGTAAACTCTATATACTTACGAAGAAAAAAAAAATGCAAAAAAAGCTAATCGAATGGTTCATTTAGCAACCAAGGTAGAAAATTAGTAACCTAATTTGGAAGAGTTGCGGTTAGTTATTGTGATTGGCTTACAGTTCGGACGATGTTAAATGCAACTGCTGGTGGCGCGTGAGAGCAATGTGCGCCTTTGCGATGTGGTGGTGGAAGGCAGGAGGACTGGTGATAGAAGGCGTCTTTGCAATGTGCGCCTTTGGGATGTGCGCCTTTGCAATATGTCTTTTTAAATGTTTTTTCTTTGTCAAATAATCTTGTGTTCGAAAATCTAAGTTCAAATATTAGCTTTTATACTATATATCAATGTTGTTGCATAGACCAACTAACATGTACGGTGCATTTCTTTTTCTACTCTTTGTCAATTAGTTTTAAAAGAATGTAAATACCGTAATAAATTCATTTATAAATCTGAAGTCTATATTCGAGATAAAAACGAGAGTTTTGGATGTAAATATCCTCTTTTTAAACATTAATTTCTTAAATATTATATTTTAAAAAAAAATTCTTAAAATGTCATACTTTTTAAACTCAACAGAAAGTCTCTTTTTGGGGAAACGACCTCCGAATTTGTCTTTTTTTTTTTGAAAAATTATTTATTATTATTAATTTAATTATTTAAAAAATAAAATATATTAATAAATTTGTAAATAAAATTTATAATTTAATTATTATTATTATTATTATTATTATTATAATAAATTATTATATGTATAATTAAAAATTATTATAATTAAATTAAATTATTAATTTAATTATTTAAAAAATAAAAATACTAATAATAAATTAAAAAAATACATTAATAAATTATAAATAAATGTTATATTTTTATTATTGTTATTATGATAATAAATAATTAATATACTTATAATTAAAAATTATTATATTTAAAATTATATTATAAATTATATATATTATATTATGAATTTCAAAATAAATAAATAAATAAATGATAATAAAAATTGAATAATAATAACAATTAAATGAAAAGAAATTTATATTGCTAACATGAAAATTAAAATACATGAAATACATTAAATTAATAATAAAAATACATCAAATTTGAGCAGATGTGTCAACAGCGGTTGGACAATGTTTTCTAGTATGACCAGATACCCGACATAATCAAATGAATGCAGTATTAAAAGGCCCACGAAACCTTCCCATAACTGCTTTGGTCCAATCAACTTATTTTAAAATAGGGACACTGTTTCCAACCATGGGAAAACGACACGCATCAATTTTAGCTTCTGGTCAGGTATACACAGAAGCTTGCATAAATTTTATGAAATTGGAAATAAGTAAATCCAATAGTCATAGGGTGGATAGTTTTGACCGGAGCAACCATACTTTCATGGTGCACAAGACACTAGTTCCTATAGAAGGGCGACCAATTGGTCATTTCAGTGTAAATCTTTCTAACAAGTGGTGCGATTGTGGAATATATCAAGCTAAACATATGCCTTGTTCACATGTCATAGCAGCATGTTTTAGCATTAAATATAATTATTGGAGTCTTATACCTGATGTGTATAAGGTGGAAACGGTACTAAAATTCCATGATGAAGTGTTCCAACCCATACCAAACAAAGGATATTGGCCACAATATGAAGGTGTTAAGGTGTGTCACAATCCACTAATGCGGAGAGTCAAGAAAGGTCGCCCAAATAGCAAACGCATTAGAACAAAAATGGACAGTACAGAAAGAGTACCAAGAAAATGCGGATTATGTCGGGTCTCTGGTCATACTAGAAAACATTGTCCAACCGCTGTAGACACATCTACTCAAATTTGATGTATTTTTATTATTAATTTAATGTATTTTCATGTATTTTAATTTTCATGTTCGCAATATAAATTTCTTTTCATTTAATTGTTATTATTATTCAATTTTTATTATCATTTATTTATTTTGAAATTTATAATATAATATATATAATTTATAATATAATTTTAAATATAATAATTTTTAATTATAAGTATAATAATTATTTATTATCATAATAACAATAATAAAAATATAACATTTATTTATAATTTATTAATGTATTTTTTTAATTTATTATTAGTATTTTTATTTTTTAAATAATTAAATTAATAATTTAATTTAATTATAATAATTTTTAATTATATGTATAATAATAATTTATTATAATAATAATAATAATTAAATTATAAATTTTATTTTTTAAATAATTAAATTAATAATAATAAACAATTTTTTTTTAAAAAAAAAAGGCAAATTCGTGTAGGAGGTTGTTTCCCCAAGGAGAGGCTTCCTCTTCAGGAGGTCGCTTCCCCAGGAAGAGAATTCCTGTTGAGTTTAAAAAGTGTGGCATTTTGAGAATTTTTTTTTAAAATGTGGCATTTAGGGAATTAATGTTCAAAAAGAGGATATTTGCATCCAAATCCCAACTATTTGTTAATAAAAAGAATTAAATTTTTTTATAATTACCATGATATAAATGTATTGTTAAAAACAAATTTTTTTTGACAAAAATTTAGAATCATTAAATGATGCCATAATTTAAAATACTGAAGCTTTTATGGCTCGATAAACATTATTCTCCTTTATTTATTTTATAAGCTAAAAAAAGAAGTATGGCATAAATGCACTTTCTATATGAATGACATGGTATAGATTTACATTAAATCATTGCTGAAAATGTAACACCTGAGTTAAATTAATTTCAAATTTTTAAGAGGAGGATGTTATATATGCTCTTGTTACTAGAGACCTTCTTGCCAACTCTCTGGCTGGGGAATTTGGCTAGCAAATGAAATACGCAAAATTTACCTATTAAGTTTTTCGCACAAAGGCTTCTAACCTATATCTTCTAATTTCTATATTGAGTTCTTTAACTTTCAACACATTTAATTAAAATGGAGAAGAGTAAAAATCATAAGAGATATGTTTGATTTAAAAAAAAGGAAATAAAAGAGATTTTAATAGTTTTGTGTTTAGTTCGAAGAGATATAAGAGTTTTTCAATAGTTACAAGTTGTTTTCTTTAACTCCTCCCTTCCAAATCTACCAAAATAACTCCAAAAAAGATTTTACTTCTCTCCTCTACACTCCAAACTCCTCCAACAAAATACACCATTAGAAAAACTAACATGTAACCCATTAAAAATGTCTCTGGTGCGACTTATGGCGGTTATGAAGCAAAAAAACATCAAATTCAAATATTAAAATATTTGCAGCTTAATTATGTTTAGTTGACACCTGACACGTCCCGTGTCCTTTTTTTAAAAAATATATAATAATAATAATAATAATAATAATAAAATAATAATAATAAAATCAACTTTTCCCTTTTTTTCATTCCACTTTTCCCCTCCTTCCTTCTCTCTCTCTCAGCAACCCATCCTTCCCCATTTTCATTTTTTTTTCTTTTCTTTTCTTCGTCTTCTTCTTCTTTCTCTCACTTAAAGCCACAATAAACCCATGGAAAGGGTATACATTCTCTAAGCAAGCTTCCTCATATTTTCTCAAGTTCTTGGGTATAATTTTTGGGTTAGGGTTTGTGTTCTAAGGAAGGAAAAAGGGTATCCATCTCTTGAGAGTTGTTGATTGAGACTCATTGAGGTAAATGCACAACTCTAATCCTAGTATGAATTCATAGAAAAATGTAGTTTTGTTTAAAAATCTTATTTTGTGCTTAGGGTATATTTAAACGATTTTTAGGGTTTCCTAGAATTAGCTAAACTTTAGAATAATTTTTCTAAAGTCTTGGAAATATTTTTTTTATACTCAAATTTGTCAGCTGAGATCCTGTCGGCTACTCTGAGAGTTGTTGGAGAGCAAACTTAGATGAATCTCCATAGCTGTGAGTTGACGACGAGCATCGTCATATATTTTTATAATGTTGTTGTTATTATTATTATTATTATTATTATTATTATTATTATTATTATTATTATTATTATTATTATTATTATTATTATTATTATTATTATTATTTTACTTGTTTTCTATATTAAAATATTTACTGAAAAATTTTTGGAACACAACCTTTGAAATTTATCTCGATTTTGTCAATTATTTAATTTAATGGTCTTTATTATATAATATGTTATTAGTTGGATTTACATACGAGTTAAAGTATTTAAATATTGATTTGTTTTGCGATTGAATATGTTTTCCATGAATTACAATGAAATGATTTTAAATGCGTGTTTTAGGAAATCGGTAAATCGGTGTTATAATTATTAAATCGTTAACTACATTAGGTGCACCTAGCTACCTCGTGTTGATTAGGGAGAGTTACCCGTTAGATGGAGCCGCCCCTAAGAGAAAGGTCATCCGTAGGAGGAGAGGGCTATCAACGAGATGTAAGCTCCCTAATTGATACGTGATGATGCGTTGCGGGATTGAGAGGAGAGGGCCATCCGTTAGATGGAGCCGCCCTTAAGGGAAAGGCCACCCTTAGGAGGAAAGGACTATCAATGAGATAAAGTCGCCTCTTGGTTCTAAAAAATTTGTATTGTTACTTGTTTGATTTTTATGATGATTTTAAGGTTGTTCATTTTGATTTCGTTTCATTATTAACATGATTTTTAATATTTCTATCAAGCGGTTAAATTATAAGTTTAATGATTATATATGTGTATGTATTTAAATTTAGAATTTTTCTAGATTTTTAAGTAATATTGTTTAACATAACTGCCGCCCGATTGTAAAACAATTATTCGTGCCTTTTTGTGTTCCCTTTTAATTTATTCGTGCCTTTTCGTTACTGAATTAAGAATTTAACAGAGATTTTATAAATTTGGAAAAGTTGAATTTACATAGGATACTCTGTCGAAATTTCGAGTAAAAAGTATATATATATATTTGAAATGGTTAGAGAACAATTTAGTTGTTTAATTGTTGAGTTAATTGATAGGCTTGCCAGGCTAGGAGTATAGCCGGTCACGACATTTAAATTTCGGGTCGTGACAACACCTTTAAATTTTTTGATTCAATTTGATTTGAATCCATGTTGTTAAACTTGGATTCAAATACCACAATACTTGCCGTTTGACTCTATTTGAATGACGCCATTAAAAATTTCAATTCGATCCGATCCGAATTAATGTTGTTTAAATTGAATTAATTTTCAGTTGACTTTGTTTATAACAAGTTTGAAGTAAAATAAAATATATATTATACTAAAAGTTAACATTATGGAATAACATTGATCTATTACATTTAAAACATTTGAAAATAATATATTAACTTGAATAAATAATTATTATCAAAAAAATTAAAACTAACAAATAATAGATTAATTTAATGCAATATCTCATATTAGCGCTTGACTTTTTAGGATTTCTTACTTCACTTTTAGCCACAACAACGCCACTGATCTAGCCCTGATTCATACCGCATGCATATGCTCTGCTGATCTCAAGTTCTCATTCTTGAGTCAGTTGCATTATGAGTTCAAATTTCATGTTCTAATTGTGTTGGGTTTGAGTTGTGTTCTTTCTTGATTGTGTTCGTTTGCATTCTGATTCCGTTGAGGCAACCCATTCCTTTGTTTATTTAGATTGTGTGAATTGTTTGAAGTTGTTTGTGTCTCCCTTGCCTTTTGATTTAACTGTTTCCACGCCTCTTAAGAATTTAATTGTAAATATTGCATATTTGCAATGTTAAGTAACTGTTCAGAGTATGTATCTATTGGTTAATTTAATTTTTTTTACCGCTATAATCCCTTGAGATCATTCTTATAAGGGATTGGATATTGTATCATACGTGTTATTGGACTGCGCTTGCAAGTTGGTACTTTTCCCCGAGGCAGACATTGTTAAGTATTTGTTTTCTAATAAGCTTAAAATTTCATCAAAATAAGGGCCTCAAGAATTCTTGTCATTGGCCAACGTAGAGATAAATATGGATGTGAGCATAGAAGACATGGTGCTTATCAAAGAGTACCCAAATGTGTTCAGCATAAATTTCAAGGTTGCCACCAATGAAAAAAGGTGGAGTTCTTTATTGTTCTACACCTAGGGATCAAACCCATTTCAATTGCACTGTATTGAAGGTCACCGTTAAAATTGAATGAGCTCAAGTACCAAATTAAAGATTTGTTGGAGAAGTAATTTATTAGACCAAATGTGTTGTTATGGGGAGCTCCAATATTATTAATAAAGAAGAAGGACAGACGTTTGTGACTATGTATGGACTATAAACATCTTAATAAGGTAACTATTATGAATCAGGTATCCCTTGTCACACATTGATGATTTGATTGATCAATTAAAGGGACCAACATTATTTTCTAAGATTGATTTAAAGTCGGGTTACCATCAAATTCAGGTAAGAGAAAAAGATATCTAGAAGAGGGTTTTTATAACTTGTTATGGACAATACGAGTATATTGTCATATTGTTTAGGGTGACCAATGCAACAACATAGAACAATACAAGGATCTTCAACATGTTTCTAGATAATTATGTCATGGTGTTTATTGATGATATTATAGTTTATTTGAAGAACAGAGAAGAGAACGAAGAACATTTGCTTCAGGTTCTAGAAGTCCTATAAGAGAAATAAATGTAGGCCAATACAGAGAGGTGCGATATTTGGAAATAAGAAGTGAATCTCCTGGGGAATGTGATAACCAAGAAAAGATTTGTTGTGGATCCGACAAAGATAGAAATTGTGCTCGCTTAGAAATAACCACATAGAGTCATGGATATACGAAGTTTCATGGGATTGGTTGGTTATTACAAAAGGTTTATTGAAGGTTTTCCTAAGATTGTGGATCCCTTGATGCAACTTACTAGGAAGTACCAACCGTTTTCTTGGACAAGAGGAATGTGAGGAGAATTTCTAGTTACTAAAGGAGAAGTTGACAATCTAACCGATGTTAGTTTTGCTGCAACTAGAGGAACTATATGAAGTTTATTCTGACATGTCTCACCAAGGCTAGGGTGTGTTCTTATGCAACATAAGAGAACAATGGCTTATGTGTCATGTCAGTTGAAGACTCAAGAAAATAATTATCCCACTCATCATTTGGAGCTTGTTGCAATGGTTTTTTCTATAAAGATCTAGAGGCACTATTTGTATAGATGCAGATTCAGTGTTTAGTGAACAATAGAGTTTCATGTACCTTTTTGACCAAAAGGAATTGAACATGTGTTAGAGAAGGTGGATGGAGACTCTCAAGGACTTTGATTTCACATTGTAATATCACCGTGGGAATACTAATGTAGAGCCTAATGCATTAAGTAGGAAGAGTGTGGCGTGGTCATTGGCAATGAGCCCTAGGAAACAAGAGTTGAAAGTTTTAGAGACTTACACTTGGATCTTAAGATTTCATCTAGAGTTTTGAATTTTGAAATGATCAAGATCTCGAGCGGCCTATTTGATGATATTGAGAACTATCAAGAAGATGCACTTATTCAAGAGAATAAGAATCTGATAGTGCAAGGAAAGAAAATTGAGTTCAAGGTTGAGCTTGATAATATTTTCAGATATAATAGGAGGATTTGTGTAATAGCCGTTATCGATTTGAGAAGGAAATTTTTGGAGGAAATGCATAAGAGCAAGTTGAGTACTTATCCTGGAGCGACAAAGATGTATTATGACTTGAGACAAAACTATTGAGGGTATGGAATGAACAAACACGTGGAAAAGTATTTACCAACATGTTTAACCTGCTTGAAAGAGAAAATAGAGCATCAGTAACCGATAGGAATGTTACAACCCTTGGATATACCATAATGGAAGTGAGACAATATTTCTATGGACTTCGTTACTGTATTGCCTAAGACTAAGAGAAAGAATGATTTTATTTGGGTGATATTGGTTGACTAAATATGCACATTTTTTTCTTGTGAAAACCGCCTACAACGTGGCCAAACTAATTGAGATTTATATCATAGAGATTGTAAGGTTACATAGAGTACCCCCACATGTATCATTTCAAATCACCATATGAAGTTTACGTCGCACTTTTGAGAAGTTTTGGGAACGAAACGAATATTGAGTTCTTCGTACCTTCTACAAACGAACAAACAAACTAAGAGGAAGAATCAGTTAATTGAGGATTTTCTAAGAGCATTCGTATTGGATGATAGAGGAAGTTCAGACGATGTGCTGACATTAATTAATTTCACTTACAACAATAACTACCGCAAAATAATTGGAATGGCATTGTATAAGGCTTTGTATGGACATAAGTACTAGATACCCTTGTGATGGTATTAGAACGATAGAAGTATGATTTTAGGACTTTGAGATGGTACATTAGACTACAGATAAGGTCAAGAAAATTAAAGAGAAGATGAAGGTTTCTTAAGATAGTCAGAAAAGTTCTGTAGACAAGCATTGCAGACCCTTAGATTTTGAACAGAGTGACCATGTGTTTCTTAGAGTCACTCCAACTACTAGAGTTGGAAGAGCCATAAAATGAAGGAAGTTATCCCTGAATTCTATTAGACCCTATCAGATTACTGTTATGTATTAGATTTTGGATTATCGAATTGCCCTACCACTGATATTGTATAACATTCACGATGTCTTTCATGTGCCACAATTAAGGAAGTAAAGTCTAGACCCTTTGCATGTGATTGAATAAGACATGATTCAACTATGTATAACTTGTCGTTTGAGGTGCCACTTGTGAGGATCAAAGATAGGAAGATGAAGCGACTAAGAAACAACGATATTATGTTGGTCAAGGTAATTTGAAACCCAACCACTAGAGATGTGACTAAGGAGTTGAAAATTAAGATTATGGAGCAACACCCCGAGGACAAAATTATTTTAAAAGGGTAGTAATGTAAGACATGTAATTAAGTAATCCTTAATTAAGTATTTTGTTTTAGATATGTTTTATGCTTAAAATATGTTGTTGAATTTGTTAGCTCCATTTTGTTTATGAATAAAAGTACAAGAATTATGATTTCAAGATTGAATTATTTTTATTTAGTCCATGTGAAAAATATTTAAAATCTAAGACTAAAATTTTTCCAACTTTTTAAAACCGACACACAAATTTACCTTATTCAAAATTTTAAAACATCTATAAGTTTGAAACAACTTTTTATTTTATTCCTTGGGTTAGTTATGTTTCAAATAGAGTCTAAAGAGTTTTTTTTTTTTTGAGCTTGGCTAAAATATTTTATCAGATAAATTTAGGCGTGTTGTGTACAAATTGTTATCGATAAATGTTTTACTAGTCGTACTTACGATAAAAACTAATTGTCAGATGAGTTGCGGTTGAATAGATATTTGTGAAGGAAATTAGTGATTTGACTTAAAGGGAAAAAGAGTAAATTTGTAGATATTTTACTTATTATGTTGAAAGAATTGTAAGGACCAAAAGTGGCCACATCTACTCAATTAATAGCTTGTGATCTCATTGTCTTGTCATGTCTATATGTAGAAGTAAAGCACATAAATTTAAATCTTTCATCCCTTGTGTTACCCGCGGCCAACACACTCCCTCCATTCTCTTGTCTCAAACAAATTTATCTTCTATTTGCTTCCTTATTCCAAATAGTTTTTGAGGAAACATCAAACTTCATTACTATTTAGATCAAAGGAGGAGTGTTGGTGGTCTTGGAATCTTGAAGCAAGCTTGTGGGTTAATGTGTGAGTGAGGTAAATTTTCTCTCCCTTTTTCCTCTACAAGATAGTGAGGCATGTATATGTTAGTGTTTTTTTTTCATTCTTCTATCACAAAAGTAATAGAACTGTGTCTTTTAATAGTAGATCTTGAAATAAAAATATATTTTGGAGCTAGTTGAAACAAACCTCAAAAAAATAATGTTGTGATAGAAGACGTTTCTTTTAGAAATTGTGTAATATTGTTGATAAAGAGGCATAAATATATGTTTGTAATCACGAATGAGAAGTATTGTGGAAGAAGAATTTTATATCCCTCCTTAAAACCCTAAGAGGCCAAATCCAACCATCAAAATGGGGTTTTTGAAATTTCAACATTTTCTTTTGCACAAATAAGAATGTAATATATGATTTAAAAAAGGTTAAGGACTTGAAGTTGTTTGCCTCTAATTGTTGATGGAGTTCTAGGGTCTTAAAATATTAAAGGAATTATGGAGAGGTTACATTTGAGGAAGGTTTCTAAATGTATGTCTTTAAAGAAAAGTTAAAGCCTTTGTTTTTGTGATTGAATAATAGCTCATGGAGCATCGAAAATGAATTTAGACAGTTGACATCTAGTTAGCGGTGTGAAAAACTTAGAGAAATTTTTGTGTAAGTACCACAAAATAATTTTAAGGAAAAAAAACACAAATAGGTCATGACCATTTTCTTTAAAAAAAATTGAAAATAAATTGAGTTTTGTGTTGAAAATAAGTGGTTACGTTTTGGTTTATCTGAAAAAGAAAAATATTTGGATTTTGTGTAAGTTTTTAAGGTGTTAGAAAAATATTCTATTTGAATTTAAGTTGATTCAAATGCGGCTTGACCAAAACTTCTAAACAGTAAGTTGGTTTGGAGTCATCTAATTATTATTAAAAAGTATTTAGTTAGGAAGAAACAAAACCTAGGGTTTTTGAAGAAGGAGATTATTGAACTTGGACTATGTTATGAAATGTTGAGAATCTCATTTGTAACTTAAGACGATTATGTATTTATGGCGCGAGATGATTTGGAAGAGTCAACATGTTTACTGTTGCGGAAAACTTGCAACATAACGGCTCATTCCAAGTTTTAGTTTCACATGGAGGAACTTTTATAAGAGATTTGTGCTTGAATTTGTGATTTGTGTAATTGGTGTGATTGTGTGTTCATAACTGATAATATGCATGTTTTTTATGTGTTATGAATTTAATTGAAGATATTTGTCTTTAGTAGGCTACATGAAAAGGTGTTAAAGATTATTGATGTTTAATGAGTCTTAAAAATAGTATTTTAATACTGCATTGACATATTAATTATTGTGAAAGAGTCGGAATATGCTCATGCATTTCATTGTTAGTAGCGACCGTGATGAGTCACAAGGTGGTGTCATGTGATTGTTGGCCCACCTTATTCCTTGCAAGGAAATGGAATTGTGTTTTGTTTGTGAGAGACTACACCATTGTGGTGTCATGTTGTTGATGACTTGCTAGTTAGTGGTGTCATATGATTGTTGACCCACAACTCTTTGCGAAGGAAGGCAATATTTTGGAATCATATACTTTGGCTTGTGAGCATTGCATTAGAATGTTTGATATAATGATTTATATGCCTATTTGTTTAATTGTTGATATGTTTCATCACTACTACTTGTTTTCTGTTATTTTGAGTTGGTGACTCTTTACCTTATTATAGACTATCTAACACCAAATCTTTTTGACAATTCTTTCTACCAATTAATACTAAATGGAGATGGAGTTTTTAACTCTGATCAAGAAATGTACTTGAGAGTGGTTTCAGTTTCGAAACAAGAGAGGTTTGAAATGAAGTATGCAACAAACTTTATGGCTCTCTTCTAAAATTCTCTAATTCAATGGTAAAAATGGAAAATTTCAAAAATTCAAAAAAAAATTCATCACATAAGAAGTTAGGAAAAATTTGTGAACACAAAATTTTACTTTTATGTTTTAGCATCTTTTGTTTTGTTTCCACACACAAATAACCACTTGTTTTATGTATTTTAGTCATAGCAGCTTGATACAATGATATGTCACATATAATAAAGCACTTATATAATGAATAAATTATTGAGGTAAAATCCCAATTTGATATTTTAAAATATAACAAACATCTTAAATTATATTTTTAATATTTTGATCATTTTGTGATATAACATGTGGTTTTAAAATTGAAAACATGAATTATCTTAACCTAAGAATCTTATTCATAAAAGAACATAACATTACTCAAACGTACAAGTAAAGAACGTTATGAGTATTGGAGAAGAGTGTTCTCTATACTGGAAATTCAAGACAGAAAAATCTTTCACATATTAAAGCAAAATTTATTACTTTAAATACTTTTAAGTCAACTCAGTGATGAAAAGGAAAAACTTTGATGTTAAAGTCAAGTTCAAGAATATTGTATTTAAAACCCTTTTCATAAACAATCTTGATTAAAGAATAGTGAAATAACATTATTTATGGTACAAAACAAAAAGAATATGTCATTAAGGCATTAAAGCAAAATTTATTACTTTAAATGCTTTTAAGTCAACTCAGTGATGAAAAGGACAAACTTTGATGTTAAAGTCAAGTTCAATAATATTGTATTTAATACCCCTTGTATAAACAAACTTGATTGAAGAATAGTGAAAGAACATTCTTTATGGTACCAAACAAAAATAATATATCATTAAGGCTTTGAATAACCGATCTTTGGTTTCCATATTTTATTTAGACCAATTTGAGCAAACCAAATTACACTTTGACAAGCAAATTATGACCCATTATTTGAAGAGAACATTCTCTTTGTCCTACCACTTGAAAACACAAAACGATAAGAATCAAGTACAAGTGACATTCAACATTTTTTCCTTTCCCAATGCTACTACACGAAACAACTTTGAGCTAGAAAAAGCTTCAGATTTCGCAACCACCACCCATCATTCACAAAAAGCATAAGAACGTTCTTCTATGTGAAGAAAAGGTTCTCTTTTTATTCCACTAAAAGTGAAGACAACTCATCAAAGGGATTGTTTTTTAGATTCTCGTGCCAAACATCCCTCTTCTCCAACATCAATTTGAAACTCTCCTTATCTATAAATATGGATGTGTTTGTTGAAAATGAAAAGAAAAATTCTAAGCTACAACATAGTCAAATACTTGTTTTATTCTCAAGTTTCTTACAAGACTCTTTTTGATTATACACGCTTCAATTTTTGATATTCAAGCTCGAGTTTCATATTTTTGAGTGTGATGATTCACTTCATTTACTTCCCAAATTTTTCTACTAAGGTTGTGATAATACATGCTGTAAGCCTATTGAGGCTTTGATAATACAAGTTGTATTAGATCAGGTTGTGATCTAAAGAAAGTTATAAATGTGTTGAAAGAACGTTTTCTTCAGCAAAATAGTGAAAAATCTCACATGGTGTGAGAAGTGGACGTAGCCTAAGGTTAAAGTTGAAACATGATAAATATGATTCTCTTTACCTTAATATTTTAATTTTACACATTGATCACACTATATCATTGTCATTTACATTTTTCATTATACCCTTATTCAAGTGATAACTTGAGATTGTTGGTTTTACTTTAAATTTTTATAAGGTCGTAGTTCAAACCCTCTTACTTGTGACACAATATTCTACTTCACAAATGATGTTCAATTAGATGTGATTTTAATTTGACTTAATTAATATAAATCTTAAATACAACAGTTCGGTATAAATTGATATTTCGTGGTATTAGAAAGTGAGATGCTCTGACTTCTCATTAATGAAACCTAGTTAAATAATAAGGAATATGCCATAAATAAAATGAAAAATTTATCTCAAATAAGTAAATGCACAAATGATAATATATATATATATATATATATATATATATATATATATAACCGATTTAATACAAGAAGAGTGTATGTGATTCAAAAAAAGAAGACCACATGTGAACAATGTGACCCAAGTAAAAATACATCAAAACAAAATCAACAAACGAAGACATACCAACAAAATAATGGATGCATGGACAAAACCTATTCGTTGGTCGCTGTTTCATCTTGCTATGATAATCCTTGGTAGTCACGAGAGTATAAGTGTGTGTGTGTGTTGTGCGCGCGTGCGTACGTGTGCGTGTGCGTGTGCATGTGTGTGTGCGTGTGCATGTGTGTGTGTTTAATACCAAACAATTTTGTTAAAAATATCACTTGTTGCTAAAAATATTATCTGCCAGTTGAGTTGCGACGAGAGTAGATATTATTATTAAATTAGTTTGAGATGTGAGTGAGGTGATCTCCCTGCCTCGCAAGCAAATTCATTCTTCTTCTTCCTTCTCCTTTCTTTTGCTTTCTTTAACTTCAAGAAAAGAAACTCAGGTCTTGGTGGGTGAGAAATAAAAGATTTCCCAGCTGCCTCACGAATTTCTTCCTTCTTCTTCTCTGTTCGAAAACAAAGAAATGGTGTTAATGGCTTTCAAAACCATCAAATACAAATCCTCACGTTCCTTCTAGATCTAAGCTCCCTTGCGAGAAGTGATAGAAGGGAAAGTTGCTCCTTGCCACGCTTCGGTGTTAGTGAGCTAGTTTTCGAAGCGATGATGCAAGCGAAAAGTTTACCATAATTAATCATAGTGTCGTAATCGCTTGTTAAAGCTACAACGGATGTAAGGGCTTCTTCCAAATTTTAGCTTGCATATAGGATGCTATATGTGGATTTGTGGAGTTGGAATTTGGTGAAATTGATGTGTGATTTTGTGGAAAAAGAATTTAATTCATTTATGTGTGTTTTGAGGAAATTAAATTTGATGTGTTTGAGGTGTGTTTTGTGAAAATTAATTTGGCGTGATTTATGTTTGAAAATGTGGAAATTAATGGGTGATTGATGATTGAACTTTGTGTGGATTTTCTGGAATTTGAATTGATCGAATTTAATGTAAATTGTGGATTAAATTTGATGTGTGGTGGTTGAAAAAAAATATGTTTGAGTATGCTCTGTGTTGTATTTGAAAAATCATTAGTGTTGAATGAGTATTAAAAATGGGAAAGCTTTTAATAGTTGCATTTACTTAATGGTTGTGGTGAAAAGAGTTAGAGTATGCGTATGCATTTCATAGTACATGGTGACCGGATGGGCCATGGTGATAGTGGTGACCGGATAGGCCACGAGATGATGCCATGTGATTTGTTCGTTCATCTTATCCTTACGGGAATTATCGCGTCGTGCTGATCTATGAGAGATTGTACTCTAGAATATGTTGATCTGTGAGTGATTGCATTCTAGAAAACAGTGTAAGGCCTGTGATAGGCGACACTTTAGTAAATCGTGCGGGCCTGTGATAGGTGGCACCTTGGTAATTAGTACAATGCCTGTGATAGGCAGTACAATTATGATTTACTCCCCTTCGATGAGGGTTTTGATTGAAATTTCAGAATACATTCATGTGAGTTTTGCTACTGACATAGCACTTGTATTCGGCTACGCTAGGAGGTAGTGGAATATAGTTGTGAAGGATTTTTCACTGATTTTGCACTTGTATTCGACTACAAGGATGATGTAGTCGAATACAGTTGTGCTGATTTTGCTACTAACTTATGAAGTAGCATTGTATTCGAATACAAGGATGTTGTATTCGAATACAGTTGTCTTGATTTTGCTACTGACTTATGGATTAACATTGTATTCGAATACAAGGATGCTGCATTCGAATATGACAGTGCAGTTTTGTTAAAATCTTCATTTTTCAACTTTGATTATGGATGTTTGGCATATGAAAACCCTTTCAAGGAGAATGATAAGTTGAAAGTTTATTTTGTGCATTTGAAATTTAAATGTTATGTGTTGTTTGTTAATTTCGGTTGGTGACCCTTTACAATTATTGTGGAAATCTGGGCTTTTCCCTCATATGAGAACCAGGATCATCCTACCGGTTAGTACATTGGAGACTGGAAGGTAGTTAGTCATGCCTGACCGTTGTTGTGTCAAAAGGATCTTGCGGGGCGCGTGGAGATCACCCGAGTTGTATAATTTTTTGTAGTATGATTAGATTAGATGGTGCATAGAGGCTAGTTGTCTTTCTTTCGTGGATGTATTTATTTCAATTTGGGAGACTGTACCTATACCTCATATTGTGAGCTTGACTTTTACTTTGATGGGTCCTTGTACCACTTTTTGATGCGACGTGGGGGAGTTAAAATTCTTGGGGGTAGTGCTTTTGTACAGGTGTCTGCCAAGAATACATTAGGGGTATGAGCTATGTCTGATAGGTCTCATAGCCCCGGTGTATTTTGTTGTTTAAATACTTTGGGTTTTTGTTTCAAAAACTATTTCCGCTGCTTGTAAATATTTGTTGATTTTTTTCGTTATGTTATGACTTAAATATTTTATCCAAAAGTATTTATTTCTTTATTTCTGAAATTCGATTTTTGTTTTAAAAAAACGGGCTGTTACAATTGTGGTATTAGAACTTTTGGTTATAGATTATAGGTTAACCTGTAGGTTGGGAGTCGTTATCTAATCATGCGTCGGGGTAATTTGTTTGAGTTGTCAGATCAAGGGTAGTTATTATGTGTTGATGTAGTTAGAAGTTAGTTTTGGAATGATTTGAAGTGGTGTTAAGATTCTTCTTGATGATGGTTTTGTAGGAAACAATGCCACCAAGAAGGAATGACGCTCCAAGAGTCAATGTTAATAGGGATGATCAAATGGATGAAGCTATGAATGACATGGATGCTTCTGTTGCTGCACAGACTGCCGCCAAGACTCTACGGGATCTAGAAAAGAGGGAAAGAGAGATCCGTGCTGCTGAGTCAAGAGGATTGGCAGATTTTCGCCGTTACAATCCTCCTAAGTTTAAGGGTGATGAGAATTCATAGAAATCGAATAAGTGGATCCAAGAAGTGGAAAAGATCTTTGAGATGATTAACTGTCAGATAAGATTGAAGGTCAACTATGCCACTTATCTGCTATTATGGGATGTTGAGTATTGGTGGAGGAGTACAAGGTTGTTGATAGGACCAGCTCACGAGGAGGTGAACTGGGAATCATTCAAAATGAAGTTTTTAGACAAATACATCCCGATGAGTACCAGGACTAAACTGGGTGATGATTTTCTAAAACTTCAGCAAAGGGAACATAACAGTGGGTGAATATGCCACTAAGTTTGAATTGTTGTTAAGGCATTTCAGGTTTTTCCGTGAAGAGATTGATGAATCATTCATGTGTCATCGTTTTTAAGACGGACTAAAGTATGAGATCCAAGACTCCGTCTTACCCTTGGGAATTCAACGTTTCCAAGTCCTTGTGGAAAAATATAGAGAAGTTGAGGACATGAAAAATAAGAGGGCTAGCCAAGGAGGGAATTTTAACTCAGGAGGGCCTAGTCGGGTGAATTATCATAACAACAAGGGAAAACAAGTTGTTAAACCTTATAATTGACCACAAAATAACAACGAGGGGCAGAATCGCCCGGGGAACCCAATTTTCAGAAGGCAATTGGGACAAGCGAATCGATGTTTCCGATGTGAGGAAGAGGGACATTATGCTAATGTTTGTACCACTAAGGGACTTACTTGCTACAACTGCCAGAAGCCAGGGCACTTTGCAAGGGATTGCACGGCTCTAAAGGTGGAATCAGTTGTGAATGTAACTAGGGCTACTCGTCCTACTGCTAGAGAACGTGTTTATTGCATGAGTGCTGAAGCTGGAAATCCATCTAGCAATCTGATTCAACATGACTGTGAGATTGCAGGTAATACTCTAACTGCACTTTTTGATTCGGGGGCAACCCATTCCGTCATTGCTATGGATTGCGTGAATCGTTTGAAATTATATATGTATGCTTTGCCTTTTGATTTGGTTGTTTCCACACATGTTAAGACTTTGACAGTAAATTCTACATGTTTACATTGTTAATTAACTATCCAAAATAGGGATTTCTTGATTAATTTGATTTGTTTACCTCTACAATCATTCGAGGTCATTCGCAGTATGGATTGGATGTCGTATCATTATGTGATCCTGGATTGTGCTCGCAAACTGGTTCTTTTCCCCAAACCCGGAGTTGTTAAGTATCTAGCTGCTAAAAAACTCAGAGTGTCACTGAGGGAGGGAACTCATGAGTCTTTGTCTTTGGCTAATGTGGAGGCAAAGATAAATGTAAACATAGAGGACATGATGCTTGTCAATGAGTATCCAGACGTATTTCCAACAGAAATTCCAGGATTGCCACTGGTAAGAGAAGTGGAATTTTTCATTGATTTGCATCCAGGAACCGGACCAATTTCAACTGTGCCGTATCAAATGTCACCATTGGAATTAAATGAGCTCAAAGTCCAAACTGAGGATTTGTTGGAGAAGAAATTTATTAGGCCAAGTGTATCACCACGGGGAGCTCTGGTGTTGCTAGTTAAGAAGAAGGATGGAAGCTCGCGCCTCTATGTGGATTATAGACAACTTAATAAGGCAACTATTAAGAATCGTTATCCTTTGCCACACATTGATGATTTGATGGATTAGTTGAGAGGATCCGCAATATTTTCAAAGATTGACTTGAAGTCGGGTTACCATCAGATTCAGGTAAGGGAAATAGATATTCAGAAAACTGCTTTCAGAACCCGTTATGGACATTATGAATATCTTGTTATGCCGTTTGGAGTTACCAATGCACCAACAATTTTTATGGACTACATGAACATAATCTTTAGTCCATTCTTAGATAAATTTGTTGTGGTGTTCATTGATGATATATTAATTTATTCTAGGACTGAGGAAGAACATGGAGAACATTTGCGCCAAGTTCTTGAAATGTTAAGCGAGGAGCAATTGCATGCCAATCTGTCGAAGTGTGAGTTTTGGCTAGAAGAAGTGAATCTCTTAGGACATGTGATATCCAAGGAAGGAATCGTTGTGGATCCGACAAAGATTGAGACAGTTTTTTCTTGGAAACAGCCTTCGACTATCACTGACATATGAAGTTTTATAGGACTAGTAGGGTACTACATGAGGTTTATTGAAGGTTTAGCTAAAATTGTTGATTCATTAACACAACTTACTAGAAAGGATCAACCGTTCGCATGGACGGAGAAGTGTGAGGAAAATTTTCAGTTACTAAAGAGAAAGTTGACAACCTCACCAGTATTGGTATTACCGCAATCAGAAGAACCATATGAAGTTTACTGTGATGCGTCTCACCAAGGTTTGGGATGTGTTCTGATGCAATACAAGAAAGTTGTAGCTTACGCCTCAAGGCAATTGAAGATTCATGAAAGAAACTATCTTACTCATGACTTGGAGCTTGCTGTTGTAGTTTTTGCATTGAAGATCTGGAGGCACTATTTATATGGATGCACGTTCGCAGTGTTTAGTGACCATAAAAGTTTGAAATATTTGTTTGATCAGAAGGAATTGAACATGCATCAGAGACGATGGATGGAGACTTTCAAGTATTTGATTTCACATTGTAGTACCACCCTGGGAAGGCCAATGTAGTGGCTGATGCGTTGAGTAGAAGAAGTGTATCGGTGTCTTCAACAGTGATGGCTAGACAACAAGAGTTGTGGGAAGTTTTTAGAGACCTACACTTGAACGTAGAGTTTGCACCAGGAACTTTGAAATTCGGAATGATTAAGATTTCGAGTGGACTACTTGAAGACATTGCGAATTTTCAAGATGACGCAATAATTCAAGAAAAGAGGAATCTAATAATGCAAGGAAAGACAATTGAGTTTAAGATCGGACCAGATAATATTTTGAGATGTAATGGTAGGATTTGTGTACCAGAAATTGCAGATATGAGGAAAACAATTTTAGAAGAGGCTCATAAGAGTAAATTGAGTATTCATCCTGGAGCAACAAAGATGTATCAGGATTTGAGGCAGAATTATTGGTGGCCAGGAATGAAGAGACATGTAGCGGAGTATGTATCAACTTGTTTAACTTGTCAGAAAGCGAAAGTGGAACATCAGCGACCTGTTGGAATGTTGCAACCTTTAGATATACCTGAATGGAAGTGGGACAACATTTCCATGGATTTTATAACTGGATTGCCGAAAACAAGGAGAAAGAATGATTCTATTTGAGTGATAGTGGATCAATTAACTAAATCCACACACTTTTTACCAGTAAAGACCATTTATGAGGTATATAAGCTAACTGAGATCTACATTGCTGAGATTGTGAGATTACACGGAGTACCGTCGAGTATCGTATCAGACCGTGACCCAAATTTCACATCACACTTTTGGGGAGCATTGCATGAAACATTGGGAACGAAACTAAGATTGAGTTCAGGTTACCATCCATAAACGGACGGAAAAACTGAGAGGACAAATCAGTCCTTGGAAGATCTATTGAGAGCATGTGTATTAAATGATAGAGGAAGTTGGGATGATGTACTTTAGTTGGTTGAGTTTACCTACAACAATAGTTTCCTACAACAATAGTTTCAAACGCCTATGTGCTGGTATAAGGACAGTGAAAGTATGATTGTAGGACCGGAGATGGTACAACAAACTACAGATAAGGTCAAGAAGATAAAAGAGAAAATGAAGATTTCACAAGATCGTCAGAAAAGTTATGCGGACAAGCGTCGCAGACTTCTAGAATTCGAACAGGGTGACTTCTAGACTTCTAGAATTCGAAAAGTTATGGTAGAGCCTTGAAATTGAAGAAATTGACTCCGAAATTCATTGGACCATATCAGATTTCTGCATGAATTGGAGCTTTTGCTTATCGGATTGCATTGCCTCCGATACTGTCCAATATTCACGATGTTTTTCATGTGTCGCAATTGAGAAAATACCTTACAGATCCGTCTCATGTGATCGAACCAGGCATAATTCAACTGAGGGATAACTTGTCATTTGAAATATTACCTGTAAGAATTGACGACAGGAAGATTAAGCGATTAAGGAACAATGATGTTTCGTTGGTCAAGGTGATTTGGAACCCAACTACTGGAGATGCGACTTGGGAATTGGAGAGCAAGATAAGTGAACAACACCCTGAGTTGTTTATCGACACGTAGTTTCGAGGACGAAACTAATTTTAGGGGGGTAGTAATGTAAGATCCTTAGTTTTAAATACTAATTTATGCAATTTTAGTATATTTTTGTGTTTAATTGTTGTGACGATTAACTCAATTTTACTTTATTTTGGGAATTAAGTACCAAAAATATATTCTTTTAGAGTTTGTAATATGTTTAATATATGCGTACATTTAATTATACATTTTGAGACCTGTTTAAAATTATTTGTTAGAGAATAATTTATTTACGTTTCAAAAAAATTTAATACTTGACAGTTTTGTTAAAAATATCACTTGTTGCTAAAAATATTATCTGTCAATTGAGTTGCGACGAGAGTAGATATTTTTATTAAATTAGTTTGAGATGTGAGTGAGGTGATGTGTGTCTTTAGATATTTCTTCCTTCTTCTTCTCTGTTTGAAAACAAAGAAACGGTGTTAGTGGCTTTCAAAACCGTCAAACACAAATCATCGCTTTCCTTCTAGATCTAAGCTCCTTTGCGAGAAGTGACAGAAGGGAAAGTTGCTCCTTGTCACGTTGCGGTGCTAGTGAGCTAGTTTTCGAAGCGACGACGCGGGCGGAAATTTTACCGGAATTAATCGCGGTGCTGTAATTGCTTGTTAAAGCTACAACGGAGTTAAGGGCTCCTTCCAAATTTTTAGCTTGCTTATAAGATGCTATATGTGTATTTGTGGAGTTGGAATTTGGTGAAATTGATGTGTGATTTTGTGGAAAAGGAATTTAATTTATTTATGTGTGTTTTGAGGAAATTAAATTTGATGTGTGAGGTGTGGTTTGTGAAAATTAATTTGGCGTGATTTATGTTTGAAAATGTAGAAATTTATGGGTGATTCATGATTGAACTTGGTGTGGATTTTGTGGAATTTGAATTGATTGAATTTAATGTAAATTGTGGATTAAATTTGATTTGTGGTGGTGCAAAAAAAATATGTTTGAGTATACTCTATGTTGTATTTGAAAAATTATTAGTGTTAAATGAATATTAAAAATGGGGAAGTTTTTAATAGTTGCATTTACTTAATGGTTGTGGTAAAAAGAGTCAGAGTATGCTCATGCATTTCTTAGTACATGGTGACCGGATGGGCCATGGTGATAGTGGTGATCGAATGGACCACAAGATGATGCCATGTGATTTGTTGGTTCATCTTATCCTTACGGAGATTATCGCGTTGTGCTGATATGTGACAGATTGCACTCTAGAATGTGTTGATCTCTGAGCGATTGCACTCTAGAAAATAGTGTAAGGCTTGTGATAGGTGACACTTTAGTAAATTGTGCGGGCCTGTGATGGGTGGCACCTTGGTAATTAGTACAAGGCCTGTGATAGGCGGTACAATTATGATTTACGCCTCTTCAAGGAGGGTGTTGATTGGAGTTTCATAATCATGGATTTTGGCATATATGCATTGCATTAGGGTGCTTGGCACACGAGTCATGTTTGATATACTGTGATGATTGTATATACTTACTCAGTCGTTGTTTGTGATTGTGTCATAATTGGTAAGTGTGATTGTTTGGATTTGCGTGTAAGTGTTGATTGATTGTGAAACCTTTTTGAAACTGAAATTTGCATTATTCTGTAGCTGTATTCGAATACGAGGTGCTTGCATTCGAATACATTTAAGTGAGTTTTTCTACTGACTTAGGACTTGTATTCGGCTATGCCAGGAGGTAGTCGAATACAGTTGTGAAGAATTTTTCACTGATTTCGCACTTGTATTCGACTACAAGGATGCTGTAGTCGAATACAATTGTGTTGATTTTGCTATTGACTTATGAAGTAGCACTGTATTCGAATACAAGGATGTTGTATTCTAATACAGTTGTCCTGGTTTTGCTACTGACTTATGAATTAGCACTGTATTTGAATACAAGGATGTTGTATTCGAATATGACAGTGTCGTTTTGTTAAAAACTTCATTTTTCAACTTTGATTATGCATGTTTGGCATATGAAAACCCTTTCAAGGAGTATGCTAAGTTGAAAGGTTATTTTGTGAATTGGAAATTTAAATGCTATGTGTTATTTGTTAATTTCGGTTGGTGACCCTTTACAATTATTGTCGAAATCTGGGCTTTGCCGTCAGATGAGAACCATGATCATCCTACTGGTTAGTACCCTGGAGATTGGAAGGTAGTTAGTCACGTATGTCCGATGTTGTGTTAGAAGGATCTTGCGGGGCGCGTGGAGATCACTCGGGTTGTATAGTTTTTTGTAGTATGATCAGATTAGATAGTGTATAGGGGCTAGTTGTCTTTCTTTCGTGGATGTATTTATTTTAATTTGGAAGACTGTACCTATACCTCAAATTGTTAGCTTGACTTTTACTTTGATGAGTCCTTATACCACTTTTTGATGCGACGTGGGGGAGTTAAAATTCTTGGGGTATTGCTTTTGTACATGTGTCTGTTGAGAATACGCCAGGGGTTTGAGCTATGTCTGATAGGTCTCATAGCCCTAGTGTATTTTGTTGTTTAAATACTTTGGGTTTTTTGTTTCAAAAACTATTTTCGCTGTTTGTAAATATTTGTTGACTTTTGTCGTTATGTTACAACTTAAATATTTTATCCAAAAATATTTCTTTCTTAATTTCTGAAATTCGATTTTTGTTTTTTTTTTCTTAAAAAAAGGGCTGTTACAATGTGTGTCTTGTGTCTTGTTGTGTCATGTAATCGTTATGTTATGCATCAAACTTCCAGTGTCTATCCTCGTCCTCCTCATTAATATAATATATTAAAACAAACCCCTCAAATTATTATATTGATACATCACATTCTTATATATTATGTAACACTAATTTTGTCACATCATTCAAAAGTATGATGTTAGATCTCTAGAATTCTTTTTGATTTATTTATTTATTTTGTTTCTCATTCTACTAATTTTTTGTCTATATCTCTATAATTAAAAAACCAACAATAAAAAATATAACTCCCATTACAAACTTGATTTAATTATTAATTATTTTTTTAATTCATTGCATATAAATACATCACAATATTTTAATAATTAAAATGTAGCAATCATAAATACCACAAAATATATACAAACATAATCATCATATATTAAAAATCAATAATCAAACTTATACACAAAAACTTTAATGAAGTTTAAATTAAATAAAAAAATTGAA
>JBBPBR010000008.1:14006782-14064756 GCA_037974775.1 Cicer pinnatifidum
CATCTTTTTTTAATAATATTTTTTAAAATGAAAAATACTTATTTTATTATAAATTTTTTCATTGTTTTCATTCTATTTTTTTTTTATACAACCAACTATTCTTATAACTAAAAAACTTACAAATATTTTAAAAAAAAAATTCTGATCAGATTGATTTATCTATAACCATAAATATCACCTTTATATTAATTTTAGAATTTATATTAAATTAACTTTTTTTTTATAAATTATATCCGCACAACACAAAAATTCTATTCTAGTGGTGATATCCTCATCAGTATCTATATCGTTCAAAATATACCACAAGCAAGAATTGCAAACAGAATGCTAAGATGCGTACAAATATAAAAGTGAGAAAGAGGTGTAAAATCGCACTATATATGTTCAACACAAGTAGCCAAATTATTCAAAACATCCTAATCCTCAAATTACTATGATTATTCCACCACCTTCCACCATTGCGCAACATCAATTACTATGATTATTCTATTGTCGTGCTTCTGGACACATTTATTATTTCCACAATATCTTTTCTACCCATAGAAAAAATGATTTCTTTTATTCTACCCTAGAAAAAATTATTCCTTTTACCATAAAAAAGAACTAAATAAATCATCAACAACATTAAATTTAAAACCATTAAAGTTGATAAACAAAGATGTAAGAGCCAAAACAATTGACAAAAATCCATGTGGTCCTATTTGTTCACCTAGTTATTTTTATATATTTTTTAATTACTAATTTTCATTTCACAACATATATAATATGAGAATTATAAATTGATTTATAGTAGCATTTTGACATTATATGATTCTACCAAACATAATTAAATAATAATGTTGGCCATCGTAATTTTATTCCAACCAAAGTTAAAATATAAATGTTTTATTGACAAAAATATTTCATTATTGCTTGAAAAGTATTTCATTAGAAACTAATGTCTCTAACGATTCAAAAGCGAGTGCAATTTTCTAAACATCAAATAAAAGAGTTCGAGTAGAACCCAATATATTAGCCCAATCAAATTAAGTAAAAGCACATAGTACATACACATTGAAGGAATTTACACCAGAAGGAACTACTGAATTTGAGTGAACTCAACTAGTGCTTTTTGTGATGCTCGTTTCATCCTTAACAAGTCTTGTGAAATACTAAACAACACAAGTGGTTCTAATTGTTTAAAACCATTACCCCCAACTTTAAAAGTTAGAGTCTCTAACAACGGACAATTTGCAAGTATGAACCGTATCAAACTCAATGCATATTTAAACCTATATCCAATCTCGATCCTCACTGTACGAAGTTGACCAAGGCAACACCCATCGCACTCTAACTCCTTCAGCTGGTCCGACTCTTGTTCGTCAAAATAATCAGCAAATTCATAACTCTAAATAATAAAAAGTAAAATGAATCAAAATATTAAAATGAAAAGACTAGTTATGAAGCATAGGTATTATTGTTCACCTTTATAACAAGTTCCACCAGGTTAGGAGTACTTGGCAGTACACTAAAAATATACAAAAGTCCTTCTCTTTCGCACAAACTTGTGCCAGCAAATTTCAGATACTCTAAGGAGCTAAATGAATCTAGCAGTGACTGCTGAATGGCACCTTGAGCAGAGAATATCTATGCAAACAAACAATAAAACCATGAGACATATTTGTACACCAACAATTAGAGAAAAAACTTTCAACATAAATATTGAATTGGACCATCAATCAAAATGCAACATTGTTTCTCTTTCAAAGATGCAATAGAAAAGTAAGGTACAGTCTTTAAAAGATCAAATTATGAGGTCAGGCTAGACAGAAGTGGTGAGAAAAATAATCAAATTGACATCAGAAAGAACATAAAAATCATCACGTATAATGTACCATTAGACATTTAGACCTAGGTTTCAATTTTACAAACTTAGATTAGTAGCCTATATTCCCCTTGCGAAAAAATCACTACATGCAAAGATGTGTAACTAGAGAGAACAAGTTCACATATTTTTATGTTCTCCATTTTGGATCAAAACTACCAAACTAAC
Source organism: Cicer pinnatifidum (assembly GCA_037974775.1). Lineage (NCBI taxonomy): Eukaryota > Viridiplantae > Streptophyta > Magnoliopsida > Fabales > Fabaceae > Cicer > Cicer pinnatifidum. The sequence goes on from JBBPBR010000008.1 coordinate 14,008,815, forward strand.
AAAGTTATGTAGTTTTCTAACCTTATAGTAGAAATATGTTTTTATAACAAGCCTCTGAATTTTCGGCAAACTTTTGATCAAACAAGATGCCCTAACAGTCTCATCACTTTCGTCCCAACGATTCAAGAGTGTGAAATCAATCAAATTCTTTGCATTTTGCAGACTAATTGTCTTGATATTATTACCTTCAGAGTTTATGCGCAGGACTTTAAGAGTAGGAGCCGAGAAATCAATACATTCAAAACCAGAACAGAATGAAATGGTGAGCTTTTCAAGTGATGGGCAACCAGAAATAAGGTGTAATTGAAGGTCAATCAATCTTTTAAGGCCACAAAAATTAGGCGGAATTGACACTTCAAATCCGTAAAGTTCAAATTTAGTCAACTCCCAACAAGAGAAGACATAAGATGGCATTTGATAGGATAATGTTTCGACACCGAGGTTCAAAAGTTCAAGAACTTTAATTTCACTCGTTGACAAAAACATAATCAGCTTATCAAGGCAATCAATTTGCATGAAGTCTGAAGGTAAGCAAAGAGTAAACTTATATAGTGGCCCACTGTAGTGCATAAGAACTTCCATCATAATTCTCGAAATTTCAGGGCATTGATGATGCTCCTCACACATATAAAAGAACTCTTCATCAAACCTAAATTGCGGGACTGAAATCCACATATACCTCCACTTTCTTGATAGAATACTAGTACGAACTAGTTCTCGAATGTTCAAGTGTTTTAGGATGCCATCAATGACATTACATGGTAAGTCAGTTATTTGATCAATGTGATCACCACAATCAGCCTTCTTCTTGGACTGAGCCATAACCAAACTGGAAATTTAAGCAAAAAGTAAATATTGTGAATAACATTATAAAGAACAGTAAGTTATTGCAGCCATATTCAACCATGGAATGAGATTCTCTGCATTTGGATTTCCAATTGCAATGTACAATCTCAAATTTCAAACATACGGTCTTAACTTTTTCATCACATGAATTTCTTTCTTTTTAAAAAAAAGTTTTTGAACAAGGATCATACTGTTAAAAATCAACTGCGGATAATTACTATCCATTCAACCATATATAAACACACAGTTATGCACCTATATGAGGCAGCATTACCTCTAAACTCCAAATCTAACAAAAACAATATGTTGAAAATAAAATATTATTATATAAATAAATAGAATATTTGTAAGCATTCCTATCATTATGTATATTTATTACTCATAGTCTATATAAAGAACTTCCGTTGTGTAGTTGAAAAACACAATTCAACATGTCTCTCAATATTCGCTTCTCATTCAATAAGGTATCCATAACCTATTGAGAGGCAACCCTAATCTTCAACTACCTAGTGAACCCACTGTCTCTGGTGAGAATTTTTTTTCCAGCAAACCGTGCTCTCAACTCTGGTTTCCCCCCTCCCTATTTGTGGTATTGTTTTCCCATTTTCCCCAGCCACGCCGTCGCTCCCTCCGACATTCTTCCAACGAACAACCACTCCAGCAGCATCGTACACCCCAAATCGACCCATCCCTCAATGCACGTCGTCAACAAACCCCCATGCACCCACACGTGCCCAAACGCTTCATGCGCACCACCTCCTGCCAGCGCGCATGACGGCGTGTTTGACACACGTTTACGACGCGGCCTCTCTCTTCGCACTCGCCTCAACCTTCTGAATCAATATCTGCCCTGAGTTTTCAGTTTCAAGTCACAGATATACGCGTTCCAGTTCAAATAGCCCCTGTTTCCCTGGTTTGAACGTGCTTTCTGGCATTCTTTACCGACCATGACGTCTATGTTTGCTACTGAAACAAAGAGCATTTTTACCAACTACATCACCTCTCCTCTCCCCGTAGAAAAATGGAATTGATCAAATTATGACAGTTGGGCCGCCGACATCAAACTATGGATGCTTGGTCAAGGTTACAAGGACAATCTCACTAAAAATCCTGAAAAGGTGGTTGTGGTTGAAACTTCAAAATGGAAGCAAATAGATGCTCAATTGTGCAGTGTCATTAAGTCTACATTTCATCCAGACGTTAAACTGATTTTCCGTGCACATCTAACATGTGAATCGGTTTGGAGTCAGGTAAAGGCACTCTACACTAATGACACTCAACGTTTCTATGGATTTGTCACCGCTTGTTGAATATCATTACTCCGAAGATGATAGATCGTTCTATTTCTACATATCCTGACAACTTTCATAGTGCACTTCATGATTTTATTGAGTTTCTCCCTCCTGCTGCAAGTAATCCAATTGAACAAAAGAAGGAGCTAGATCAACGCAACACCTTCGTGCTTCTTGAACTTTATGATTTTCCCCAGGAGTACTCTGCAACTCGTGATCAAATTTTAGGGTTTGTTACTGTTCCATATATGTCTACTACCTCAATGATCCTGCTTCGAGTACCAAAACATCCTACTGAGCCCTCTATTACTTCAACTTCGGGTGACGCTGCTGCCCTTGAAATCTCTGAGACATAATCAGAGCCGCTCTCGTGTAGGACCATCCAATTCTAAACCTTGTCCCAAATGTGAGCATTGTAACCGACTTGGACACACTATTGATCGATGTTGGAAGTTGCACGGTAAACCTTCGCCTTCGATCAATGCACAACTCAACTTGATCCTTCTGCCACTATTCAGACTACACCTTCTCCACAGGGCTCCCCGACAAGTTATGAAGATTTCCTCGATGGGTTCAGAGTCATCCGAACTCTGATTCTACTACTTCGGTTGCACACACTGGTAATTCATTTGTTTACCTCTCTCACTATTCTTCTCTCAGCCCTTGGGTTCTTGATTCTGGTGCATTTGATCATGTCACAGGTAATAAAGGTCTCTTTTTTGCTCTCTACATATCTGTTTTTTTTTTACCTACTATAACTTTTGTCAATGGCTCTCAAACCCGGTTCAACACTGTCCAAATTCTCCCATTTTAGTTGCATCTGCTCTCGATGTACCTGGATGTCTTTTTCATTTACTTTCAGTTAGTTGATTAACTCGGTCCCATGACTGTATTATCACTTTTCCTAATGATAGTGTTACCCTGTAGGACCGGAGTTTGGGACGGACGATTGGCATTGGTTGTGAGTCTCAAGACCTCTATTACCTTTCTCTATCATCCAAGACGTGCTCTTCCACAGATTCCCCTCATACTATCTATGCTCAATTAAGACACCCAAGTCTTACCAAACTTCAAAAACTGGTGTCCAGTTTGTCTAAATTGTTGACATTACATTGTGAGTCGTGTTAGTTAGGAAAACACACTTGTAACCATTTTCCTGATCGAGTCAATAAAAAGATTTCACCCCTTTGCTTTAGCTCACTCTGACATTTAGGGTCTTCTCGTATTGTATCTACTTTAGTGTCTAAGTATTTTGTTACTTTTATTGATGATTACTCTCGTTGTACGTGGTTATTTTTAATGAAAAATAGATATGAATTGTTTTATGTTTTTTAGCAATTTTATCAAAAAATTAAAACTCAATTTGGTGTTTCTATTCATACTTTACGAAGTGATAATGTTTTGGAATATTTGTCCCTTCAATTTCAAAATTTTTGGCGTCGAATGGTATTATTCACCAAACGTCATGTCCTCATACACCCTAACTAAATGGGGTAGCCGAACGAAAAAATCGACATCTCATTGAAACTACTCAAACCTTACTTTTTGGGGGATGCAGTCTTAACGGCATGCTACCTTATCAATCGTATGTTGTCTTCTGTCTTTGATGGAAATATCCCTCATTCGATCCTCTTTACCCATATCCTTCTTCACTCACTACCTCCTCGTGTCGTTCAATCTACATGTTTTGATAACAATTTATCTTCGGGACTCGACAAATTGTCAGCTCGATCACTCAAGTGTGTCTTTCTCGGATATCATCGGTCCCAAAAGGACTATCGTTGTTATTCTCCTGCACTACACCGATATGTTACATCAACTAATATTACCTTTTTCGAGTTTATACCATATTTTGAACCTTTTTCGAGTTTATACCACTCTTGTTCCTCGTGAACCTGTCGAGTCTGCCCCTAAACTCCACGACCACTACAAACATATGATCGTCGTTGCCCACCCTCTGTTGTGCCTGTTCCTGTTCCCATTACAAACTCTCTTCCAACGCCTCCACTAGATCCGACCCTACCACTTGAGCATGACCTTCCCATTGTTCGCAAGGATATTCGCACAACACGTAATTCATTTCCTCATTATATTGATTTGTGTTATCATTGTCTTTCTACCTTGCATTACACTTGCTTGTCTTCTTTGTCTTCTACTTCTATTCCTAAATCTCCAAGTAAAGCATTATCCCACTCTGAGTGGTGGCAAGCAATGTTTGATGAGATGTGTGCTCTACAAAGAAGTGGTACTTAGGAACTAGTACCTTTACCTCATGGAAAGTCTTTAGTAGGTTGTCGTTGGCTCTATACGGTGAAAGTTGGCCATGATGGTAAAGTTGATTAATTTAAGGCTCGCTTGGTGGCCAAGGGATACGCTCAAATTTTTGGGTTGGATTACAGCGATACCTTCTCACTTGTTGCCAAAAATGGCATCTGTTAGATTGTTTTTCTCCATTGTAGCAATTTGACATTGGTCTCTCTATCAACTTGACATTAAAAATGACTTTTTGCACAGTGATCTTGAAGAGGAAGTTTATATGGAGCAACCAATAGGGTATGTTGCTCAGGGGGAGTCTTCCACCATGGTTTGTCGACTGCGCATGTCCTTTTATGGTCTTAAACAATCTCCTAGAACTTTGTTTGGCAAATTCAGCATGGTAGTACAAGAGTTTGGTATGGTCGTAGTGAAGTCGATCACTTTGTATTTTATCGTCACTCAGCCTAGGGGTGCATCTATCTTATTGTTTATGTGGATGATATTGTCATAACTGGTAGTGATCAACAAAGAATACTCCAGTTGAAACAACATCTTTCAAATCAATTTCAGACTAAAGATCTCGGTAAACTCTATTCATTTTAGGGTATTGAGGTAACCCAATCCAATGATGGCCTTGTAATTTCACAAAGAAAATATGTTGTGAATATTCTTGAAGAAACATGTCTATTAAATGTCCAACTAGTTGATACTCCTATGGATCTAAATGTCAAACTCTTACCTAATCAGTTCTTAAATTCTCCTTGCCAAGAACATATGGATGCTGTAATCTGAATTCTTAAATACATCAAAAGTGCACCTGGAAAAAGTCTCATTTATGAAGATAGATTGTTGGTTATTCAGATGTTGATTGGGCAGACTCACCCATTGATAGACGATCCACTTCTGAGTATTGTGTACTTATCGAAGGAAATGTAATATCTTGAAAAAGTAAGAAACAAAATGTTGTTGCATGATCCAAAACTGAGGTAGTATACAAGGTCGTGACACTAGTAACATGTGAGCTCATCTGGTTGAAACATTTACTAAAAGAATTTCAATTCGAAGAGGCCAATCCAATGACACTAACATGTGATAATCAAGCTGCATTGCACAGTGCCTCAAATCCTATTTTCGTGAGAGGACCAAACATATTGAGATGACTACTATTTTGTTAGAGAAAAGATCAAATCGGGCGACATCATCACTAGCTTTGTCAATTCTAATAATCAGTTGGGAGATATTTTTACAAAGTCATTGCGAGGTCCTAGAATTAGTTATATATGTAGCAAGCTTGGTGTATTTGATTTATATGCTCCATCTTGAGGGGAGTGTTGAAATTAAAATATTATGTAAATAAATAGAATATCTGTAAGTATTTCTATCATTATGTATATTTATTACTCAATCTATATAAATAACTTCCGATGTGTAATTGAAACACACGAGTTATTCAACATATTTCTCAAAATTCTCTTCTCATTCAATACAATCCATTTTGTAATTGCTAAAACAATGTGCAGAAAAATTAATTGCAGCATCCAACTAGCAGAATAAGAACACATGCTTAGAGAAATGATTAAACTAAAGGCAAAATTTAGACGATAAAAACTAAGAAATATACTAAAATTAGTACACAAGATAATAAGTTGCACCGAGACATTTAAAAATAATTCAGATGATTATGTATGTGAATATCACTTAAGTGTGATTGTTAAAGTTTGTAGATAAAGTTTTGAGGCATACATAAAAGCAAACACATAAAAGAGTCAAATTATTTAAGAAGTGTTCTAACCTATTCCAGCATGAATTAAGTTTAAGAAATTCAAAAAAATCAAGCATTACTTCAAAAGATTCAAAATATAATGCTTGAATAATGATTTAGAAACTTCAAGATCGAGTTGGTTTCAAAAGATTCCAGATTTGGGAACCAATCAAGTTCCACAAGAGTCAATACGAAAGAACGATATTCAAACTTATTTAAACTTTGCGGTCTTTTTTCACACATGGACAGTAAAATAATTGAAAATGTAATTAGTGTTTAATAAACTATATATACTTATGAAGGGAAAATAACCTTATTTGAATGGTTTCTTTCGTAACCTAATTTGGAAGAGAACACTTTTGAGTTGATATTGGCAGAGGAAAAGAAATACACCCACAAAGTGTTTCCAAAGAATATGAATTAGGGTTTGATAAATGAAATTGATGGATTCTAATAATTAAGGTTATAACAAAGAAAAATGAAGTAATCTAAATCCTAATATAACTGCTAAGTAATTGAAAGAGTCGCGGTTAGTTATTGTGATTGGCTTACAGTTCAGACTATGTTGAATGTATCGGCTGGTGGCGTGTGAGAGCAATGTGTGCCAGGTATTTAAATATATTTTTTAATTTGTTGAAATTAAACTTAATTATTTTATTTTTATAATTAATTTTTAGTCTTTATTATTTTAAATTTTGATATTTTTTTAGTTTTTAAAATTTTGTATGATATAATATTTTTTATTAATGATGTGTACTTATTTGATATTTATTACTTACATGAAATATTTTGTGTCATTATTGTTATTATTAGTTTTATTTATAGGTTAAAATTATTACAATTAAATTTTTATTTATATGTTAAAATATTTTGTGTCATTATTGCCAATTTTTATTTATAGGTTAATATTATTTAATTTTTATATTAAACTATTGAAAAAATTTATTTTATTTTATTTATAAATTTAAATATTTTAAATTAAAAAATTGTTTATTTTTCCAACAATAATTTAAAAACTTTAAATATATTTATATAAAATACTTAAAAAATCATTTATTTTATGTTTAATAGTTTAATATTTAAATAAAATAAATAATAAAATTAATTACAATAGAAATAACATAAAAATTATTTTATTCAATTCATAAACGTCATGTCATTAATGAAAGTGCAACAAGATTAAATTTTATAGAGACCAATAAAATTTCAAGAATTTGTTAAAAGAGTGATAGAAAAACTGATTTTAGAAATAGGGAGACTAAAAATTTATTTTTGACAAAATAAAATGACAAAAAATGCCTTTAAATCTTTAAGAGGCGATAAATATAAAAATATATCCTAAAATTACTTTTTCAAGAATATAATAATTGGTATCTTTTTCCAAGAAATTTTAAAAAAAAAAAGTGTTTGGTTAACAATTTAATCATACGAGTATTTTTTTTAAAAAGAAATTCTTTGGAATGATGAAAATATGTCTTAAAATTCTTAAAAGTGCCCCTACCATGTATTTGAGAAAGAAAAAAAAAATTGACATAGTCATAAAAGCGACGCAATCTTTCTTTGATAATGATTTTTTTGTTCACATGCCTTAAACTAGGACTGGACATTAGGTCGGTTCGGGTTCAAAAGCAACAATCGGCTCAAACCGCGGATGAGACACACAGGCCTAATATAGTTCGTTTATTTCTTCGGTTTGAAAGGGTTACAAGTTATCGGTAAAATGTTTGGGTTGATTCGGTTTGGACCAATTAGTGGGCTATAAAATATATTTGGCCCAATTGTATTTTTATTTTAGTTTTATGTGAAGTCCAATTTTGAACCTTTTTTTAATCTATTTTGGGGATAATTATTAGACACATTTTATAAACTTTGAATTTGGGGTTCATTTGAACATATTTGGTATTTTTCTATTGAAGAGGCATTTAGGCTATCCTGTCCAATTTAGTCACAACTACAAATTCAAATTTTCATGTTGCATACTAATATCAAATTAAGCATACACAGCTGACTAATAGCTTAAAAATATCAATGTAATGACATAGAAGTCCCAGTAAAAATACTCAACAATATGAATGTACATTGAGACACAATATCAAGCATTAAATGGCAACCGTTAAAAACAAGTTTCATGGCTTAGGTTGAAATGTCACGTTCTCAACTTCTGGCTTAACGTTGCTTAAGGTTCCCCACTTCTGGCTTAACGTTCCCCACTTTTGGCTTAACTTTCCTCACTTCTGTTGATAAAAAGGAATAAAAAAATAAAATGGACGTCTTCCATTCAAAAACGCTCTGCAATATAAAAAAAAAAAAAAAAAAAAAGAGTTTAGGAGAGAAAAATGAAGGAATTCAAGAAGGAGTTAGTGATTCATCCCATCAAGTGTAGCACAATTGGAGCAAAAGGACCGCTGCGTGAGAATTTTAATAACGACACTGCTATCGGTAAGGGAATCACTCCAATTATATCTATGTATGGTTGTATTTATTTTGGAATTTGTGAGATTAAATATATACTATGGTTGTGCGAAGAATAAATGTTATGTGATATGTTGTTATAATGGTTGTGTTGAACATATTCAAAATGTGAAGGATAAATGTTATGTGAAATGTTGTTATAATGGTTGTATTGAACATATTCAAAGTGTGAAGAATAAATGTGATGTGAACTATCGTTAATAAGATAGTCTCACATTATATTAATGATCTATTAAAGTGTCCATATTCATGCATTTATTCATAGTCGTGTGGTGGTACGCCCATAATTGGTTGGAACCCATATATCCTTTCAGAGATTTTGAGTTAGTGGTGTTGCTTGGAAGGACCCACGAAGCCCTTGCAGGGGAGGCGATATTTCGGAATCATTACATTGGCATATAGATTAAGTAATAAAGTCTGTTTAGGTATGCATTGATTAAAGTGTGATTAGTGCCTTATAAAGATAAATGATACATTGTACCTTCTGATCATTTGGTTGAAACAATGTTATTAATGATGTAAATATTATACTGATAAATTTATATACGATTGTATGATGAAACAATGTTAGTAATGAATGTTAGTAATGATGTAGATATTATACTAATAAATGTATCTCCTGGTCGTTTGGGTGAAATGATGTAGATATTATATTGATAAATTTGTATATGATTGTACCTCCTGGTTGTTGTGGAACAACATTATATTTTTATTGTACATCAGTCGTTTGTATGAATTAATTAATATTATTAATTATATAGAAATGATAATATTATATTTGTATTTTCAGTGTACCTCCTGGTTGTCGTTTGGGTGAATTAATGTTATTAATTACGTAAACATTGTACTGTTATCTTTTAATTGTTACTGTATCTTTGACAATTTGAGTGAAATAATGTTATTAAGTTTGTATGTATTGTACTGTTTTATTTTATTGTTATTTATTTATTTATTATTTATTGGTAAGTATTTTAGAGATGACCCTTATTTTTGGATAGATGACATTCCTAATCTACTTGCACATCTGGGAAAGTTTTCAAAAGAATAGATGGAACATCTCATTTAATTCTAGGGGTAGTAGTGGCCTACTTTAGGAAATTTATTTATGTTGAACTCTAGTCTATGTCAATTATCTATTTGGTACTACATTTCTGAACCTTATAATTTGAGTATTAAGTATCTAATTATGATACTGATGGATTTTAAATAAATTAATAAATAAATAGGATGTTATATTTTGGTATTAGAGCAGTTCTATCTTGATTGGACTGTGAGTTAGGTGTAAGTTGACCAGCGTCGAATAATATTGTAGTTGTAGTATACCTCCTTGTGACTTTGTGCCATTTGTTGGTATGGATATGGTAGTTAGTGTTATCCTTTACTCATGATCCTTTTAGACAATATCTTTATTGATTTTAAGGCAGGTGCTTGACACTGATTGGATTGAGCGTTGCAGGAACGATGCCTCCAAGACGTACCCTTGGTGCTAGTGGGACTAATGAAGCGGGAATGGCTGAGATGGCTCAAGCTATGGTACAAATGGCTACGACCATCGCTGCTCATAATCAAAGTGAAATGCGAAGGGAGGAATTTAGAAGAAAGAGCAACTGAATCTAGAGGTTTAGCAGACTTCCGTAGACATGACCCTCCCATGTTTCATGGAGATGTGGATCCTAAAAAGGCTGGCAAGTGGTTGCAGAAAGTGGAAAAGATCTTTGAAGTGATTCATGCCCACCTGGAGTTAAAGTGAATTATGCCACTTATCTGCTACTTGGTGATGCTGAATATTGGTGGAGGAGCAACAAACTGATGATGGAAGCTGCTCAAGAAGAGATTAACTGGGAGTCTTTTCATATGAAGTTTTTGGACAAGTACTTTCCGGTAAGTGCTGGAACTAAATTGGGAGATGACTTTTTGAAGGTCCTCCAAGGTAGCATGATTGTGGGAGAATATGCGGCGAAGTTTGAATCCTTATTGCGATATTTCAAGTTTTTTCATCAGACCGTTGATGAAGACTTTATGTGTCATCGTTTCCAAGATGGGTTGAAGTATGAAATTCAAGATTCGGTAGTACTTCTGGGAATCACGCGGTTTCAACCCCTAGTGGAAAAGTGCAGAGAAGTAGAGGCCATGAAGAACTGCAGGGTGAATCGTGGGAGTACTAGTAACCACGGGGGACCAACACGACTGAGTAATCAGAACCAGGGTCGTAGTAGACCTAATCAAAATCCATATCATCATCCCCTAGGGTCAAATAAGGGACAATATCGTCCAATGACCTCCATTTCAGATGATAGATAGAGGACTTCGGAATCAAAGCCATACTGTTATCGTTGTGGAGACTCAAGACACTTTACAGATAAGTGCACACTCAACGGTAGTGTAAGTATTAAATGCCAGAAGCCCGAGCATTTAGCCAGGGATTGCAAGGAACCAAAGGCAGAAGCCTCACTGAAGACGACTAAAGTCACACCCCCAACAACTCACGGACGAGTTTACAATATAAATGTTCAAGGGACCTCTAGTCCGAATGAAACCTTCCATGGGGAGTGTGAAATCTCAGGTAATATTTTAACTATCCTTTTTGACTCTGGTGCAACATATTCATTTATCTTTATGGACTGTGTGAAGCTATTGGAATTGTATGTCACAACCTTATTGTTTGATTTGTATGTTACCACTGTTGTTGATAAGACTTTAACTACAAATACGGCCTATATGCATTGTCCTATAGTTGTGTTGAGTAGGAAGTTTAATGTGAATCTCATTTGTCTACCTCTTCAGAACCTCGATGTTATCCTTGGTATGGATTGGTTGTCATACCATGTAAGACTGTAATTTTCCCCGACCTAGAGCTTTCTAAATTCTTAGCCGCACACGAAATCAAGGTTGCTCTTAAGGAAGCATATATGGAGATTTTTTCCCTAGCTAGTATGGGAGTTACTCATGATGCCAAGATAAAGGATGTACTAGTGGTTAGAGATTTCTCTGATGTGTTTCCGACTGATGTACCAGGACTGCCGCCAATGTGAGAGACTGAGTTTTCTATTGACTTACACCCAGGTACTGCACCCATCTCAATTGCACCCTATCGGATGTCGCCTTCTGAACTAACTGAACTTAAAGAACAATTGGAAGAATTAATGTCAAAACAATTTATTCGACCTAGTATTTCACCATGGGGAGCTCCTGTCTTGTTAGTAAAGAAAAAGGAATGACGTTCACGACTTTGTGTAGATTACAAGCAACTCAACAAGGCCACTATCAAGAACCGATATCCATTTATGTGCATCGATGACCTTATGGATAAACTCCGAGGGGATGTAGTGTTCTCCAAGATAGATTTGAAATCTGGGTATCACCAAATACGAGTTAAGGCAGAAGACATTCCCAAGACTGCATTTCGAACTCGTTACAAACATTATGAGTATCTTGTAATGCCATTTGGAGTGACTAATACACCCGCAATATTTATGGACTACATGAATCGTATCTTCCACCCATTTTTGGACAAATTCGTAGTAGTATTTATAGATGACATTCTCATTTTTTCTAAAAGTCGAGAGGAGCATGAGGAGCAATTACGACAAGTTCTATCAGTGTTGCAAGAGAAACAATAGTGTGAATTTTGGTTGGAGGAAGTTAATTTTCTAGGGCATGTGATCTCGAATGAAGGAATTTTTGTCGACCCAGCCAAGGTAAAGGCCGTTGTAGATTGGAAACGGTCAAAGACTGTTATAGACATTAAAAGCTTTGTTGGATTAGCTGGCTATTATCGGAGATTTATTGATGGTTTTGCTAAGATTGTATCCCTATTGACCCAACTTACAAGAAAGGATCAACCATTTGCGAGGACAGAAGAGTGCGAGGCGAGTTTTAGACTATTAAAGGAACGTTTGACAACCTCTCTGGTACTAACTTTGCCACAACCAGATGAACCCTACAAAAGTTTATTGTGATGCCTCTCATCAAGGATTGGGAAGTGTCCTCATGCAGAATAAGAAGGCAGTAGCCTATGCGTCACGACAACTAAAAACACATGAAAGAAACTATCCCACACATGATTTGGAACTGGCTGCGATAATGTTTTCCCTAAAAATTTGGAGACACCCTTTGTATGGAAGTACATTTACAATTTTTAGTGACCATAAAAGTTTGCAATACCTGTTCGATCAAAAATAGCTCAATATGAGACAAAGAAGGTGGATGGAAACCTTGAAGGATTACGAATTTAGATTGCAATATCACCCGGGAAAGGCCAACATAGTTGCGGATGCCTTAAGTAGACAAAATATACTTGTATCATCCTTAATGGTAAAAGAACAAGAATTACTAGAGAATTTTCATGATCTTAACTTGAATGTGGAGTTTTCACCAGGAGAATTAAAATTTAGCATGATAACCCTCTCTAATCGTTTAATTGAGGACATTGAGAAACATCAATTTGACGACGAACTACTTCAGCAGAACAGGCACTTGATTGTGCAAGGGAAGGCACCAAAATTCAAAGTTGGGCCAGACAATATTCTGCACTGCAACAAACGCATTTGCATCCCGGCAGTGGACAAGATAAAAGAGATTATTCTTGAGGAGGCACACAAGAGTAAACTAAGTTTTCCTCTAGGGGTGACCAAGATGTACCAAGATTTGAAGCAAAACTATTGATGGCCTGGAATGAAGAAATGAATGGTCGAGTTTGTGACAGCTTACCTGACATGCCAGAAAGCTAAAGTAGAACATCAGAGACCCGCATGAATGTTGCATCCCTTAGATGTGCCTAAATGGAAATGGGACAGTATTTCTATGGATTTCATCATAGGATTGCCCAAGACGTAGAGGAAGAATGATTCGATTTGGGTGATAGTCGATCGTCTAACTAAGTCAGCTCATTTCCTACCTGTGAGGACCACTCATAATGTGACTAAATTGACAGAGATCTACAGCACAAAGATTGTGAGACTTCATGGAGTTCCTTCAAGCATCGTCTTAGATAGGGATCCAAAGTTTACCTCGCACTTTTGGGGAGCCTTACATGAAGCATTAGGGCCGAAGTTGAGATTAAGTTCTGCTTATCACCCGTAGACCGATGGACAGATAGAGAGCACTAATCAAACTTTAGAGGATCTTCTAAGAGCATGCGCCTTAGACGATCGTGGGAGATGGGATGAATGTTTACTGTTAGGGGAATTCACTTGCAATAATAGTTTTCATGCAAACATTGGGATGACGCCATACGAAGCTCTTTACGGACAAAAATGTCAGACACCACTGTGTTGGTATCATGATGGTAAGAGTACAATAGTGGGGCATGAAATGGTGCAGCAGACCACACAAAAGATCAGGAAAATTAGAGAGAGGATGAGAACTTCCCAAAGTTGTTAGAAAAGTTATGCTGATACACGTCATAGGCCCTTAGAACTTGAAGAAGGTGAACATGTGTTCCTTCGTGTAACACCTACTACAGGAGTTGGTAGGGTTATCAAGTCAAAGAAACTCACACCAAAGTTCATTGGACCTTACCAAATCCTCAAAAGCATCGGACTCATAGCATATAAAGTGCGTCACCACCTATTCTTTCCCACATTCATGATGTGTTCCATGTTTCTCAGCTATGGAAGTATGTCCCTAATCCATCACATGTCATTGAGTCAGATGTAGTGCAACTGAATGAGGATTTATCTTTTGAAGTACCTCCAGCAAGAATTGAAGATAGAAAAGCCAAGTTTCTCAGCTATAAAATATTTTAATTTTTGGTAATAATAATAATAATAATAATAATAATAATAATAATAATAATAATAATAATAATAATAATAATAATAATAAAAGCATCAAATGGCAACCGTTAAAAACAAGTTTCATGGCTTAGGTTGAAATGCCATGTTCCCCACTTTTGGCTTAACGTTCCTCACTTCTGTTGATAAAAAGGTAAAAAAAAAAAAAAAAACGGACGTCTTCCATTCAAAAACGTTCTGCGATATAAAAAAAAAGTGTTTAAGAGAGAAAAAGGAAGGAATTCAAGAAGGAGTTAGTGATTCATCCCATCAAGTGTAGCACAATTAGAGCAAAAAGACCGCTGCGTGATAATTTTAATAACGACACTCATATCGGTAAGGGCATCACTCCAATTATTTCTATGTATGATTGTATTTATTTTGGAATGTGTGAGACTAAATATATACTATGCTGAAATGCTTTTATCAAATGTTGGAAAATAAATATGGTGTGATATGTTGTTATAATTGTTGTGTTGAACATATTCCAAGTGTGAAGAATAAATGTTATGTGATATGTTGTTATAATGGTTGTGTTGAACATATTCAAAATGTGAAGGATATATAAATGTTATGTGAAATGTTGTTATAATGGTTGTGTTGAACATATTCAGAGTGTGAAGAATAAATGTGATGTGAAATATCGTTAATAAGTTAGCCTCGCATTATATTAATGTTTTATTAAAGTGTCCACATTCATGCATTCATTCATAGTCGTGTGGTGGTACGTCCATAATTAGTTGGAGCCCACATATCCTTGTAGAGATTTTGAGTTAGTGGTGTTGCTTGGAAGGACCCACAAATTCCTTGCGGGGGAGGCGATATTCCGGAATCATTACATTGACATATAGATTAAGTAATAAAGTCTATTTGGATATGCACTGATTAAAGTGTGATTAGTGCCTTATAAAGATAAATGATACATTGTACCTCATGGTCGTTTGGTTGAAACAATGTTATTAATGATGTAAATATTATAATGATAAATTTATATACGATTGTATGAGGAAACAATGTTAGTAATGAATGTTAGTAATGATGTAGATATTATATTGATAAATGTACGTCCTGGTCATTTGGGGGAAATGATGTAGATATTATATTGATAAATTTGTATATGATTGTACCTTCTGGTTGTTATGGAACAATGTTATATTTTTATTGTACCTCGGTCGTTTGTATGAATTAATTAATATTATTAATTATATAGATATCATAATATTATATTTGTATTTTCAATGTAACTCCTGGTTGTCGTTTGGGTGAATTAATGTTATTAATTACGTAAACATTGTATTGTTATCTTTTAATTGTTATTGTATCTTTGACAATTTGAGTGAAATAATGTTATTAAGTATGCATGTATTGTACTGTTTTATTTTATTGTTATTTATTTATTTATTTATTTATTATTTATTGATAAGTATTTTGGAGATGACCCTTACTTTTGGACAAATGACATTCCTAATCTATTTGCATATCCGGGGAAGTTTTCAAAAGAATAGATGGAACATCTCATTTAATTATAGGGGTAGTAATGGTTCGCTTTAGGAAATTTATTTATGTTGAACACTATTCTATATCAATTATCAATTTGGTACTACATTTCTGAACCTTATAATTTGAGTATTAAGTATCTAATTATGATACTGATGGATTTTAAATTAATAATGAATTATTTTTTTGTTTGATTAAAATTACATGGGAAATTATATATTTTGTTTTAAAAAATAAATAAAGAAATAGGATGTTACAAGAGCCATTTAGGTTATCCTGTATAATTTAGTCACAGCTACAAACTCAAATTTTCATGTTAGATACTAATATCAAATTAAGCATACACAGCTTAAAAATATCAATGTAATGACATACAAGTCCCAGTAAAAATACTCAACAATATGAATGTACGTTGAGACATAACATCAAGTTATAAAAATCACACACTAACGAATTGTTTAAGTTTTAATTGGAATCATGTCATGAAAGGCCATTGATTGTTTCTAATGACTTTATGACAAATGACGATATTAAAAATCAACACAAATGCAAGTCAATATAAATTATAATGAGGATGTAAAATACCTTTGAACAAACTAAACATAGTCATCTTACTTTTCTCCTCCGTGCTTAATGAATGATTATACAACTTGCTACCACAATTGTTGAAATAGCTTGGAATTGAACCTAATATAAACAAAAATTAGATTTTCATAAAACACAAATGAGGAGATAATTAGGAAACATATAACAAAGATAAGTAATAACAATGACACCCCATCAAACAAAATAGAGAAGATCATTATTCTTACCAAATCAAGCAAAAATGAGTAATAACAATGGCACCTCAAGCATCAAGACAATGAAGATTAATTTGAATTGGAAACACCTAAAACAAAATTAACACCACAAACCAATTATATTTGCTTGATTGAATAATTACTAAGTAACAAGTATTTACTAAATGTGTCTAATCATCATAAAACATAATTTTAAACAATATAAAATTTAAAATAGCAACATATAATTATGTGCATACCTGTAATGTGTATTTGATCAGGTCTACATGGTGTTCTTCCTTTGGTCATAATAATGAGTCTAGATTTTGAAGGTAGAGTATGTATGTCTCTTGCTCTCTACATGCCAACCAAATGATTAATAAAATGACTCGAGTATCTAACAAAAACATGAAGACAACACCAACATTAAAATTTGACACTAAATTGAAATATATTTGGATTTATCAACATAGAAAAAATTAACACAATCAAGCTAAAACAACAACATCTTTAATAAAGACTATAACAACAATATCATTAATAAATTGAAAGACAAAAAATAAGGCACTTTGTGAGTATATAATAAACATAAATAATAGATACTAAATAAAGAATAAATTAAATGTAAAAATCCATACACTTCGCAAAATATGGCGTCAACGTTGTCATTATGTCATAGAGTCAAATGTAGTGAGTCAAAAGTGTGAACCCAAACATTTCAAAAAAGTCAGATCTGAAACAATTGGAACTAATTAATTAGTACAAAATCAAAAATTGAATTCTCATTTCAAAAACTTCAAATTAGAAACAAGAGTTGGGAATGAGACACATCGATTTTAATCAAGCACAACCAGATGGTTGTGCCTATGGCTGTGATTATGAGCCACCTGAAGTTGCATTTTCTAGTGACATACCTTGAAACTCTATAAAATAAAAACATCACAATTTATTAGATATATACATTTTTATGAAATGAAACTAATTAAATATACATGAATAATTTTACTTGCTATAATTTCTTCAGAAAATTCGACCTCTTCTATGAGATTCAAGTCTTTGAAATATGTGAAGGAATGTTTCAACCAATTTCGATTACAACTTAATGCATCTGCCATTTCTGGTTTTAGAGAGCTCCTAGACGTTTCTATTACTCTACCCCCAATGTTTAAAGTACTTTCAAACGCAACCGTAGAGATCGATATGGCTAGAATATCTTTAGCTATTAAGGTTAAAATTGAGTACTGAGATGAATTATGTTTCCACCAAGATAGGATATCACATTTATCACTCAATTTCACACACTTACTAGCAAGATACCCCTCGATCTCATTTTGATGGTCAATTGCATCTTTTTCTTTTAAATGGACTTCAAATGCTTGTACCCTTGCCATTTGAGAAAGATGGGCAACAGCAACAAATGTTTCATCATTAGAAACATTTTCATCAACATTTGAATTTAGTTGAGATGGACTGTTTTTTAGGTCATAAGCCTTCTTATACTAATTATACAGATTAGTTAAATTGTCCTTTATAGATGTAACACCCCGATTTTTAAAAGCGAGAGTGTATTTTTTTTTTCAAAACAAAATCATAAAACAAAGAAATAAATAAGGAAATACCTTTGGATAAATATTTAAGTCATAACACAACGACAATTAAGTCGACATAATTTACAAGCAGCGGAATAGTTTTTGAAATACGAATCCAAAGTATTTACACATCAAAAAGTGGTACAAGGGACCCATCGAAAATAAAATGTCATGCTGACAATATTGGTATAGGTACAATCTTCCAATTTAAAATAAACACAATCCAAAAGAAAGACATCTAGTCCCTATACGTCAACCTAATCTGATTATTCTACAAAAAACTATACATCGTGAGTGATCTTCACGCGCCCCGCAAGATCCTCCTAACATAGCTCTAGTCAGGTGTTTCCAACTACATTCCCATCCACAGGGTACGAACCGGTAGGATGGTCCTGGTTCTCATCTGAGGGCAAAGCCCAGATTTCCAAAATAGTGTAAAGGGTCACCAACCGAAATTAACAATTAACACATAACATTTAAGTTTTTAAATGCACAAAATAACCTTTCAACTTAGCATGCACCTTAAAAGGGTTTCCATATGCTAAACATTCATATAATACTTGCCAAGTAAAAATGAAATCAAAAATAAGGTTTTAATCATTCAAGTAATAAATCAACAGACCAGTCAATTGATGAATCGATTGGGCAATCGATTGTCTGACTCAAAATAAGAGTTTTTACTAAGTAAATCGATTGGGAAATCGATTTCTTAAAGGTTTTTAGTGAAACCTGTATTTTGGGTTTAAATCAATTGATTGGACAATCGATTGGGAAATCGATTGGGAAATCGATTGGGAAATCGATTTCTTAAATGGTTTTATCAGACCTGTGTCCTGGGATTAAAGAAATCGATTGAACAATCGATTGAAATAAATAGCTGAGCTATTGTAACAAGCCAAATCGATTGACAAATCGATTAGTTCAATATATTTTCAAAATTCAAGAAAACAAGAAACGTAATAATCGATTAGGCAGTTGATTAAGCTGGTATTACTTTTTAACATAATCGATTGGGAAATCGATTTTTCTGCAGTTTTTCTAAAAATACATTAACTGAATCCATCACAATTACACACGATTCCAAAACATAACACTTAGCAATTATAACGCAATCACCACATCAACTTAAGTTTTGAAATGGTTTTGCAATCAATCACACTCACACATAATTCCAAAACATAACACTTAGCAATTATAACACAATCATCATGACAACTTGAGTTCAAACACTCAATCATAATCTTGAATCAAACACGACTCGCGTGCCAAACACCCTAATGCGATGCGTATATGCCAAAACGCATGGACTCGAAATTCAAATCAAACTCTTCGGGAGTAGAAAATCGTAATTGTACAGTCTCTCACAGACCAGCACTTATTACCAAGGTGCCACCTATTACAGGCCTGCACGATTTATTAATTTTTAGCCTGTCACAAGTCTTAAACCTCAATTCCAAACAAAACCCTCCGCGAGAGGCGTAAATCCTAAACGTACAGTTTCTCATGAACGAACACGAGTGTAGTCTCTCATGGACAAACACGGGTGCAGTCTCTCCCGAACAAACACGATTTTCAAGGGTGTAGTCTCTCACAGACAAACACAATTTATCAGGGTGTAGTCTCTCACGGACAAACACAATTTACCAGGGTGTAGTCTCTCACGGACAAACACCTGTGCAGTCTCTCACGGACAAACACAATTTACCAGGGTGTAGTCTCTCACGGACAAACACCTGTGCAGTCTCTCACGGACAAACACGATTTACCGGGATGTAGTCTCTCACGGACAAACACCAGTGCAGTCTCTCACGGACAAACACAATTTACCAGGGTGTAGTCTCTCACGGACAAACACTTGTGCAGTCTCTCACGGACAAACACGATTTACCAGGATGTAGTCTCTTACGGACAAACACCAGTGCAGTCTCTCACGGACAAACACAATTTACCAGGGTGTAGTCTCTCACGGACAATCACCATTAAGTAAAGGCAGATATTAAAAGATTCCCCGTTTTTAATACCCATTTAACTCTTAAATTCGAACGACAATCATTAAGTAAACGTAGATATTAAGAGATTCCCCATTCTTAATACTCATTTAACTCTAACGGTTTTCACTACAAACATTAAGTAAACCGAGATATTAAAAGATTCCCCATTTTTAATACTCGTTTAACTCTAATGATTTTCACAATAAACATTAAGTAAACATAGATATTAAAAGATTCCCCATTTTTAATACTCGTTTAACTCTAATGATTTTCAAATTCCATACAGAACATACTCAGACATATTCTCAAATTCAATCCACCATTCACACCAAATCACATTAATTCATTTTTCCACAAAATCCACACAAAGACATCTCAAAATTTATAAATATTAGTTATGAACACGTCAAACACGACAACCACAAATCATCACAACCCACCACTCAAACATATCAAATTTCCTTTCCTCAAAACTACATATAAATGAGTTAAATTCATTTTCCACAAAACACTCATTAATATCACCAAAACCCAACTCTAAAATTTCACCCATAAAAGCATTAAATTCATTTTCCCCAAATCAACACTTCAACCCTAACAAATTTCTTTTCCACACAACCACAAATAAGTCCCTAAATGCAAACTAAAAGTTTGGAAGGAGTCCTTACCTTAACGTTAGCTTTAACGAGCGATTACGGTACTGCGAGTATTTCCGGTAAAATCTCTGCTCGCGACGTCGCTTCCAAAGTTAGTTCACAAGCACCGTAGCGTGGAGGTGAGCAAGTTTCCCTTCTATCTCTTCGCAAAACGAAGCTTAGATCTAGATGAAACGTGAAGGTTTGCGTTTGACGGTTTGAAAATCCCTAACACCGTTTTTCTTCGTTTTCAAATCAAAGAGGAAGAATGAAGCTGAGAAATTGTTTGCTTTCTCACCCACCAAGCCTTGGGTTTCTTTTCTTGAAGCAAAATAAGGAAAAAGAAAGAAAAACAAAAGAAGAAGAAAGGAGGAAGAAGAAGAAGTGTCGCGAGGAAGAGGAAGAAACGTTCTGTTTCCTTTTCCTTTTTCCTTCCTTCTATTTCCTTTTCTTTCTATTTCCTTTTCTCTCCTTTCTATTTCCTTTTCTTTTCCCTCCAAACAAATATATATATATTAATTATAACTTAACAAATATCTCAAAATATCTAGATATTTATTAAAATTACCATTTCACCCATAACCTCTCCAAACCACTTTTTGTTAAAAATATCTACTATCGTCGCAACTCAATTGACAGATACAATTTTTAGCAACTCGAGATATTTTTAACTAAACTGTCTGATATTAAATTCTTCGCAACGTAAATAAATTATTTTCCGATAAATAATTTTAATCCAATTTCCAAAAATATATTTTTGGCATTTAACCCACTAAAAACCAAAAATTGGGCTAAAAGTCTAAGAAATTCCACACAAAATACCCTAAAATTGTATAATTTAGGATTTAAAATTAAGGGTCTTACATTACTACCCCCCTAAAATTAGTTTCGTCCTCGAAACTTAAAGTACGAGTAACAATCCACACTTGGTTTGTACTCGAATTCAAAATACCAGTCACAACTTGTTTCACCCGGCCTTCTCGAAGAAAGTGTTGCCTACCCCTTTTCATAGGGTGCTTAATAACTCACACACATCCATAGTCGGTAAGGTTCATCCGTTCCATTTAACATGATTTTGTCTACTATCAACAAGAGATTAAGGACGTTCAGTCCCTCAATTTGTCAATAAATAGCCAACAACCATGATGGTGGCTTAGGCTATCTTACCCGAACTATAATAGCGCTCCCCACGACTTGCACTTAAGGTTATCCTAATGCACAAGCAATCAACCAAAGTTCTCAAGGTCCACTGAGTTTTCCATATTTTCCTATAACTTTGCTCTTATTGACGAATTGCAATCATCCAAAACTATGTCACGTAGCCTCATATACGTCCACCTTGTACGTAACATCCATTTAGTACCAAACCTAAACACTAAGTATGACACCGACACATTGAGTACAATATATCATTTCCTAATGATAGGACTTCCAATCCATACCAAGAATGATCTTGGGTTATTGTAGAGGTAAACAAATCAAATTAATCGAGAAATCTCTATTATGGACAATTACTTGGCAAAGTCTTAGCAGGCGTAAAAACAACCAAATCAAAAGGTACTGACGACACAAATAACTTCCAACGATTCACACAATCCATAGCAATGAAGGAATGGGTTGCCCCCGAATCAGAAAGTGCAGTTAAAGGGTTACCTGTAATCGCACAATCACATTGAATCAGATTGCTAGATGAATTTCCAGCTTCAGCACCGACGCAATAAACACGTCCTATAGCAGTAGGGATAGTAGTCCTAATTACATTCACTATTGGTTCCACCTTCGGAGCCTTGCAATTCTTTGCAAAGTGCCAAGCATTAGCATAATGTCCCTTTTCTCCACATCGGAAACATCGTATCACATGTCCCACTTGTCTCCCAAAGTCTTGGTTCCTCGGGCAATTATGTTCCCTGTTATTGTTCTGTGGTTGGTTATAAGGTTTAGCAACTTGTTTCCCCTTGTTCTGATAATTCACCCGACTAGGCCCTCCTGAATTAAAATTCCCTTCTCGGCTAGCCCTCTTATTCATCATATCTTCAACCTCTCTACATTTCTCCACAAGAACTTGGAAACGTTGAATTCCAAAGGGTAAGACAGAGTCTTGAATCTCATACTTTAGTCCATCTTGGAAACGATGACACATGAATTGTTCATCAATCTCTTCACGAAAAAACCTGAAATGTCTCGACAACGACTCAACCTTAGCGGCATATTCACCCACTGTCATGTTCCCCTGATGAAGTTTCAGAAAATCATCACCCAGTTTAGTCCTGGTACTCATCGGGAAGTATTTGTCTAAAAACTTCCTTTTGAATGATTCCCAGTTCACCTCCTCGTGAGTTGGCCCCATCAACAACCTTGTACTCCTCCACCAATACTCAGCATCCCCTAATAGCATATAAGTGGCATAGTTGACCTTCACTCTTGCTTGACAGTTAATCATTTCGAAGATCTTTTCCACTTCTTGGATCCACTGATCCGCTTTCTCTGAATTCTCATCCCCCTTAAACTTGGGAGGATTGTAACGACGAAAATATTCTAATCCTCTTGACTCCGCAGCACAGATCTCTCTTTCCCTCTTTTCAAGATCATGTTGAGTCTTGGCAGCAGTCTGTGCAGCAACAGAAGCAGCCATGTTATTCATAGCCTCCGCCATTTGATCATCCCCATTAGCGTTGGCTCTTGGAGCGTCATTCCTTCTTGGTGGCATGGTTTTCCTATAAAAATATCATCAAATAGAGTCTCAACACTACTTCAAATAATTCCAAAACTAACTTTCGACTACATCAGCACATAATAACTACTCTGGAACGGATAACTCAAACCACCTAAACCGACGCATGATCAGATAACGACTCCCGACCTACAGGTTGACCTACAATCTATAACCAAAACTCCACATCCCCAAAGAAATCCAAACCAAAGCTCTGATACCACAATGTAACACCCCGAGTTTTAACAGCGAGAGTGTATTTTTTTTTTAAAAAAAACAAAGAAATAAAACAAAGAAATAAATAAGGAAATACCTTTGGATAAGTATTTAAGTCATAACACAATGACAAATAAGTCAACATAATTTACTAGCAGCGGAATAGTTTTTGAAATACGAATCCAAAGTATTTACACATCAAAAAGTGGTACATGGAACCCATCGAAAATAAAATGTCAAGCTGACAATATTGGTATAGGTACAGTCTTCGAAATTAAAATAAACACACCCCAAAAGAAAGACATCTAGTCCCTATACGTCAACCTAATCTGATCATTCTACAAAAAACTATACATCCCGAGTGATCTTCACGTGCACCGCAAGATCCTCCTAACACAGCTCCAGTCAGGTGTGTCCAACTACATTCCCATCCATAGGGAACCAACCGGTAGGATAGTCCAGGTTCTCATTTGAGGGCAAAGCCCAGATTTCCACAATAGTTGTAAAGGGTCACCAACCGAAATTAACAGTTAACACATAACATTTAAGTTTTTAAATGCACAAAATAACCTTTCAACTTAGCATGCACCTTAAAAGGGTTTCCATATGCTAAACATGCATAAACAAAGTTGAAAAATGAAATTTTTAACAAAACAACACTGATGTATTCGAATACAGCATCTTTGTATTTGAATACAAGGCTGTTTCAGCATTCAGCAGCAAAAACAGCATGTTTGTATTCGAATACAACAGTCTGCATTCGACTACACAGTAAGTCAGTGGCAAAAACAACATGTATGTATTCGAATACAGCTTGCTGTATTCGAATACACATCAGATAGTAGCAGAAAAACAACAAAATTCAGCTTTTTAAAGGGTTTCGAAACCAATCAACACTTACACACAAATCCAACCAATCACACTTAACAATTATAGCGCAATTACCACGACATCTTGAGTTTTAAAATGGGTTTGCAATCAATCACACTTATAAACAATTCCAAAACATCCACACTTGGCAATTATAACACAATCACCACGACAACTTAAGTTTCGAAAAGGTTTTGCAATCAATCACACTTACACACAATTCCAAAATATTCACACTTAGCATTTATAGCACAATCACCAAGACAACCTAAGTTTCTAAATGGTTTTGCAATCAACCACACTTACACACAAATCCAAAACATCCACACTTGGCAATTATAACACAATCATCATGACAACTTGAGTTCAAACACTCAATCATAATCTTGAATCAAACACGACTCGCGTGCCAAGCACCCAAATGCACTGCGTATATGCCAAAATGCATGGACTCGGAATTCAATTCAAACTCTCTGAGAGTGGAAAATCGTAAATGTACAGTCTCTCAAAGACAATCACTTATTACCAAGGTGCCACCTATTACAGGCCCGTACGATTTATTAATATTTAGCCTATCATAAGTCTTACACCTCAATTCCAAACAAAACCCTCCGCGAGAGGCGTAAATCCTAAACGTGCAGTCTCTCATGGACAAATACGAGTGCAGTCTCTCCCTAAAAAACACGATTTTCAATGGTGTAGTCTCTCACAGACAATCACCAGTGCAGTCTCTCACGGAAAAACACAATTTACTAGGGTGTAGTCTATCACGGACAAACACCAGTGCAGTCTCTCACGGACAAACACAATTTACTAAGGTGTAGTCTCTCACAGACAAACACCAGTGCAGTCTCTCACGGACAAACACAATTTACTAGGGTGTAGTCTCTCACAGACAAACACCAGTGCAGTCTCTCACGGACAAACACCAGTGCAGTCTCTCACGGACAAACACAATTTACTAGGATGTAGTCTCTTACGGACAAACACCAGTGCAGTCTCTCACGGACAAACTCAATTTACTAGGGTGTAGTCTCTCATAGACAAACTCCAGTGCAGTCTCTCACGGACAAACACAATTTACTAGGGTGTAGTCTCTCACGAACAAACACCAGTGCAGTCTCTCACGGACAAACACAATTTACTAGGGTGTAGTCTCTCACGGAGAAACACCAGTGCAGTCTCTCACGGACAAACACAATTTAAGTAAATGCAGATATTAAAAGATTCCCCATTCTTAATACTCATTTAACTCTAACGATTTCCACTACAATCATTGAGTAAACGTAGTTATTAAGAGATTCCCCTTTCTTAATACTCATTTAACTCTAACGATTTTCACTATAAACATTAAGTAAACAGAGATATTAAAAGATTCCCCATTTTTAATACTCGTTTAACTCTAATGATTTTCACGACAAACATTAGGTAAATAGAGATATTAAAAGATTCCCCATTTTTAATACTCGTTTAACTTTAATAATTTTCAAATTCCACACAGAATATACGCATACGTATTCTCAAATTCAATCCGTAATTCACACCAAATCACATCAATTCATTTTTCCATAGAATCCACACAAACACATCTCAAAATTTATAAGTATTAGTTATGAACACGTCAAACACGACAACCACAAAATGATCACAACCTACCGCTTAAACACGTCAAATTTCATTTCCTCAAAACCACACATAAATGAGTTAAATTCATTTTCCACGAAACACTCAACGATATCACGCAAACCAACTCTAAAATTTCACCCATAAAAGCATTAAATTCATTTTCCTCAAATGAACACTTCAATTAAGGAATTCAACACAAAATACCCTTAAATAGTATAATTTAGGATTTAAAATTAAGGGTCTTACAGCAAAGGCTTAAGTTCTACCCGTGGAGCCTCTTTTGGGAGAGGTGCTAAATTTTCTGCTACTAGTGCCTCAAAATTTAAGTTTGGAAGAGGAGGATTTTAATCCAACAAGTTAGCATATGCATCAGATTCCTTTTCCAAATCTTTATGAGTTGTGCTTCCAATCAAGCATGCTTCCAGCCCATCTTGTAAAAGTGGTCCTAAAGGACACTCCTTAACACAATGATCAATCAAATCGACCCTGCAACAAGAATCTTCAAGAGATGGACTTTTCATAAGTTTAGACAAATTAAATTCAATCTTTTCATCACCCACATTGAAGACAAGTTTCCCATGTTTCACATCAATAACAGCTCTTGTTGTGGCTAGAAAATGTCCCCAAGAAGATTTGGGACTTGGGGAGTCCTTTTCCATTTCCAACACCACAAAATCAGCCAGTATAAACAATTATCCTACTTTGATAGGAACATCCTCTAATATTCCCACCGGATACTTGATAGATTGATCAGCTAGCTGTAAGGAAATGTTTGTGGGCTTTAACTCACCCACATCAAGCTTCGTACAAACTGACAAAGGCATGAGGCTTACACTAGCCAAAAGATCACAAAAGCATGTTCAAAACTCATATCACCAATAACACAAGGAATAAAAAACCTTCTAAGGTCTTTAACTTTGGGAGGCAATTTATTTTGAAATATGGCACTACATTCCTCAGTTAAAGCAATTGTCTCATTGTCGTCATGTTTTCTTTTGTTTGACAAAATTTCTTTAAAAAAATTAGCATATGACAACATTTGAGATAGTGTTTCGGTGAACGAAATGTTTATATATAATTTTTTCAAAACTTCCACAAACTTCCTAAATTGCTCCTTAATTTTAGCCTTGGTGAATCTTTGGGGAAATGGTATGGGTGGTTTGTATGGTGCCAGAGGCACATAAGGTTTTTCTTTTTCCTCATCTACCCTCTCACTTAACGGTTGGGTTCTTTCACTCTCATCCCTAACATTCACTTCCACATCATTACCCTTGGGTTCCTTTAATTGTTTTCCATTTCTTAAGGTGACAACATTTAATTGTCCCTTGGGGTTAGGTTCAGGCTGCCCCGGGAATACACCAGGAGATCTAGAGGATGAAGTAACTTGTTGAGCCACTTGCGTGATTTGTGTTTCCAACATTTTATTGTGTGTGGCCATGGAATCTACCTTAGATACTAACTTCCTAAGTGCTTCATTCATTGACTAGTTTTGATTTTTAAACTCCTCATTTTGTTTAGTTTGAGTCAACACAAAATTTTCCAACAAATTTTCTAAGCTAGACTTTTGGGGGTTGTTGAAAGACCTTGGTCCTTGGAAATCAGGAGGTCTAACCATTGTTTGGGGGATGGGATTAAGGAGAGGATTTTTGTAGGAAAAATTTGGATGATTCCTCCACCCTTGATTATAGGTATTTGAAAAAGGGTCCCATTTTTGTGGATTGTTAAGATAATTAAGTTGCCCATTACCCACCCCACCATTAACAGACATTTTGACTTGGCATTCAACAACCACATGACCAATAATAGCACATATTTCACAAGGAGAAACATTTGGTGTGACATCGTTTACATTTAATTTTTCAAATTTTTGAAGCAATGCATCTACCTTAGAAGCAATATGATCTAATGCATCAACTTCATACCTGCCTCCTTTCTTCTAAGGAGATCGATCACTTGACCATTGATAGTGGTTTTGTGCCATGTCTTCAATTAGAGCATAGGCTTCTTCTATGTTCTTGTTCATCAATGCTCCGCCTGCAGCAGTGTCTACCGTCATTCTTGTAATGTATGAGAGTCCATTGTAGAATGTATATACAATTAGCCATCTCTCCAGCCCATGATGAGGGCATAATCTCAATATCTCTTTGAAGCGCTCCCAAGCTTCATAGAGCAATTCTCCTTCCTTTTGAGAAAAACTTGTGATTTGATTTCTCAATTGTCCAGTTTTGCTTGGTGGAAAATATCTAGCAAGGAGTGTAGCCAAGCTCTAGCTCTATCCTTTAATGAGAAAAGGCAAAAGTCTTAGTCTAATGGCATCATTAGTCACTCCATACATTTTCAAAGTATCACAATACTCTAAAAAAATAGACAAATGGAGATTTGGATCATCCGTTAGAGTACCAGAGAATTGGTTTTCTTGTACCATAGATAGCAATGAAGGTTTCAATTCAAAATTTTTAGCCTCTACCACCGGACGCGTAATATTCAAATACGGTACCATAGTATTGGGAAAGGCATAGTCTTTCAAGGTTCTATTTTCATCCATTTTTAAATCTTTTTCTTGTTCATAAAGTTTTTTCTCTCTTCTTCTCATATGGAAAAATCTTTCTATCTCGGGTATTGGTTCGACAGGATTCCCAAGACTTCGGATTCTTTGCATTCAAAGAGATAAAAATCAGTAAAAAGAAAATGAAATATTTTAGTCTAATCAGTATAGAAAAAGTGAATTAATATCAAAAACAAAGTCCCCGGCAACAAAAACTTGATAAGACTGCAAGTGCATGGTATTATCGCGTAGTAAACATTATCGCTCCCACAAGGACTTTGTTATGAATACTAGTGTCTCTTTACTTTAATGATTAGCTAAAACTGTAAATGTTGATTATGATTTTGGTTTAAAATTCACAACAAAAATAACGTCTTGAGATTGTAGTTTTCACAGTGATGGATACAATAAAATTAAGCTTCTATGAGTTATGGGTGTTAAACTCTTAAAAATCAGATAAATAATTGTAACTAATGCTTTCTTTCAAAGAACAAAAGTGTATTTTAAACTAATGACCAACATATTTTCATGATTGATATATTAGCAAAATCCTTTAAGAGAATATATCTTTCATGATTTCAAAATTTATAGAAAACTAAATATTATTGAAACTAGAAAATTTGTAATATAAATACAAGAACAAAAGAAAGAGTAGTAAGAGATTGTCTGTAGGAGTCTTTGTCCATCAAACTAAGTATTTTGGTCCTTTTTATAGTTCTAGGTGCTTTCATGAGCTTTAATTACAAGAAACCATCAGAATTTGATAGAAAAAAATGGTTCAACAGAAAATGAGTCATTTATGGCCATTACTGCCAGACTGTAATAGGTGCAGCTGTAGAGGATCAACAGATTATGATCATTACTGCCAGGCAGTAATAGATGCAACAGCAGAAAATGAACAAATTATGGCCATAATGGTTATTACTGCCAGGCAAGAATCCTTGCTGACTTGAATTGGCAAATTCTTATTTTATTTTATTTTATTTATTTGTTCATCCATTAGGGTTGTAATGACTATTATGGCCAAGAAGTAATGTTTGCTGGAACTTGAGTTTCTTTCATTTTCTTGATCATGATGCACCACTTGACTTCAAGGATCTTTTGTTGCATTTCTCCTTGGAATCAAAACAAAACAAAAAGGTAGTAAAAACGAACTAAAATCGAATTAAAAACGTCAAATTAACCTATCAAATAAAGTTATAAAAATAGATAAATTATAGCTTATCACTATGTCAAAGAGCAACAATGTGTTTTTTGATAATTGAAGAGGACTTTTATAACTTAACACTTAATAAAATAAAATATGTTTGATTGTAATTTCTTGGGTATTAAAGCTTTAAGTACCTTTTGTTTGAACCAAGTTGATTTTCCTCTTATGATTTTGATGTTAACAAAGGTATTTTATGAGAACAAATTGTTTAGACTTATGGCCTCATTAAGTATGCAACAATTAGAACAAGAAAATCAAAAGAATGTACCAAAGGAAGCGACCAGAGAAAGTGACCAAAGGAAGTGACTAGAGGATGAGATAATATGAACAAAAAAGCATATGTTTCTGCCTATAAACATATGCCTCTGAAATTAATGTGCCTCTGAAGGTTACAAAGAATGCCTCTAATGTTTGGCTCTGAAGATTTCTTTTGATAACTAGGTCTGAAGAATAACTCTAAATTTGGTCTGAAGGATGAATTTGAAGCATGCCTCTAAAGCCCTTGTGTGCCTCTAATGTGCACAAACTCAGCATGCATATGAAGATTTTATATCAAGCTATCATTAACTCTGTAGGGATTATTCAAGCCACACATTCAAACCTTATATTCCGCTAATCAAAAGTTGCAACACACTCATAATGCTTCCTCTAATGTTGCATTAACTCTAATAATCTACAATGTGATTTTCCCAAAACTACTAATTCTAAGTCATGCAATTGCACCTCTAAATTTTATTATCCAAGAAACACAACATCTCACTCCAACAAGAAAGTCAATGGCTTAGATAGAAAGTCAACGACTCTACTTTAAAGAATTCATTCTAAAGAAAATACTTAGCTGAATAAGAATTTTTGAATATTCAAGATCAAACTGAAATCCATTCCAACTCCAATCAATCAAGAGAATGAAGGAAACTTCGCGTGAATAAGTTTTTGAACACAATTTAAAATTAGATACGATTCAAAATTATAATTGAAGGAAATTTTGACCAATGTGAAAAGAAGACACGGTCAAAATATTGTTGACAAGAAGATATGGTCGAAATATTATTCATAAGTAGATATGGCCAAAATATTGTTCAAAAGAAGATATGATCAAGTATTGTTCACAAGATGATACGGTCAAAAATATTGTTCACAAGAAGATATGCTTAGATTTGCTCACAAGAATATATACTTAGAATTTAATCATAAGAAGATACATTTAGAATTTGTTCACAAAAAAGATCTAATCCATATTTTTCAATAAAAAAGTGAAACCCTAATCTATTCTTTATATAGATACATCCAGGTGTTGCAATTCTATAATTTGAATTAGTTGTTAAATCCTTCTATGTAAAGGGTATAGATGTAGCTACTAAATTGGTGGTGAACCATAATCAATCTTCTTGTGTCACTTTACTTCGACACTCTTTACTTTAATGTTGCTTCTGATTACTTAAGCCTGATTGCTATTGCCTCTATTTTAGTTAAAATCCTTAAACCCTAAATAGTTCTTGAATAAATATTTTAAGAGAATCCAACTTAGATAAATGCAATTCAACCCTTTTCTCATGTTTGCATCTTCAATTGGCATCAAGAGCCAAATTTCAAGGTTGTGTACTTTACAGTGTTTGAGGAAAGATCCAAGGATTCAATATGTTTAGATTCAGTGAAGAAGGCTCTGGTGGAAACATCAACAGACCACCTTTGTTTGATGGAGAAAGATTTGAGTACTAGAAGGACAGACTCATGATCTTCTTTATCTCACAAGATCTTGAACTTTGGGACTTAGTGGAAGATGGTTACGCTGCTCCAACAAATACTGATGGCACTGAAATTCCAACGAAAAAGATGGATGTTGAACAAAAGAAGATGTACAAGATTAATCAGAAGTCTAGAACCTTCATAAAATGGCATATGTAATGCTGATAAATATGAAGTAGCATTCCAAGACTTTATAGCTAACAATATAGAAATAAGCAAGTATGCTTTTATAATTTATGGAGTTACTAGAAATGGTAAAAATAGGTCTAGGATACCAAGAAAAAATAACTAAGTTTTAACTTATCAAACATGATGTTTCATGTACTATTTGCTCTAAGAAAGGTCACTAAAAAAATATCTTGTCCCATGTTAAACACAAGGAAAGACAAGAAACCTTTCAAGACTAACAAACCACGACCAAACCAAATTTGGGTACCTAAGAACATAATTATCAATGTTGTAGATGTTCTCAATAGTGAAGCTGAAACACTAGTCATGGTACCTGGATAGTGAACGCTCGTGACATATGACGGGAGAAAGCTCCATGTTCGAAGAGCTAACTTTGATCAAAAGAGGCATAATAACTTTTGGAGGAAAGTAGAAAGGCCATATTATTAGACACAATACATTTAGTAATGGCACATCTCCTTCCATTAAAGATATTTTGTTTGTTAAAGGTCTTAAACATAATTTATTAAGTATTTGTCAATTAAGTGATAATAACTATGATATTATATTTAATAAAAAATCATTCAGAGCAATTAGTCAAAAAGATGGATTTGTACTCTTTATAGGTTAGAGACAAAATAACCTATACAAGAAAAAAAAAAGTTTAGCTTAGAGAAACAAGATGTTAGATGTATCATGTCAGTAAATGAAAAAAATAATAATTTGGCACAAAAGGTTAGGTCATGCAAACCTAAGAATGAACTCAAAATTGAATAAACTTCAACTTGTTAGTGGTCTACCTAAGCTTAGCTACAAAACTGAAATTATGTGTGAAGTTGGTTAAAAGGGAAAACAAATTGAGAACTCCTTTACCCTTAAGAACTTAGTCTCTGCCTCCAAACCCTTTGAGCTCTTACTTATAGATCTCTTTGGGCCACTGAAAACAACCTCTATAAATGGAAAGAAATGTGGCTTTGTAATAGTTGATGATTACACTAGGTGGATTCTGTGTAAAATTCTTAAGAAATAAAGATGACTACCATAAAGTGTTCATTGCATTTTGCAAACAAGTAATGAATGAAAAATGTCTTAGGATTATAATAATTAGAAGTGGTCATGGGGGAGAATTGGAAAATAAGGTCTTTGAAAGTTTTTGTGATGAGAGTGGAATCTCACACAACTTCTTATCTCCTAGAACACCGTATCAAAAATGGAGTTGTAGAAATAAAGAATAGATCCCTTGTAGAGATGGACAGAACCATGTTAAATGAGATGGATGTTGCAAAACATTTTTGGACAGATGAGGCTATTAACATTGCATGCTATATTCAGAATATAATTTTAGTTAGCCCAATATTGAATAAAACACCATATGAATTATGGAATGGTAAAAAGCCTAAAATCTCTTACTTTAAGCAATTTGGTTGTATTTGTTATATGTTAACCACTAAAGACAACCTTGGGAAATTTGATCCCCGCTCACAAAAGTGTACTTTCCTTGGATACTTTAAAAGGTCCAAAGCTTATAGAGTGTTCAATAAGGAAACACAAATTGAGGAGGATTCAATACATGTTAAATTTGATGATAAACAACTTGACCTTAAAAAGTCAAAGCAAGTTAAGGATATTACAAGTTTACTAGAACTAGAAGAACTAGATGCAGACAAACTAGAAGAACCTAAATAATCAGAGGATGCAAGTAAATCAGAGGAAGATAACAAAACGCTAGAAGATGAGTATGACTAAGTCAAAAGCAGTCAAAATAAATTAGAAGTCAGAATTGGATGGAAATACAAGTCATCCCATCTTGAAACACTGAATATTGAAAATTACAATGATTTTTGAAGATTAGATCAACACTAAAGGACACAATCTTTTTTGGTCTACTGTCATCAATTGGAGCTACCTGTATTTATGAAGCACTAGTAGATGATGGATGAATCTTTGCAATGCAAGAAGACTTGACTAAACTTAAAAGGAATGATGCTTGGGATCTAGTACCCAAACCAAAGGAAAACATTATTTGAACCAAGTGAGTTTTCAGAAACAAGTTAAATGAAAAGGGATAAGTTGTCATAAACAAGGTCAGAAAGTTGTACAAGGTTACAGTCAACAAGAAGGTATTGATTATACTATGACATATGCTCTAGTGGTCAGGTTAGAGAGAATTCATATCCTACTCTTCGTTGATCCTTATAATAACATTAGGCTATTTAAAATGGAGGTTAAAAGTGCTTTTCTAAATGGGTATATAACTGAAGAAGTCTATGTTAAGCAATCCCCAAGTTGAAAGCTCTAAATTTCTAGACTATGTGTTTAAACTTAGCAAATCACATGGGGCATGGTATGATAGATTAAGTAATTTCTTGCCCTAAAAATAGTTTTGAATGGACGGTGGTACTTACCCCCCAAGTATCAGGTTCAATTCTCACGGAAGGCAAAAACTCGCTATCTCCTAAGGAGAGGAAAAGGGGGGGGGGGGTGAGAAGATCATGATTAACAGTTCCGATAACAGTAAAGGTTGGGCTGTTACAAGGAGCATCCTCATCCTTCATATTTTCTTTTCCAGAAAAGTATATTTTTTCTTTTTAGAACCAAAAGCCTATTTGAAAGTGGAAGTATCAAAAGATTTAAATTTAACAAACACATTTGGAAAAAGGTTGGAGACATGCATATTTGTTTATTGAGGTGGTGGAGGAATAGATGAAACATAGATAGGGCCAAGAGAAACTAAGAAATGAATTATAGCCTCATATCCAAGAGTAGAAGTATTTCTTTGGTGAAGAGAAGATTGGTGATAAATTGGAAACTAAGTTTGCAGCTTATTAAATAAGATCAATATGGTGAGATTCTTCAACCTGGAAAGTCAAGTTCATAAGTGGAATGGTAGTTGAAAATGGTTCTTCTAAATGAGAAGTAAAAGCTTGGGGATGATGGATATGAGTTTCTTCACTATTAAGACGCTCATTGATATCAAGCTCAAAATTCATATTTGGATGTTGATTTGAATTAGGTGAATTTTCATGATGGCCTTCTTCAGCAATAACATTTATCTATGTGAGTATCTGCATGATGTTGTTTCTGGCTGAGTGAGTTCATCATCCTCAACTTCAACAACTTTTTCAATCTCCTCAACTTCTTGAATTGGCTCACCTTCCTCATGAGCTTGCTCACTTTCAACAGAGATTTCTTTTTCTTGGTCATCATGATCAAGGACAATTTGATTTTTAGTAGAAGTTTTCTTAGAAATATGATCATCCACATGATCATTCTCAACTTTTTATTTTGGAATATCTTTATGCCATTTTTCATTCATTTTTATTTTTCCTCTAGTTACTCTTCTTTTTTATGTAACCCGTTTTGGAGGTTCCTCAACAGTGGTTTCAAGGATATCTTACTCAGTTTGAGCTTTTTTCTCTATCCTCATATGGGAGCAATTTTTAGAGGTGAATCTAAATAGGAAATGGTTTATACTTCATCTTCAAGAGGTACTTGGAGGTGTTTGAAAATCTAGGTAAGTGCCATTCCCAAAGGCATAGTGGCCGTTTTTTTGGGTTCTTTTGAGGCTTTTATCATAAAGATAAAAATGACAAAATATTATTCAAAGGAAGATATGGTCAAAATATTGTTCGAAGATATGCTTAGAATTTGCTCACAAAAAGATATGCTCAAAATTTGTTCACAAGAAGAAACTCTCATAATTACTCACAAAAAGATACACTCAAAGTTATTCACAAGAAGAAACACTCAGAATTATTCACAAGTAGACACACTCATAATTTGTTCACAAGAAGATACATTCAAAATTTGTTCACAAGAAAGATATGATCCAAATTTTACAAGGACAAAAGGGAAATCCTAATATATTCTATAAATAGAAACTCAAGGCTGAAGAAGAAAGCACGAACTCATAAACTCAAAAATCCATACAAATCATAAAAACTTTTGAGAGCTCAAAGTTCTTAAATATTCAAAGTTCAAATGTGTAAGTTCTAGAGAAGTACTTTCTCAAAAAAATATTGTCTAAGTGTTGTAATGTGAGAAATCAATGTAACAATCTTCTTAGTAGAAGAAAAATAAAATCCGCTCCAAACTTGTGTAACTCAACTCGATAGTGACTTTAGTGTTCCTCAAGTAATTTGTGGTTTTCAGGATATGCCGAGAAGACTTGACTTGTAGGGTCAAGGTGTAGTTGCCTTCAACAATCTGTGGTTTTTAGGTTTTGTGGATATGACTTGACTTGTAGGGTCAAGGTGTTTGTTTGCCTCAAAAAGTCTGTAGGTGTCAGGTTATTTTGAGAAGATTGACTTGTAGAGGTCGGGTGTTATGTAATTCAAGGATTTGTAATAGTGTTTAAATCCTTCTAAGTGAAGGCATTGAATGTAGCTACCAAGTTGGTGGTGAACTAGGATAAATTTGCTTGTGTTACTTTACTTTTGCACGCTATACTTTACTATTGTCTTTGATTACTTAAGCATGATTGTTACTACATATGTTTTAGTTAATATCACCAACCTTCTAACTGTTTTAGCTACTAGTTCTTGTTTATTCATTTGTTGGATCTTTTTTGTTGTTGTACATCTTTCTGTTTTGATCTATTTTTTGAACATCCTCTAATTTTTTTTGAGATAAGAACAACTTCATCTTTATCCTCTTCTTTAGGATGTTGATTGATCTCGAGCTTTTGTTTGCTACTTGGTGTTTCTTCTTTCTGTATGAAAGATCCCCTATCTTGCATTGTTTTTAGTGCTATCATTTTTTTTCTTTCCTTTGAGATTTATCTTATTGGATTATAGCTTCACATGCATTCATTGATCCAATCAAATCTTCCAATATTAACACTTTAGATCTTTTGCTTAAGTTATTTTTGTAACCATTGGTCTCTATATTTTTGGGAGACTCCTTAATGTTTGTCTCACTCTCTCATGAGTTGTAATATTTTTCCAACATATTTCATTTCATTTACAATGATTATTAACTCTGCATACATTTCATCAATAGTTTCATCTTCGTTCATTTCAAACATTTCAAATTTTATAATACCAATATAAATTATTGTATCTTTTACACTTTAACATGGTTGGTTCCTTCATGATGAATTT
Organism: Cicer pinnatifidum; assembly: GCA_037974775.1. Taxonomy (NCBI): domain Eukaryota; kingdom Viridiplantae; phylum Streptophyta; class Magnoliopsida; order Fabales; family Fabaceae; genus Cicer; species Cicer pinnatifidum. Next base: position 14,045,901 of record JBBPBR010000008.1, read on the forward strand.
CTTGTGCATTCAAGTGTTCTCTCATATTCTTATCTACTTTATTTTCACTACTGAAACAGGATCATTCTCCTCATCTTGTGGTACATAGTTGTTGTTTTCAATTATACTCTACAAATCATTATCTTGAGAGACCATAAACAACTTCATCTTTTCTTTCCAAAAGTAGTAATATGTGCCATCAAAGAATGGTGGTATGTTTGCAGATCCTTCTTCTAGTATGAACTTTGCAATTTTTTACATCACTTTTTCATGGATCTTTTCCTCTTACACTGTTAAGGACTTTAACCTTTTAGAGGCATAGCTCTGATGTCAATCGAAGTGAATATAATTGTCACAAGAAAGGAGATTTGAATTGAAAATGTTAAATCAGTATGATGAACCTACTCGTGTTTTGATAAAGTTTAAGAATAGAATTGTATTTCAAGTTGATAGTAGTGTGATTTAATGTAATAATAGAATAATCATTGATAAGGGTAAAGAAATCACACACAAAAAATATCTTAGTTAACACAATATGAGCTAATCCAGTCCTCACAACTTATGAGATTTTCACTAGTAAGTTGAGTAACGTCACAACTTAATCTTCTTCCTTTAGCCACACTTGTTTATACACTTTTATTTTCTTAGCCTCAACAGGTTTACACAAATCATTCAAGTTTTCTCTCAACTAAACCCACTGGGAAAATGAACTTATCCACTTTGACCAACACATCATCCACCACTCCATATGGGTGTTTCATTGAGCGATCTATAAAATGTAACATCAGTTGTATGTCTATGACTCTTCCAATGCTTAACTTTTTGTATATGGAAAAGGGCATAAGACTCACACTAGCCCCAAGGTCACATAGGGCTTTCCCAAAAAATTTATCCCCAATAGCACAAGGAATAGAGAAGCATCTAGGATCCTTAAGCTTAGGTGGTAGCTTCCTCTGTAGGATGGCACTGCACTCTTTGGTAAGCATAGTCGTTTCACCGTCGATTTTCCTTTTCTTTGATAGAATCTCCTTCATGAACTTGGTGTACGTCGGCATCTGCTCTAGTGCTTCTACAAAAGGAATGTGAATTTGCAATTTTTTAAAAATATCAAGAAACTTACCATCAAGAAACTTATCAAATTGTTTTTCAATTTATTCCCTTTTTAATCTTTAAAGGAATGAAATTCTAATTTCGGGCTTTGGTTGTGTCTCCTTTTTCTACACCATAGGTTCTTCCTTGTTTTCAAGAGCAATGTCCTCCTCAACTAATGTTGGGGTGACCATTTCCTCCGAGTGGGTTGGAGCTAAAGTACTCCCACCCTTTTTTTGCTTTAGGTGGTATTGGTACACTTACCTTGCCACTCCTCGTTGTCACGACATAGACATTATTTCATGGATTTAAAATTATGTCACAAGGCAAATTTCCAAGCGCTCTTGGTTCTAGTTGTTGAGCAAGTTGACCCAGTTGGGTCTCAAGATTACTTATTGAGGCTGAGTGATTTTTCTGGATGCCTCTTGAATCTTCAATGAAAGAACTTGTGCTTATCACTAACTTCTCAATAGCACTCTCCCAAGAAGGTTTTCGAGGTGGAGCTTGATTTGATTGAGCTCCTTGTAGACCTTGAGATCCATCTTGTTGATCTTTCCAAGAAAAATTTGGATGATTTCTCCAACCCGAATTGTACGTACTATAGTATGAATTGTTTTGCTTCCCGTTTTTACCCACAAAATTCATTTATTCTAGTTCTTTTGTATCATCTTCATTCGGTACTTCACAAGCTCCATTTTTATGTGCTCTCCCACAAACGTCACAGCCAATATGTTTCAATAATTTGACAGGGGTCACTTGGGGTTATATATTTAGAGCTTTCATCCATTTCTTTATCTCAACAACGATAACATCTTCAATATGTTTTGAGAGTAGATTTCCTTCAGCCAACCCGACATCCATAACACTCAATTCCAGCACACTACTTTTTGACCCACCACATCTATCATACAACATCGTTTGTTCATTTGATACCATGATCTCGATAATTTTGTGTGCTTATGATGCGGCCTTGTAATTCAAAGAACCCCATGTTGTAGCATCCAACATAATTCTAGTGCTAGGCCTCAAACCATTACCGAATATTTGCATTTGAGAAGTGTCGTCATAAGCACGATTGGGCCATCTTGCTTGTAAACTCTTGAACCTCTTGTAAGTGTCACGAAGAGATTCTCCTTCTTTCTGTTTGTAACTGGAAATTTCTTTCCTTTTTCTAACGAACACAGCTTGGGGAAATTATTGTTCCAAGAACTTATCTTCAAGGTCGTCCCATGTGGTGATGCTACCAGAGGATAAAGAATTAAGCCACTCTTTTGTATCATCTTTCAATGACAATGGAAATAGTCTCAACCTTTTTTCCTTCTTCAGAGCAACAATCCACCTTCACTACTTTACATAGTTCAAAGAAGTTTGTGAGATGTCTATTGGCATCTTCGTTATATTTATCGGAAAAATGAATCTCCTTCAACTGCTGGTATAGAGCGAGACTTATTTCAAACTTGTTGACTGTAACCGGTTTGTTATGGATGGCCAATCAAGCACAATTTCTATCTCAATTCCCATACTCGTCAAGGGTACGTTCAGGTGGTGGTGGATCAGCCATCTCCAAAAATATAAAGAAATCCCTCATATCCTCTTTTTCCACTACTAATTGTATTTCCCTATACTCCTTTCTCGACCCGCCTTTCGATTTGCTTTTGCAATTTTTCTAATTTTTGGATCAAAGAGAAGTTCAGCTGAGGACTGACCTCACATACAAGGTTAGAAAAATTGTGAGTAATGAAAAGTTTTAAAATAAAGAAAAATAATTAAATAAAATAAAAACAAAAATGTTATTGTGGAGCAAAAAATTCCAATTAAGTAAATAAATTGTAATTCAATACGACATGGCAATCCCTGGCAACGGCGCCAAAAACTATATAGCGTTTCAGCAAGTATACGGAATCGTTGCAAGTAATAATAAAAAGATAGTACCAAGTGTCGAATTCAAGGATTGTATTTTACTATCAAATTATATTTAATTACTAAAATTGAACAAAAAGTTCTTGAATTGATTGAAATAATATTTAAAATTAATAATAGTAGTAAAATTGATCCTTTATAATAAGAAAAATGTCAGGAATGAGTTTCACTTTGAATCCAACCTTGTTTCTAATTTGATCATAGTTACTATATTCCTTTATTGAATTATTACCGAATTCTCTTTATTATTTTTGTTCTAATGTCTTAGTGACAAAACCTTTAATTCCAAAGTAACCCCTAATTCCTTAGTGGATTTAAGATTAAAATTAAGTTTTACGGTACAAGAATTCTCTTTTTAAACTACTACCTTTGCAACAAATTTAACTGATTTCATGACATGCATTATCCATACACTACAATATCATAAATTTCTCATTTCAAACATTCGTTAAGTCCACTTTTGTTTTAAAATACAAATCGTAGAACATTTTAAAGTTGATCAAACATTAAAAAGCATTAAGCACAAAGATGAGAAAAATAATTCAATAAACTCATTCATATAACTAGAAATCAAATAAATAAATAAAAGATTTTATCTTGTTTCACTCATCCCTAACAAATAAGTTTTATTTACTCATGATAAAGATAGAAAATATAGAGATTATAGAAGAATTACAAGAAGGATCCATGAATAATTCTTGATAAAATTGCTCCAATGATGTTAGAAACAATCGTCCACGAGTTTCTCTACTAGTGCGCAAGTCTCAAAACTTCCCAATCTTAAAAAAAATGCCTAAAAACTGAGAAAAACGTGTTTTAATATCTTCTGATGCATGTCGCACACCCCAAGAGCGCTTCAAGCGCACAACATCTTATGTATGTTGTTTAGTGCATTTTTTCTCCTCTTTGATTCCAGTATTTTCATGAAAGTTGTAGCTATGGAACGTAGCTTTCATTTGCACTTGATTAGACTCCAATTGGACATCTACAACTCCAGATATGGTTGAAATACTCCACATAGGTCATGTTGATTTCTCACCAAAATTCAACATTGTACTAAATCAAAGAAACAACGTAAAATTCTGAAAAATTCCTACTTAATCAAGGAAATAAGAACATAAATATTTTATTAACTCAAAGAACTAGAATCAACAAGATATATCAATTAACTCCTCACATTAACTAATAATCACACATAGATAAACTAAAAATAGTAAGAAATGTGTATATAATGAAGAGTCATCAACGTACTAAAAAGTTTTATCATAAAATATATGTCAAAGAGTAATAGTGTGTTTTTTGATAATTAAAATGAACTTTGATAACATTGCACTTAAGAACGGAAAATTTATTTGATTGTAGTCTTTTGAAGATTGCAGCTTGAAACGTAGTCTCTTTGTTGTTGTAAAGAACACATATAACTATTGAGCACATGTCCCAAGGTGTTAGAGTATGTTGCTTGAACATCCTTTGCAATATGGATAAACATCCTCTTCATTATAGGTAATCATCATCTTTTTTAGGATGCTCGTGATCATCTTCTACTTTGTATGAAAACGTCCTCATCGGTATGAAGATATCCTCCTATATTATGAACACGATAGAGGAGTTTGACCATATTGACAACTTGTAAAGAGTTGTAAAGTAGTATTTATGAGCTTACAATGAGTTGTTCTATGTACTTGCAGTACAAAACATACTCTCATCAACGTCCTCATGTCTGAATGTCCTCAACTATGATGAACATGCATGAGTATGATTGGAAACATTGTCAAATTTTCATAAAGTGAGGATTTATCTTTGCACACATGAATAATGTCAGTTTATCCTTTTCTCAATATTTCTTTTATTCTTTGTATCGTATGAGAATGTTCCTTTTAAGCTGTGTCACACATTCTTTTTGTTTGAACTATAAAAGCATTATTCCTTTTTTCACTATGTCTTAACTATCATTAATGAATCACCTTAGTTCTTTCTGATAGTGAACACTTCCAGTTTTGAGGATGATGAACGTATTCATAAATTAGTGTATCAAAAATTTGTTTACCATTCACAATAATATGTTATTATTAATACTCTCAATAACACATATTAGATCACTTTACAATATCAGAATTAATTATATCTGTGTCAAATTAAATTTTGTTATCATTAAAATATTTTTATTAAAGAATTTTTTTTCTCCACAATATTGTGCAAAATGGACATCTATTTTAATAGGAGAATTCACACCTAATATTAGTCTTACTTAATTTTATAAATGATTTATTCTTTGAACTTCTAATTCGCATTGCTTTACACGAAAATCAATATAAGATAATAATCTATTTCAAATAATTCATTTGAATTTCTAGTTCACATTTTCAGCAGCTTATTCTCTCCTCCTAATGTTGAATAAATTAATTCATCAATTGATAATCAGTGTAATAGGTAATAAACAAGTCTCAAATTATTTGTTCATGATACTTCATATTAGATAAACATTCATATCAGATATATTTTCTCAATATTCTTTTAAGACTCCTCTTAGTGTACTATATTAGAGCTATTGAAATATACACAACACATCTAAAAATTCACTAATTAAATGTTTTATGTAAAATTCAGAAAATGGAGTAAATTAGTTGAGAAAATAATATCATTAATTTCTTGTAAGTTGCAATAATCATACATGTGATCATTTCATTGATGCATCAATTTAAGTCATAAAATATCTAATAGGTCCACATGATTATGATCGATGTATTTACTCACAAATATCGTCTTTTCTATGCATGTACATATGTGTGTGTTCGTGTGCACATACATCATCAATTATAGGTAATATAATACTTTCGATTGATTCACTTGCTTCACCAACTTTTCACTTTGTTGGTTTAAAATAATAACAAGATTCCAATAGTAACTCATATATTACTTACTACTCATAGCTCACATGTACAATTTAGGAGACAAATATTTACTAATTATAATACAATTTATTATAATACCATCCCTCTGTTTTTCTTTTGACAAAAATACTTATCTCTCTTTATAAATATTTAAATATATTATTATAATTGTATCAAATAATTCGTCACTTGAACAATTGTGTACAAGTTTTAAATAGTGTTTACCACTTCATCTAAGAAGAAAAAAAAAACTTAATAGAAGCATGACATGTTTCATTTGTAAAATTTTGCTCCTCACAAGGTGTAAATTTGTGCCAAAAATATATCCCTTGCAAACTCCACATTTTCTCCTTTTTCCGAAAAAATATCTTTTTTTTTTCTGCCTCTGAATTAATCAAGTTGCAAATTGACCCTAAAACTCAACTCGATATTACTAAATAATATATGTAGAATCAAAACGAGGAAAGAAATGATTATGGTATATTCTGGTATACCATCTGATCAAGATTCTAAAACAAAGACTCTATTTCCTTGTGAATTGAATGTTAAAAATGCCTTAAAATTGTGCTAATAAAGCCAACTAAGTTACAAAATTTCAAGTGGGGATAAACCCTCTCATTGGCCCTAAAAAACTGCCTCCATAATGAATGTTTCACCTTCTTTCTTACCAGAAGTGTCATCACAGTCAAGAAAAACTATCATTTGCCATGTCTAGGAATCACTTCTGGGTCATAAAACCTTTCATCAAGAAGATCCCCAAACAACCAACTGCTACTACCACTATAACACTGGTTCCAATGGAATTTGAATCTGTAGTTATGCTTCTCTTGTTAGTTCTTGTTTGCTGAGACCTTTCACCTAAGCTACTGCGAAGAAGATTATTGAGATTGTCCATTTGATGCATGATCTGACGCTGGCCACGTGCAATGCCTGATATCTGACAATAAATAGCAGTCGAGCAAATCAATAAAAGCTAATGCAGTATCCATTCTGAATTCGTATACCTTGGTGATACAAATTATTCATAAAATAGTTCAGGAAACAGGACCAGACTTACATCGATTACTGACCATATAATACCAATAAAAAACCAGTTTAAACACTGTAAAAAATAGTGATGAACAACCATTTGTTTTTATATTCAATTATTTTTATCTATTTATTCAGCCAAGAAAAAACTAATAATAGATTGTTAGACTATTTATTATTAACAAATAAATATTATAAATTATAATAATAGCATTTATGGTGCAAGTTACTACGTAATAAGTAGCTATTAAGTTAGTTATCTATTGTGTGTGAATAAAAGGGAAACTGCAGGCTGTTTAGGAGACGCTGGGAAAAAACAGAAAATTGGTATTTGGGAGGGAGAGACCGTGCTCTCAAATTCTTGGAAGGGAGAGACCAAAACTCTCGAATTTCTTGGAGAAAATTGTTGTATAAATCATTCAATTAAAGTCAGTTATTTCCTTTATATTTCTTCATTTGGTACCGGTTTCTATCATAGATGTTCAATGCAAAAGTTATAAAGGTGGAAGATTGAGGTTTTTTTTTGAAGTTATAAAGTTTAGAATAGGGTTTGATACAAAAGACGTAGCACCGACACATGCAAAAACTAATCTCAAGCAGCAGAGATATAAATATGATACTTTTCATATATATAACGACAAGGTTCGTGTATCAATTATTATTATTATTTAGCCTTTTATTATTGATTATTTTATCTTATTTATACATAACCGTTTAGTAAATTAAAATAACAATTATTCTCGTCTTGAATGGTTAAAATTCAACACAAGAATAAACACAGTAGAACAAAGAGACAAGAATGTTATGCTAGATAGTAAAAATACTAGACGAGATAGGATTAGTAACAATAACATCAGACACGGACAGAGTACAATGGGTCGAAAGGAGGGCATCACTAGGGGCAGAAGAAAGTTAAAACTATTACAAAAGATTCAGAGGTCAGTGGTTTGACTATACGCAAGATCTAAGATAGAACATTGCAACATTGTTTAATTCATGTTTGAAGAATTAAGTTTTGTAACTAGAGAATTCTCTAGTGTAAAAGGAGAGTGCTCCTTTGAGGTAGCCTTGTGTGCAAGGTTATCTTCTTTATTGTAAACCTTTTATACATCATCTTTCAACCTCACAAGAGGAATAAGAAATACTTCATTTGTTTACAATCTTTATCTTTATTCATTTGAGTTTGTTTTACACCATTTTTCTAGGAATTCTTTCTTCCACAATGAAAGGATTCTAACATACACACTATAGAAGTATGTATGATAAAAGCTAAGGACAATTAGAAACTGTTTTCTACGGATCACCAAAAAAAAATAGGGTTGTCTATGGTGATCATACATATAGGAAAGCTGTATATCAAGAAAGGAGAAAATTTTCATAGCATCCCTGTTGTAACTCAGGTCAAACCATGAAAACGTTTACAATCTTTCTAGACCACTAAAATCATAAATTAACCCCATAAAAAGAATGTCAAGTGACAATTCACACAAATCCAATAAACATGTGAAAAAGTTCACAATCTTTCTAGAGTATGTTTATATGGAGAATATAAAATGTTTCTAAAAATAAATTCAATGTGAATGAAATTATATATATCTATCATGTTATTTTTAAGATTTTGTCAGAGAGGTCTTATTTTTCTTTTCTAAATTAAGTTACAAAATATTTCTAAAAATAAATTCAATGTGATTGAAATGTTGTTATATAATCATCTATCATGTTATTTTTTAGATTTTATCGGAGTTCTTATTTTTCTTTTCTAAATTAAGGAAATTATAAAATGTTTCTAAAAATAAATTCAATGTGATTGAAATGTTATATAATCATCTATCATGTTACTTTTTAAATTTTGTAAAATATCAAATATATACCAAAATATTAGTCTGAGTCAAGTCACCTGACCCCTCAAAACCCCCAATCCAAACATACCCAACGAAACCAAATAAAAGATCATTATACTATTATTTTCTCACTCTCTATCTTTTAATCTATCATGGGTTCCTGACATTAAAATTAGCAACGAACATCCAAATAACAAATCTAACTAGAAGGGAGAAATTGTACTTGTTTTCATTTTAATGGAAACAATCTAACATTTCCCACCAAAAAAGTGCAGATCTCCAGAATCAACTTAAATGATCAAAATTGTAACTTCAAGGATAAAAACAGGAGAATAACATACCTCTTCCATTAAGGGAGAATCCTTATTTAATTGTGATGAAGACGACGAATTTGGTAACTTAGATCCAGTTATGCTACCATTACCCAAACTATTGATGAAGTAAGACGTGGGAGCAGAACCATTGCAGGCTTCAGCTTGACCTGATATATTTTGTTGGCTTCGGGAATTATTCTTGATCGTTAGCTTGCAGTTAAGCTCTTCAATACAACTTGTAAATTCATCCATTCTATCATTGAGGGCTGAAATCTGTTCTGAAAGCTGACTAATAACTCCCTACCAAATATTTGATGAATGAGGACAAAAAATATAAATTCATTGGGGAATGAACCCACAGAGAAGTGGTGATGTAAATTCAGTATGGTTACAGGAAATAATAATTACTGCGAGTGATTGGAATTACCTGATTTACTTGTGATGTGGCGGAATCTGAATTTCTTTCATCAAACCCTCGATTTTTGGAAAAATATCCAGCAGCTTTAGCTGTATTTTTGTCCCGTGGAGTTGTATATGACTGTGACATTCCACTGTTGAAGATACACACATATTTAGGTAATAGCACGTAGTTGCCAAGAAGTATGTAATAATTTCCTAGATTCAGATGAAAAACCCATCCCAACATTGAAACTACAATAAATGGCCAATAAGTGTGGAGGAATCAAATTTGGTCAATTGATGAAATTATCCATAACAAAAAAGTGATTTAAGAAAGTAACAAAATCATCCTTGTTGGTGATAGGACCACAAATTAAAGAGAAGAAGAAATTGTACTCCCTCGAGTCACTATTATAAGCAAAAATAAGGTTTCAACTCTTGGTCACTTTACAAGCCAAAATTAACTACTTTTGAACCTTCAATGCTATTATTTCTATATACCCTTCATTTAATTTAAAACATTTAATGTGGATAGTTGAGTGTTTGACATTAAAAAGAGACAATTTAGTAAATTTGAATTGTGTTTTACATGAAATCTAGAAAACTAATTGCACTTAAGTTTTTTAATAACCGTAAAAATAATATTTTTTTGCTTATAATAGGGACCGGAGGAAGTATTATTGATTGGAAGGCAAGGAAAAATTACAAGAGGAATTTGGAATTCCCTCCGCTCAAGCTCAAAGCTGAAACTCACCCAAAAGACTAACCCCTTACTTTTTTTCCATTCATATGCGTATTCTCTCTCTTTTACTAACTTGCCAACTCAGCACTTCCCTCTCCAATTTGGCTTTTATCTTCATGGGTCTTATCAGTTGGTAAAACAGGTTGAACTTGAATTGAAAAGTGAATAGTCTTGCTGACGGTGTGTAGACTAAGATAAATAATTCCTTGCCTAAAGAAGACTAACTATTGATGAAAGTTCTCAATTCTTACAAATGCATCCAATGTGGGACTCTTATAACAAAAGATTTTTTCTCTTAATATAGCTGCGAATAATCACAGATGCAGGTTTCCTTTTCGCTGATTTATCCACTAAAATCATGGGTTGCTAACACATTTGACCAATTGATTTTGACAAAACAGCAATCAAGCCTTGTCCAAATAGGTAGGGTTGGCTATATGGATCAATCAAGACTACTAAGTTCTATAAAAAATTAAATCATTTGTAAAATCATTGTAAGCATGAACTATTTAGTTGTTTCGCCTTATGTACTTGAATTGAATGGAAATTTTTTACCTTCTCATATTCTTATTTCTCATGGCAACCCTGTCAGCAGAAGCCCTAGAAAGTGCTTCTTTGGGACTTGAAACCAAATCCTCATCTAGGCTAAGCTTTGTCTTCAAATCATCTGGAAGGGCCTATAGAAGGGTCAGGGAGAGATTGTTGATATAGGAATATATATTAGCAGATGGTTAGCAGTCATACCATAACCTCATTCACAAGCCTTTCAAGTTGAATTTGCTCAATGTAGGTACGAGGAATGTAGGAACCTTCAAGACCCAGCTCATCTCCTATGTTTTTCAAAACTAAGCGATCTCTCCCTTGTACCTGTTTATTGTAAATTTCCAAACAAATCAGAGAAACAAACAATGTGCTATCAACCTAAAAATCAAAATGTAAAATCAAAGAAATAGAAGAGAAAAATGTTTATGTTATGTGTCAGTTGATAAATAAAGACATTTTGGTTACGGGAAGAAATCCAAGGCAATATGGAAACAAACTGTGAAGTCCCAAGTTAAATATAAATAATATTTTTTTCATGACAGAATTTTATTGTAGTAGATCCTTAATTCAATGGTTGGATTTGTTGTCATGTGACTAGGAGATTATGGATCCAAGTCATCAAATCAGCCTCTTGTAAATGCAAGTGAACTGGTGAGGCTTCCAAAAATATATATAGAATGAATCTGACCCTTCTCTAGACCATGTCGAAAACTTCATAACACCAAACAGCTCTATTTTATTTACAATTTTGTTAGAAAAATGCAACATAGAACTAATTACCATTGAACTACAGACTTATATATACAAAAAATTGCAAAAAAATGTATAAACTCATTGACCCATAATTTCTAAAATCAAGCCAGTTTGGCCTGTTCAGATTGAAAACTCACAAAGGATAAATCGACATGCACATCTAAACATGAAATCCCAAGAACCTAAGGAGTTTCAACAAATGTATAGTCCAAGTAAAGCATATATCACATTGGTATGAAAATAGTATCATAGACATATGATTCATTAGTCTACAATACTTATGATTGAGTTACCTGAACATAATGTCGATTGAGTTGCTCAAGCCAATCTAGTTTCACACAAACCCTATCATCAGAAAAGACATGGCTGTTTCTCTTAAGGATAGTAGCTATTGTGTATCCCAAGGCCATTAGTCCACCAAGAAGGCGCACACTGACCTCAAAAGTAATCCGCGGCGATATGACAAAGGGATTATCTGTCACCCATTCCTGAAAAGTTACCCGGCATCAATGAGTTACCACAATTCATCAACTATGGATAATTATAAAAAGTAATATGTAAAATACCAAAGATAAGATAGAACTTAATAGCATTATCATTAGTCCAAGGACAAAAAGAAGCAATAGGAATGTCACAGACAAACAAAATCTCGAGCCTTTACAATTCTAAAACAAAAAAGAAAAGCCACTCTTCCACTAAAAGTCCTCAAATGTACTTCTACTACAAACTTCAAGTTTAATGAAACCAAAATCAGAGAAACAACAAAATGGAAAGAATCTAAACGACAACTGTAATTGATCAGCAAACCTAATAGTACAGAATATTATGCGAGGTAAAAAAAAAAGGCTTGTAATAATGTGTTGTAATCTGGTGCACCTGAATGGAGAACTGCATAGTACTTCTACGGGTATTTTCTATATAGGTGCAATTACTTTTAATAAAATTACTCTATGTCTTTTAGTTCAGATCAAAATGTAGCCTTAAGGGGTGCCTTGATTAAATGTGCAAAGATATCGCATTCTGCATTTTGCATCATATTTCAATAATTGGAGTATAATGCATCCTCTACTCCAGCAATTGATGTTTTTCAAGATTTAAATTAACTATTGTTTTAACATTTAAAATAAAATTAACTTATGCAAGTGAATGAATTCCTAATCGGAAAAAAATAAATGAATATTTTAGAAAGAAGAGCTTATTTCAAACTTCAAAGCGCATGTTTGGTTACCTGTTCCCACAACACCAAACTGCATTTCCTCCACAAGACATCTTTTATGTTTGGAAACCTTGGAATGAGTGCCATAGGCTACCCAAACACAATCTTATGTTACTATCTTCAGCACCTAGAACGAGTGAAATTATCCATTCTTAAAAAAAAATTGTTATTCTTATTTATACATATTTTATTATTTGTTAACACAATTAAATCCCTAAAAGATGTTGAGCCAATTCCAAAGAATTATCAAGAGGCAAGACATTTAAAATCTAGATAAAAAATCTCTTTAAACTACGGTTAGATATATAGGGTTGTCCCAATTAGCTTTTAACTTTTAGTTTTGTAGTTTTAGCTGTATGTATTATTATTCTATAAAATTTTGTACAGCTGTAAAAGCTTGTAAAACAATCTATTGACTTAATAAAATTCAGAGCATAATGTCTGAACAAGACATAAGCTCCTTTCTTCACCTTTCTGTCTATCTTGTGTTCTCTCAATAGGCAGAAATATATTTCAAGAGTAGAATTGACTGATAATTCTCTATGCATTTTCTTGATGATGAGCACAGTCAAAAGCGATAGTGGTTCTCAATGAATCTTAGAGGATACAGTTGAAAGTAATGATCAATAAATAGTGATAACTGATACACAATTGTGGTGGTTAGTTACAGCTAAGAATAGTTGTTACTGCCCGTCAAATGTCTCAAATAACAGCTTAGAATACTGAAGTTATTTTTTCTGTCATGTCTAAATACAGTAATGACTAAATACACTGGAATCAAATTTGGAAACATCTAGTTACTTGCAGCCAACTACGTGAAGATGTTTTGCTATGCATTACTCTATTAAATATCCTTATAGATATCAGCTAGCAAATAAGATCTTTCATACATCAAGTGTCTTGTTATGCTTTTAGGTTGGGGTCTTACTACACCAATTGCTTACCTAAAATAATAGTATAAATATGTTTTTGCAGTTTTATCAATACATAATATATCAATCTAAATCAATCATTCAAGTCATATTTATATGTTTTGCTGATATTTCAATTTAATTATGTCCTTGTAAAAACAAATCTGTTTGCAGTTTTATCAATACATAATATATCAATCTAAATCAATCATTCAAGTCATATTTATATGTTTCGCTGATATTTCAATTTAATTATGTCCTTGTAAAAACAAATCTGATACCACGTTGAATTAGAGAACCAGGTCACTTCAGAATATACAATTAACAACGAAACAAACCTCAAACATGAGACTGTATTTCCCATCCTTGTTTCGCATCCTTAAATATGATTGGCAAGTTTCTGGATCCTCACCGGGAGGTAAAAGATATATGTCATAAGTTTGCTCTTTTGTTTCCACAAAATCTTCAGCGAGAACAGCTTTAATTTGATCAACTTCTACGTTCCTTGCTGACTGAAACAAATAATGCAGCAAATTACTAATTTTCTTAAATTCATCATCACACATGTAGCATCAGAACCAACAGGAACAGGATAGTCCATTTTTTCATTTCATCAAATAGGCAATAAGGGAACTAACCTTTAATATGTAAGTAGGGCTCTGGAATCCAGTAAATGGATTAAATTTGTTGATAATTTTTATATGTGCTGTCTTGAGATCTGGCTCAATAAAAGCCTTATACATTGGATATACCTGAAAAAATTTGAACTTCATCACTTCTGTACTGCAAGCAGACACAATTACTCTCAAAATCTGTATAAAATTATGAAGGGAATTATAAAAGTATGAACCGTCTCAGATATTTGATGAATGATTTCTTCAGGTTCTTGGCCAGCACGTTGTATGTCACGTATAACTCGCTTTACAAGGTCAAGGTGAACTCCACCTGTAACAGAAACTCGAAGGTCCAGCAAACTTCGCAACTTCTCACTCAAGGCATAGATACCCTCTATAATCACAATACGGGAACTTGGGGATTCTACAGTCCTGTAAGTGGGGTACATTGTAAAAGGAAATTGAAGGCATGCAAACGAAAATGGAGTGAAGGGTCATTCAGAATTTTGATTCAATTGGAATCAATTTTCAATTAAATTATTTGGAAACTTCAGATTTGCATAGTAATCGATGGAGATCAGAGCAACAAACAGAAATTGGTGGCTAATATTAGGAACAGAATGGGGCTACATCCCTACAAATTCATATTATTACAAAAATATTAAACAATAGTATGGAGCTACATATCGTTAATCTTTATTTTCATCAAAATAGTGTTCTCTGAACACTGGCCCAAGAAGAAGAAAAAACTCAACTCCGAAAATATACAAATTATGCAGAACAAGTACTCAAGATGTCTTAGAATTTAACCTGTATCCTATACGTGAACTGGACTTGAAATCATATATTGGAACCTCAACTGTCTTTCCTTCCTTTAAATCTTGTAAATTCTGGAGCAATGTGTCATAGTCAGTTAAGCGTGGATCTGCACAAAGAGATAAAAGAGCTGACAAGAGAGTTGTGTCCTCCTAACTTCAAGCAGTTAGCCTATGTTTATTAAATGTCCCAATAACCAAAGCACAGACATGAAACCAAGACATTTGATTTGGTTGATCAGGTAAATCTACACATTAGGTAAACCAAGACAAACATATACATACATTCTAGCTCAAATATCCCAAAGTGCTGCTTACAAATGAACGGAATCAAATAAAACCTTGAGAAGTTTCAAAACACACACACCTCACTGAGGCGTCACTTTTGGTCATAGCCTTGCCATTCTACAAGTGGATTTAACTTTCAATTCGAAGTTCTACTTCAAACTAATCAGACTAGACACTTGACCTTAAAAATACTAAGGTAAGTCATTGGGGGAATATCAGCATAAACTCTAAAAAACATACCACTATTAAGAAACCACCAAAATAAGCAACAACATAAATGATAATGACATTCACGTCCTCAGCAAAGAACAATATTTAATTGTATCCTGATAATTAACCACAGAAAGAATGATAAAAAAACATATAAGATCAGATGATGATTTACCATCAAAATTTCCGTCAACAATTCGACTAGCATCATTGTAATTATCCATTGAAATTACAGCAATGCTGGGCATGAAGTTGAGTATCTTTTCTGTGAATATAGTCTTCCCTGCTCCTGAAGGACCCGCCACCCCAACCAATATTATTCCATCATTCTTTTGGGCTAACAATTGGCATGCACGAATTACTATAAAAAAACCCTTCTCAAATGATAGTTGATCTTGTATTGGAGCAATCTCATGGCGATTAGAGTCTTTCCTTTTAACCAAATGAACTTGATCTTTTAAAAGACCAAGACGTTTATGATGGGAATCAGAACTAGAAGAATCGTTTGCCATGGAACAATTCTTGATTTCCTTTAAGAAAAAAAAAAAGAAGATAATGTTAAAGAATATTAAATGGCAAAACAAATAAACCTAGCTAGGACATCAATGTTAGTCCCACAGATATATCCTAGTACATACACTTACACCAATGTACAAGACATTATAGCTTATTAGTTAGAACAGTAGTTTTCTGACATAAATCAGCAAAGTAGGTCAAATATTCTAATTATCCTTTCAATAATCATGTAATTTTGAACACAGCAACTGTAGTTCTTATTTAACCAAACCTACTGTAAAAATATTTATAGCTATGTAAGTAATAACTAACTATCGACATTATAGTTTAGTTTGATTATCTACAACCTTCAAACTAAGAATGCTTTAGGCATAATCTTAACATTGGAAGAAATATAATTTGCAAAACTAGGGAAAAACACAGCTGTTGACAAATATCCTAATACAGAATACAGAATCACTGGAGGAGCCCTTACATGGTACCTCATGCCATTGCTACGCCTAAAATCTCAATAGTAAAGTGAGGGTGCACTTTAGATTAAAAGTGCAGAGTTGTAATCATTGATTGGAAGATCGAATGTTGAGATTATAATAAAATACATAAATATATACTGTATAACAAAACATTGTTATAAATACAAACTTCTATCCTATGAACCTTGGCTGCAATACTCTTGGTATGGCTTTAGATCGAACTCCAGAATCCAGATTACCGGGCCCCTTTCCCCCCAAGAAAGAGAGGATTAAACAAAAAAATATATAAAAATTTTATACCCAATGGGTATGGTTTAGTTGAGGAGGAGTGAAGAGCTATATAAGTTGCGACCTAAGCATCCGAATAGATATTAGTTTCAGTCAGGTTCAAAAGACCAAAGGTTGTGAGAATACTCTATGGAGGCACTAAGGTGCTCTTTAGCATCGATACATGTGATCAAGGGCGTGCCTCAGTGTCCAATGTGTCGATGTACCACAATGACACCTTGATTGCATTCAATTAATTTTCTTAAAGTATTACTGATGTCAAATGTTATATTCGGTGTTCATGTTAGTATTTGTGCTTCGTAGCTAATGTGTCAAAGACCCTAATTTCATTGGGTTCCTATCAACAAATAAAAAATACAAACTTCTATCCCTAATTTCGCCCATCACTTTAAAGTAAGATTCTATAGTCCCGAAGAGTAAAATTTAAATATCATGTACATAAGTAGATAAAAAAAACAGTACACTTCAATAAAAACAGGTGCAGGATATTTATCTCCTTAATAACTATGATCACATAATAGCTCTATAGTATATCACATAATCATAATTCCATCATAACTAACACACGAAACCGTTTTTTGTGTAACCTAAGAAAAACACTGTTCCTCACAATACACACACACAAAAAACGTACGAACAACTTTTAAAAGATTTTAAAGGATCACTCGACCCTAAATATATTTTATAATTAAAAAAGAGAGAGAGGGAAAAAAAGTAAACACACCAGAAACAGAAACCAATATAAATAAATAAAATGTATCAAAACAAAGCAAAATCCACAACTCTGTTATGTGGATCCAAATCAACGATGAAAATATCAAAAGCTTTAACAACAACAAATAAAATAATAAACAATACCGAGAAGATAATGCGAATCGAAATTGATCCAATGTCTAAACTAGTGATGATCAGAGAACTCACCGCAACAGTTTAAGAGTGAGTTCAGCAACAACAACAACGCAGAAGAGAAGCCATAATTTGAAGGTCGGTTCTCAAATATATAATAACTAAATTAAATTAAATTAAATTAAATTAATTAAATTAAAATTGAATTGTGGCTAACGATTTCCCGAAATCAAAGGAATGTGATATTGCGGGATATTTTGGGGATATGGGAATTCTAGAGAATCTGCAACGGGAAAGAAATAAAATCTTCAGAAGAATGGAAAGGGAAAAAAGTGAATTGTACAAAAAATGAATATTATATTATTATATTAATTAAATATTAAATTCAATAGCTAATTGATATATATATATATATATTATTAATTTATAATACTCAAATATTATTTGCACTTTCTTCTTATGGTAAATTCACAGGTGAAGTTTCTGTATCACGTGAGAAATCTAACAGTAGCGCAAGTTTTATTTAGTATATGTCAAATGTAGAGTTGATGGATTAATCTTGATGATGGAATTAGAGAATAATAATAATGATTAGCCAAAATTGTTAGTCACTAGGTTGTTTGCTAATTTTGAGATATTTTGTGGTTTTGGGAAGCAAACATTTGGAATGGCCATATATACTTTGAAAAGGTTAATGGAAATAATGTTTTAAATGCACTTTTTCTTGAAAATCTATATAATTAACCGGTATAATACTCGTATACCAGCATAATTCGAGCGTTGTTTACATAGTTTAGAATAGTACGACATTTTGATTGTGTAAATATTATATAAGATATATTTTTGTAAAATATATATTAGATAATTGATCTATATAACTGTTTCTTATTAAACTTTTATTTTATATATTGGTAACAAATAGACGTGTTTTTGGATCAATAACATATTTGTCTCAAACGCTTTCGTTTATATTAAATTAAAAATCGAGAAGAATTATAAGAAAATTGAATTAAAATAAAGTTTTGACTAATTAATAATAGGTTTAAATATAGTTTTAGTTCATTTATTATAATTAATTTGCAATTTTAGTTTTTCTATTTCTAATTCATAATTTTAGTCTCCTATTTTAACGGATTCGTAATTTTAGTCACTCTATTTCTAATTTTCCAATTTTAATCC
>JBBPBR010000008.1:14078121-14117000 GCA_037974775.1 Cicer pinnatifidum
GATGAAGACATGTTATGACAAACTTTTAGACAATAAAATTCTTTATATTAGAATACAAATATTATATTTTAATAATAATAATATTCCATTTTTTTTAAAATTTATTTAGTAACTTTCTTTTAAAAAAAATATTGCAATGCATTGAATAAATAAAATATTAGTATTTCATCTTAATAATATCTTAAAAATGTGTTAATATTTAAAAATAAATAATAATTCTTTTTATATGAAAGTAATGAATTTTTAAATGAATTATATTAAATTGTTTATAATGATAACAAACACAAGTCTCGAAAAATAAGTCCCCATAAAAAAAAAAAGTGGGAATATTAGTGTTAAATTGGGTAAAGGCTGATGTATTGATGCACGATGAATTAAAATGCTTAAATGCATGATTAATAAGTTAAAATTAAATAGTGTTTGATGCTATATAGTCATTGTTTTATTGATACTGTTGATTAATATTCTTGTTATTTTATTAAGTAATAAAATAGTCGAGTAGTTCAATGCTTCATCGAATTCTTTTATTTTTTCTTTCGAAAATGCTAATATGCACGAATAAGATTTCGTTTGAATCTCGCGGATGAGTATCACAGTATTTAGATTTAATTTTTCAAACTTCTCTTAGATTTGTTTCTCGTCTATCCCATATATTCATAACTATTTGGGTTACTTTTACTTGTATGATATTTTTGTTTTTATTTAGAATTAAATACATCTTTTGTTTCTACAAATTATTTTTAGGGTTTTTTTTTCAATAATTTTTTTAATTTTTTTTAATCTAAATACTCTTTTTTGAAAACTATATATTAAAATGTCTCTTTTTTTTCCTACCTTACAAGTCGTCATTTGCAAATGCGACTTAAGCAATTTTATTTTTTTTAAAAAAATTTCAATTTTTTTTTCAAATAAAAAAAATATATAAACACAAATTTTAAATTAGATAGATTGACTAAATTTGTGTGTAACATTTGGACAATGTTTTCGAGTATAACCAGTTAACCAACATAGTCCACATTTTCTTGACAATTTTTTTTAACGTCCATTTTAGTTGTAATACATGTACTATTTGGACGACCTTTTTTAATTATCTGCATTTCAGGATTGTGATACAATGTTTCAGCTTCATATGTGGGCCAATATCCTTCAGTAGGTATCGGTGGAAACTCTTCTTTGTAGATGTTAAATACATTAACAACCTTGTACACGTCAGTGAGAAGTACTAAATAGTTTTGACGAGCGTAAGAATATGCAACTATGACATGTTAACAAGGCACGTGTATAGCCTGATTTTTTTCGCAATCACACCATTTTCTTTGAAGGTTGACTTCAAAATGACAAATTGGTACCTCTCTTGGGTTTACTGTTTCATGCACCATGAAAAAATAACAATTTCGGTTGAATTGCATGACTTGGCGAGTATTAGATTTACCAAATTCATATTTAATCTTGTCCATGCAATCGTCTGAGTATACTCGACCATAAGCTAATTATGTCTGATATTGTTGTTCCCTTTCTGCATATAAAACTCTCAATCTATAGTATGTTGATTGTACCAAAGCAGTGATTGGGAGATTGCGTGTACCCTTGAGCATTGCGTTGATTGACTCATAAATATTTGTTGTCATGTGTCCCCATCGTCAACCTTCAAAATACACCTTAGTCCATTGTTATGGGGGGATATTGTCGATCCATCTTAAAGCCTCTGGATTTGCCATCCTGATTTCATTGCAGTAATATTTGAATGATAGATCACTTAATGCATATCCTGTTATAAATGATGTAAAAATTGTCAAGTATTATAAAGTGATAAGTGGAAAATATACTAAGAAGAATTAGATCATTACCCATACAAACAAGTTTTCTTTGAAGTTCCTTGTCCTTGAACTCTCTCATGAAATTTTATACAATGTGTCGGATGCAGTATACATGTGTTGACGGAGGATCATGTCAACCATTATTTGGATTATTATAAACACTTTTAATGGATTCGTGTCTATCTGAAATCAAACAAATGTCGACTTGAGGTGTTACACGCCTTCTTAGATTTTTCAAAAAAAAAATTAATCTCCAAGCACCCCCTGTCTCACCTTCCACAAGTGCATAAGCAATGTGAATTATATTTTTGTTTCCATCTTGTGCAATGGCAAGCGAAAGAGTCCCCTTGTACTTGTCGTACATCCAAGTTCCATCCACTAAGACAAATGGTTTACAAAATTTAAACCCAAATATGCACAGAGGAAAAGCCCAGAATAGTCGTTTGAAATATTTTGACCCCTGTAACAGAGTATTATCAGAATATGCAAGTGATACTTTCATTTCCATAATAGTTCCTGGAAGAAATTTTTGCATAGCCAACAACCACCTTGGAAGGTCATTGTAAGACTTTTCCCAGTTCCCATAAACCGTTTCAATAGTTTTGTTCTTTGCCATCCATGCCTTTCTATAAGTGATTGTGTAGTTGTATCGTTCCCGAATATGTGCAATGATCACCTTCACTTTAATTGATGGATTAACTTTCAAAAGCAACTTTATGCTTTCGCATATGATGTTAGATTCAAGTTTGGTATGATCCTGTGACATAGAGGAATTTGCTCAATTGTGGGGCCCCTTCAAACGACCAATCACCCATTGCTTACTTTTTTGGCTTAGCAAAGCCCTGCATTTGAACAAGTATTGTGGATTTACACATTTAATTACATACCTGTATTGATCATATTGCACTACACGGTAATTGAGTGAGTGTTTTATATGATAATGCTTAATTGCAAGTTGACAATCTAGTTTGCTATTAAACTTCATTCCAATCTCAAGAGATGCATCTAATGGAGGTGGTTCATTATAAGGCATATCAAATTCAGAGGATTGGTAAGCATAATCCAAGTTTTGATTATGCATATGGAATGGTGGATCATATGACATTGCAATTACATGAGTTTCTCACTCTAGATCATCGTCATTGTCATCATCCTCGTCCTCTTCTTCGTCAAAGTATGTTTCTTCTTCACTCTCTTCACTTATTTCTTGTTGATCAAAATCAGTGACATCACCTAGTGGAATATATGGTTCAGGTTGAGATGGTTCAGGTTCAGATGTTACAACCCGATCAAAGTATGTTTCGGGTTGGTATGGATCAGGTTGGTAAGATTCATAATTTTGAAAAGAATACGTGTTTTGTGTTTGAAAATTGTATTCAAGGTGAGGTGTGGTTGATGATGATAGTTGACCAACATCGTATAATGGATTACCATCCTCAAACGTGACATATAACTCGATAGAATCGTGTTGCAGCCATTGTTTATGAACATCAAACATGAGTTTAACATCTTCGTCGTCTTCAACATTTAACAATTCATAATGAACTATGTAAGACCCATAATTTTTAAGTGTATTTTATGTATTTTGGTGTATTTTCGGTATTGAACTCATAGGCTTTTTAGCCAAAGTTATTAATATTTTGAAGTTTATATGTCCAAGAAGATATTTTGATGCCTGATTAGAATTACTCATCGATAAATAAATTAAATTAACTGCGGTGAATCTTTTGCGAAGAGTTTAATGCGTTATGGGCGAAATGGTAATTTAACAAATATCTAGATATTTTTAGATATTTGTTAGTTATATTATATAAATAATGAATATATAGGAAAGGAAGGGAAGGAATTGGAGGAAAAAGAAAAAGAAAGGAAAGAAATAGAAAGAAAGGAAAATAGAAGGAAGGAAAAACAGAGAAAGAAAAATATCTTCTTCCTCCCCTGCCTCGCGTGTGTTCCATTTCCTCCCTCCTCCATCTTCTTCCATTTTCGTTGTTTTTGCTTCCTTTGAGTTCGAAATTGATAGTGGGTGATAGGACAAGGATTTCTCAACTTCACTCTTCACCTTTGATTCGAAAACGAAGAAAAACGGTATTAGGGATTCAAACACAAATCTCCCCGTTTCATCTAGATCAAAGCGTCGTTTCAAGAAGTGATAGAAGGGAAGGTTGCTCACCTCCGTGCTACGGTGCTAGTGGACCAATTTTGGAAGCGGCGTTGCGAGCGGAAAATTTACCGGATTTACTCACGGTGCCGTAATCGCACGTTAGAGCTAACGTTAAGGTAAGAGCTCCTTCCAAACTTTTAGTTTGCATTTAGGGACTTACTTGTGGTTGTGTGGAAAAGAATTTGGTTAGGGTTTAAGTAATGTTTTGTGGAGAATGAATTTTAAACCCATTATGTATGATTTCGAGTATATGAAACTTGTTGTGTTTGAGTGATGGATTGTGTTAATTTGTGTCGTCGTACTTGGCGTGTTCTTACTTGATGGTTGTTGAATGATGTGATTTGGTGTGAATCGTTCCTTGATTTGGATATTATGTTCGAGATTGTTTGGTGTGAAATTTGAAAACCATTAGAGTTAAACGAGTATTAAGAATGGTGAATCTCTTAACGTCTCGTTTACTTAATGTGTGTTTTGGAAAATTGTTCAAGTTAAATGAGAATTAAGAATGGGGAATCTCTTAATGTCTTATTTACTTGAAGTTTGTTTTGAAAATCGTTTAAGTTAACTGAGCGTTAAGAATGAGGAATCTCTTAATGTCTTGGTTACTTAATGTTGTTTTGAAAACCATTAAGTTAAATGAGTATTAAGAATGGGGAATCTCTTAATGTCTTGTTTATCTAATGTGTACTTGTGAAAATCGTTTAAGTTAATTGGGCGTTAAGAATGGGGAATCTCTTAATGTCTCGGTTACTTAACGTTTGTTTTGGAAAAATTGTTTAAGTTAAATGAGAATTAAGAATGGGGAATCTCTTAATGTCTTGTTTGCTTAATGTTTGTTTTTGAAAATCGTTTCAGTAAATGAGCATTAAGAATGGGGAATCTCTTCATGTTTTGTTTACTGAATGTTTTGTTGTGGAAATCGTTTAAGTCAAAAGTATATTAAGAATGGGGAATCTCTTAATATGTCTGTTTGCTTAACGTTTGGCGTGCAAATCGTTAAGTTAAATGAGTATTAAAAATGGGGAATCTTTTAATATCTGCATTTACTTAACGATTGTTGTGAATGGAGTTAGTGTATGCTCATGCATTTCATTTGGTAAATTGTGCTGACCCGTGATAGGTGGCACCTCGGTAAACTGTATTGACCCGTGATAGGTGGTACGTTTACGATTTACTTTTTGGTAAGTTGTGCTGACCCGTGATAGGTGGCACCTCGGTAAGTAGTACTTTGGCCTGTGATAGGCGGTATCCTTACGACTTACGCTTTTTCTTTTAGTAAATCGTGCTGACCCGTGATAGGTGGCACCTCGGTAAACAGTACTGACCCGTGATAGGTGGTACGTTTATGATTTACGCTTTTTAGTAAATCGTGCTGACCCGTGATAGGTGGCACCTCGGTAATTGGTACTTTGGCCTGCGATAGGCGGTACAATTATGATTTACGGCCCTTCGAGGAGGGTTTTGGTTTGGAATTCCGAGTCCATGCATTTTGGCATATACGCATTGCATTAGGGTGCTTGGCACACGAGTCGTGGTTGATTCAAATTATGATTGTGTTGATTTTGCTAAGTGCTATGTTTTGAACTTATGTGTAAGTGTGTTTGATGCAAATTATGATTGTGTTGATTTTGCTAAGTGTTATGTTTTGAACTTATGTGTAAGTGTGTTTGATGCAAATTGTGATTGTTTTGATTGTACTAAGAGTTATGTTTTGGATTTGTGTGATAGTATGTTAGATTGTAAAACGTTTTCGAAACTCGTAATGTCGTGGTGATTGTATGGGTATTGCTAAGTGTTAAGGTTTGGAGTGGTGTTTGAATGTGATTGAGTTAGTTTATGAATTTTTGAAAGAATACACAGGGAAATCGATTTACCCAATCGATTTGATGAGTTACAGGGGCCCTGTCCTTCACGAAATCGATTTACCCAATTCGATTTTGTAACATGTTTTTCAAAACCATTTAAGAAATCGATTTACCAAATCGATTGGATTCATTACAGGGGCTCTGTCTTCCAGGAAATGGATTTACCCAATCGATTGAGTCAATCGATTTACCCAATCGATTGATTTAAGCCCAGAGTTCAATTTTCACTAGAAACTTTCAGGAAATCGATTTACCCAATCGATTGAGTCAATCGATTTACCCAATCGATTGATTTAAGTCCAGAGTTCAATTTTCACTAAAAACTTTCAGGAAATTGATTTCCCCAATCGATTGGCTCAGTGGAAAATCTTATTTTGAGTTAGATAATTGATTTCTCAATTGATTTATCAACGTATTGGTCAGTTATGTATTACTTGATGGATTGAGAACTTTCTTTTGATTTCATTTACATTTGGCAAGCATTACATGAACTTTTAGCATATGGAAAATCCTTCTAAGATGCATGATAAGTTGAGAAGGTTATTTGTGCATTTAAAAGCTTAAATGTTATGTGTTAATTGTTAATTTTCGGTTGGTGACCCTTTACAACTATTGTAGAAATCTGGGCTTTGCCCTCAGATGAGAGTCTGGATGATCCTACCGGTTCGTACCCTCCGGATGGGAATGTGGATGGGAATGTTTGATTGGAGCTACGTTAGGAGGATCTCACGGGGCGCGTGGAGATTACTCAAGGCGTATAGTTTTTGTTTTGTATAGAATGATCAGACTAGGCTGTCACCCAGGACACATATGTCTTTCTTTTGGGCTACTTTATGTTAAGTTGGAAGGATGTACATGTACTATTGTTGACATCAGGACATGCTTTGGATTTATATTTTGAAAAACTTTTCCGCTGTTTGTAAATTATAATGACTAAATTATATATCCAAAGGCTTTTCCTTATGTACTTACTCTGTTTTATTTAAGTTCTTTTGAAAAAAAAAATACACCCTCGCTTTGAAAAACGGGGTGTTACAAACTAGGCCTTGTTCAAATGAGCCAAGATGTCGAAAAAATATATTAGACACCCTTTTATTATCTAACTTCAACTTTGTTTCAATTTTTTTCTTCAAGTAAGTAAGGTTGCATCCAAAATGAATTCGAATAGCTTTTTTTCCCCTCACTTTTGAAATATTTACCAATATCTTGTCTTTCACATATTTCACCATTGTAATAAATCAGAAAAACTACATTTTTTGGTGCCATTGATATGATATAAGAAATTAAGATTGATATGATATAAGAAATTGAGATGAAATATAGTGAAAATAATATATCATACTTATGCATGGACTCCTACAATCAATTGTGATATTGTGATACATGCACTTCTACCATCTTGTGATACACTGAATCCTGCCATCTTGTGATACACGGATTCCTGCATGCTGTGACATGCTTTGGCAATTCGCCTTTCCCAAAGGCGACCTCGTGACATATCCTTTGGCAAATCGCCATTTCAAAAGGAGACCTTGCGACAAGATACCTGCAAGTCGCCATTCCAAAAGGTGACCTTGAATAATGCTTTAAGAAATCGCCTTTCCAACAACAATTTGGCTGGGAATTATAATATATTCCCACACATTGG
The DNA here is from genome assembly GCA_037974775.1 of Cicer pinnatifidum. Lineage (NCBI taxonomy): Eukaryota > Viridiplantae > Streptophyta > Magnoliopsida > Fabales > Fabaceae > Cicer > Cicer pinnatifidum. Next base: position 14,085,616 of record JBBPBR010000008.1, read on the forward strand.
GAAGTTGCAAAAACGTGATAATCTATCCCGTCCAGTCTAATCCTCTCCAACGTGTTTATTTTCAAAGTGCTTTCTTGTGTGAAGCCATGCATAGGATTCTATTGATCATTGAAGTCCTTAATTGGACATGTATATATTTAAATATACATATTTCTTCTTTATAATAGGCCAAGTTTATGATCATATTTCTTCACTCTTCTTTATATTTCTTCACAACTTCACTCTTCCACTCTTTAAAAATACATATTTATTCTTTGCTCTTAGTCACAATTTTATAGTCATCTAAATGAAATTGTTATGAAATGATGATAATCACAGATCAGCGCTACACCACATTCAAAATTTTGTAAGCAATGCAATACTTTATATTATATTTTTAATATTTTCTTATATATTTGATACTAAGTTTCATTCTAAAATATAGTTTTATTATAATTCTTGTAAATGTAGGATTCATATCATTATAATATGTTCAAATATATTTTTAATCTTTTCTTATTACAGGATTCATCTCAAAATTTAAGATCAATTAACCATAAACACATTGCACCAAATTATTTAATAATTCCATTGTTGAATCAAGCTGGGTTTGGTAACGTATCACAAATAGAAAGTTATAAAATACACAATTCACTTATTACTGCTTTAGTTGAAGAATGGAAGCTTGAAACCCACATGTTTCATCTTCTAACGGATAAATGTACCATAACATTAGAAGATGTTGCATTACTACTTGACTTACGTGTTGGGGGGTAAAGCAGTAACTAGATCAACTATGGTATCATGGACAAATGATTTTTTAGATGTGTTAGGAGTCATGCCACTTGAATCTCAAAGAAAAATGAAATTTATAAAATGAAATTGGCTAAGAGAAACATTTTAAATGTTAACTCCATAATCAACGAATGAAGAAATAATTATACATTGTAGAGTATACATTTTAGAATTGATTGGCGGTATATTAATGTCTGACAAATTCCACAATAGAGTACATATTATGTGGTTGCACTTGTTGAGAGATTTGTGAGAGACGGGATAATATAGTTGGGGTTCAGCATGCTTGGCAACACTTTATAAAGAATTGTGTTGTGCATCTGAACCAGATGTTATATCGATCAGTGGATGTTCACATCTACTTCAAATATGGGCATTGTACCATATGTCATTTCTTGCACCAATAAGTAATCATGAGCCTCATAAGGTAAATATCAAAAAGGTAAATATCAATCAAAATAACAAAAAAGGTAAATCTTAAGCCTCACTAACATTCAAATTTATTTTCATAGATATAGTGGAAAGGGTATGAAATTTGGCGATACACCTCGTTGTAATACCGCTAGATATCGATCAAAATTTGATCACATGACTGTTAACGATGTAATATATTAAAACATTACTTTATTTCTATTATTTTATTTATTCTTATGCATATATTACTAACAAACTTGTTGTATATCAGTTTCTCTAGAGGCCCTACCTACATCTAACATACGATAGTCCATAAGACAATTGGCTATGGAATGCATCTACATATTTGATTTATTTCTACATAATAGAAATGCATCAAACCGATAGAGTGAAACTATAATTTGGACTACCTCAAGAAATTCCACATCCCCCGAGGAACATGAGAAAGTATCATAAGGTAGATTTGCATAAACAAGTTGACTATAGTTGGGCATTATTCTACGAAAATGAGAACAAAGAGTGGAATGAACGAGAGAATCATATTTTTCATGGTCAAACTCTAAATGTTGAATTTAAACCAAGTTATGAATACATGGTTTGATTTTGCAAAAATTATATACGGTTTAATCCACTCAATCCTCCACCACAATCTAACCAACACTTTTTTTTAGGAATCAATGTCCAATACAACACAACAAAATCAATATTATATACCAACACCTCCTGACACTCAAGCGCCTCCTCATACTTTTACCCACATACCACATCCTCATACTTTTACCCACACACCACATAAGAAGAAGAAGAAGACACTCTCTAGTAACTTTCAAATTCCTTAGGTTTGTAGTTTATATATTTATATTATCTAAGGCGAAAAACTGACGGTGGGACATGTCAATTGTGTTGGTTGTCTAAGTGTAGGTTCTTTGGATGCTTAGTTAAGCATGTGTGGTGTTAGTGGTTGCTGTTAGAAAATGTTTTAGTGTCATTGATCCGTGATATTACATATTCAAAGAGTAATGTTATATAGTTAGTAGTAGTAAGGTTACCACAAACTTCACTAGAGATGTGTGGCTAACGCGACTGACATTCATATAGTGACTCTTTAGTGTAGTAGGATATTGTAGGTTATGGTTAACGACTCATCACTTAGGATGATAATTAAATATATTTTGGAATATTTATTATGATGTTTTCATGAATTATCTACTCTATGTGATAAATGTTTATATTTTATATGTGACTGTGGTTGTAATATGTTGATTTGATATAAGATTATGTATTAGAATGAATTCATATCATCATAGGATAGAAAATTCTGTGTGAGATATTGATTGTTTGAGCATCAATAGATAAGGTGTAATTAATCATAAAATGAGAATATGATAACTTGTAGAGGTCTATTTAGGAAATATTTAATAAAGAGGTCATCTCAATAGTTGGCATAGTCACGATCCAAGAGGTATGACTTACGACCACCGGCTATTGTGAAAATATTTTTATAAAATAAAAGACGAGGTCATATTGACAACAAAAAGTGTCATAATTCATGAGATGATAAAGAAATGAGAAACTTATTAATTTTTATTATGTTTTGGTGTAGTTCACCACAATGTGTATAAACACACAAAGGTGATTGCTGGACAAAATCTCGATGGGGATATTATTTTAAAGCTAGATTGGTAGGATAATGTTAGGTTTATGTGATACATACATATTTTTCTTGTTATCGACTTATAACACTTATACTCTACGTGAAGTCAGGTGGCATTTCTTTTTAGAGGATATTGGTGGCACAAAGGTCATGTGATAATTTGATTATGATATTAGAAGACGTCCCTAACAACGTCAGTGGCCCAAGTATGCATTGACATGAATTCAAGTAGTAAGGACCTGATTTGAGATAAAATATAAGAGATATTTGTTTGTTTGCTATGTATTACAAAAATGTACTTAATTATTTCATTCCCATTTTGATGGTTGTGTGTATATTTTATCCTTCTCGTTTGCTTGTTGTGTTTGTTGTACTACCTTATAGACCCACAACTAGAAGAAGATGACAAGCTCAATACAAATGCACTTGGTGAGGAGCTTGGGGTTCCCATTTTAAAGTGATCTAGTCATCCAGTACAATGTAGAGGATGGTTGACAGGCTGAGGCAATTGCAGCGATTTCCATAAACGTTGGGAATGTGACATATACCTGTAGGTGTAGGGACATGGATGATGCCCATTGAATGGGTCTCGTCACAATCATTAACACCTTCTAGTTCATGCTATTTGGGAAGCTGATAGGGCGACCGATGTTCTTCAGACTTAGACTTACCAACGTCAAACAAGTGGCGATGCTCGTGCCTATCGTGTGTTATATTCTCATAGGGGATATTTACGTGGGACGTCATCCTCAATCACATTTAGGGTGTCTGAGTAAGCTCTAAGGCCACCCTAGTTTAGTTTTCATGGAATGCAAGGGACTGACACTAAAGTGTTGATAGTTGGACATTAACCTGTCCTTTTTTTTGAGTACTTTTTGACTAGTTTGGAGTCTTTACTTTTGGGGATGTTAGATGTGTATATATATATATATATATTCATATTTTCGTATCTACTTCTTGTTTGTGACTAATTATTTTTGTAAAAAAAATTGGGAATGATGAAACACACACACACCCATATATAATATTCTTGTTTTTGTATCTATGTCTTGTTTGTGATTGATTATTTTTACGAAAAGAATTGGAAATGATGAAACACATACACACACACTCACACTTACAAAAACACACCCATTTAGGACATATATTTGGTCTGAAATCACATATTTTAATCGTTTCTTGTTCTTTTATTTTTGGTTTTTGGTTTCGTTGTCTTTGTTCAACGTGGTGTTTGATCGTCACCTGTGTGTGGCGTTTCATTTTATCTTCTTGTTGCAGTGTTCTTTGATTCAAAATGACATAACAACTTCGATCAGGTGCAAATTCAATCAATGATTTTGCTAGCTATTAGAAACATTACATCTTCAAAGGCATAGGTACTCCGGACATCTCAATTTTGTTATTTTCGTAGCCTTTGTCACATTTGTAGATATTTTGGCATTCTATGCTATTTACGTGAAAGTTATGAGTTTGTTTGCATATTTATCCTTTTTGGATTTAACGATTTTGAATTGTAATATTCTCAATCAATGTAATTTCTATCAAATGGATTGAATGAATATTGTTTTTAGTCAAAAAGAGTATGGTAAACGTCTACTGTTGATTTTAGAGACATATTCACTTGAAGTGTATTCAATAACTTTGTCATACCTAATTAAGTTTACAAGCATATGAAAGACTCAATTTATATAAAGTATGTGTTACAACATATTTGCATGGTTCACTTGATATGATGCTTATATGAAACTCGATGACATAATTTATTTTTGTCAGACATAAAATTCATACTCTTGAAGAGATGACTTAATCAAAATGAATAAATCTCTTTATCTACTCAAACAATCTATGCATATTGTATAATACTCTTAATGAATATTTTCAAACGAGAGATATGAGAATGCCATAATTTTTCCATTTTTAAGAAAATATTTTGAAATAAATTTGTTATAAATAATGTTTATGTTGATGATATAAAATCATAATTCCTAAAGAGCTTATGAAATATTTTGATTAAAGAAAAATGGAAGATGACAGACTTAAAAAGGAAAATGATTACGTATTGAGTATTTGAAGAATAATATTTTTTGTAAATCATGAAGCTTATATAGAAAGAGTGCTAATATTGTTCTACATGGATAAATAACATTTCTTGTGTAATCCAATGAGAACTAATTGGTCATGAAATACCATACTAAGTATACATATTATGGTATATTATTTGTTGTTAAATTATCGTCAAATATTTAATTTGTTATCTGAGAGATGCATGTTATTTGTCTAATCCTTTCAATGAAATTTTGGTACTAGAGAGAAGTTGAAATGTATTTTGGTTGAGGTGTATGGTTCAACACATGCAAGAGACTTATATTCATACTAGAATAGCTCAGTTGAAAAAATATATTCTTATAAAGTCATAGTCAATTGAAACTTTTAAGCAATTATTATAGAAGACATGATTGGAGGGAGATAATTATAATTTGTACTCTTTTTCTTTTAACCATGGCTTTGTTTCATCGGGATTTCTTGGTAAGGTTTTTAATATGGCAGTTCCCACAAAAATAATGTTGTACTCTTTTTTCTTCACTATGATTTTTTCTCATGGGGTTTTTTCTTACTAAGATTTTAATAATATATATTTTTAATGAACATACAAGGGAAGTGTTGTGAATAATTACAAACTAATGCGAATGTAGATCTTCCTACCTCCTATAATTTTCATAGTTAAAAGTCACTCACTCCACTATGTTAAAGGCCAGTCACTTTATTATTTTAGTGCACCTATTAGTAGATTTTTTTGTATATTTGTGAGATACAAGAATTGTACCCTATAAAAAGAACTCATGTGATCGTGTAAGAATGCACCTTGATAAATACAATACAATACAATACAATACAATACAATACAATACAATACAATACAATACAATACAATACAATACAATACAATACAATACAATACAATACAATACAATACAATACAATACAATACAATACAATACAATACAATACAATACAATACAATACAATACAATACAATACAATACAATACAATACAATACAATACAATACAATACAATATAATACAATACAATATAATACTATGATATTATCTCTTATCTATTATTTCTTTTTCGTTATGTTGATTCTTCTATAATTTTATATCAAGTATTGTTATAGAACTTTCATTTCCCCATGCCTTTATTTTAGTTTATATTCTCTTAACGTTCTCAAATTTAAATACATATTTAATCAACTATTTTGGATCTATATATTAACAAAAAAGTACACTAAAAATTGGCAAATTCATACACACATTAAAAAAATTATAATTATTTTTTTTCAGAAACTATAAAGAGAGCATAATTTTTTTTATATAAATGTGTTATGTGAATTTTGAAATTAGAGGAAGGCAGAACCATTCCTCATTACATCCCCAAAAAATGTCAGCAACACATTTTTGAATACATATTTTTCAACATGCGCTCTTTCATTGGTTATAATTGTTGGTACCAGTAACCTCTGTTAAATGAAAATTATGCGGAAGATTACCTATTTTTAGAGATATGCGCAACAGTTTAACAAATCGTACATTTATTAAACATAGCATCAAATAAGGTCCCAAAACTACAATACAAATGAATGCACAAAGTATATGGATCAAAGAATATATTGAGAGATGCACCAGTTACGTTTATTTTTCAAGATATTGATTCACATACAATCATGCTGGAAACAGTCTTTCATGTAATATCAAAATATGCAGAAAGATATTCAAGTACTCAATCAATATCAAACAAATACACAATGCAGACATTAAAAAGAGATAAGGGTAAGAAAGATTGTACGCAGTGATTTATACTGGTTCAGCCGTTGTTGAACGACCTACGTCCAGTCCCAAGATCAAATCCAATCTTGGCCTTTCCAATAGAATATCTCAGAATCCGTTTACAGATGTTCTAGCTCCTCGCCTATCAATCTAAAACGATTCTTTCTATTCTATTCTTATCTCCCTGAATCCCAGAGTTTATCTCCCATAAACTCTTCCAAGATTACAGTCAAGTTTCTTCTTGATGAGACCTCTCAATCACAGAAGATAACCACCAGTTAAGACTGTATTTCTCAATGTTATTTGTTTTAAGAATTTGTTTACAGATGTATCTAAACAGAAATTACACAGAAATTTCTTCAGCAGTCTTCTTCTCTAAAGTTGTTTCTTCAGCAATCTTTCTCAGTTCTTGTTGATCATGAAAGATGAATCTTCATGACTGAAAAAGTAATGTTCAAAGTTATTTCACAGTGAGAAACAAAGATATCAGAAAGTTATGTGTACGTTGTTGTATATCTTAGAAGAAGAGAATGAAAAACAGTTTATATAGTTTCAGGAAAAACAACATATGCATCGATTTACCCAATCGATTCATTAAAGTCATAATGCTGGTTAATCGATTTCCTCAATCGATTTCGCGAGTCTTGTTTTTCTTGAATCTTGAAACTGTACATTCTAATCGATTTACTCAATCGATTATTTTAAGTAGTTCTTCAAACTTTGATGACAGTATATAATTAAATCGATTTGCAGAATCGACTTGATGTGTTTTGTTCAAACAACGAGATCAAAACCATCGATGTGCTTAATCGATTTAACCATTCAGTCATCTCTGTTTATAAAACTTTTATGTCAATCGATTGTGCCAATCGATTGTGGACTTTAAATCTGAAGTACTTTTCATCAGTTGGGTTATTCAATCGATTTACCAAGTCGATTGATACCAACATTTATAACACAGATGCATATAAACAGATTGTAGTAATCGATTGTGTATGTTCCAGACCTAAGTTATTTTGAAACTTGTTTTAGTGAATCGATTGGCCTAATCGATTTAGTAAACAGGTTTGGCTCTGGGACATTAACAATCGATTGTTTCAATCGATGTAGACAAAACAAAATTAAAGATGTGATTATTTCAATCGATTTGCCAAATCGATTGCCTGCAAAACGTGCTACTGACTTGCACATTTTAATTTCAGTAAGAATGTCAATCGATTTGTCTAATCGATGTAAACAATCAGTTCAGTCTTAGTGATTTACTCAATCGATGTGCCTAATCGATTTGTGGCAAACTGGCTCTCTGACTTGTACAATTTATTTTCCAATATGTGTACCAATCGATTTGGAGAATCGATTGATAGCCCGTTTGATTTCTTCAAGGATGTACAAATCGATTGTGCTAATCGATTGGGTAACACCAAACTTTATAAACTTATTCAACCCTATTATAGAATCGATTGTACTAATCGATGTGCTCATGGATCATCAAGATTTTGTTGATTCCTTGAGTTCCAAGCAATTGTCTCGAGTATGTAGGATTGAATTTGTTGTTCCTGAAATTTTTCTCAGTTGACAGTGTTAGATGTATTTCAAATTGGATGCTTGTCAATAACATCAAAAACGAACATATGTCTAACAATCTCCCCCTTTTTGATTTAAGTGACAAACATGCAATTTTAACTTGAGAAAAAAAATTCAAAGGAATTATAAGTAACAGTTTTAGTAGAGCTCCCCCTAAGTTCAATATTCATAGAGAGTAAAGATAAGGATTAGAGCAATAAAACTGATAAAATAAAGCAATAAAGAAATTACAGTTAGCACAAGTTATAATTTCTCTCCCCCTTTTGTCAGTTAAGGCAAAAAGTGGTGAAAGAGAAATGTTTGCTCCCCCTGAGGTTGTAGCAAACCTGAATACTGCTCTACAAAGAATCTAGAAAAGATTAGTAATAACAAGTAGTAATGCCAGTAATATTATAACTTAGTTGAAAACAATTTTGGAATAGTGTACAAAATATAAACAGATTATGGCGCGCACTAGACAATATGAAAATGAAATGCAGCAGTTGAAATGATTAACAATCTCAAGGTGTTTTGTGGATCTCAAGCATACCTGCAATAGGATTAGAATTTGCATTCAGGTCCCCAATACAAATTGGGTCCTGGGGGGTTAATTTTAACATCTTGTGTCTTCATTTTCCAAATCTGTTTACATCCTCTATTGGCAAGTCTTTTAAATTTGCAATTGTAAACAAAATGTCCTTTTCTACAACAGAAATGACAAGTGACAGCAGAGGATGCAAACTGTTTCGGTTTGACAAAGACATTATGCAAATGACTAGACTTAGCATATTTTTGGTGATATTTAACATTTTCATAACCTATGCCATGTTTAGTCATATTCCTATTTGCATGCTTTTTGCTATTAAAACCAAGTCCAGATTTTATATTGACACTTCTCTGGTTGCTAAGAATATCATTTAGTTTATCCTTGCTACTAGAGAGTTTCAATAAATCAGACTTCAATAATGCAACAGAATTCTCAAGATCAATGCATTTGGCAGATTTATCATGTGAGTCCTTTTTCAGTTGTTCACATAAGTCCTCAATCTTTTTATAATCATTTTTCATTTGATCATGCAATTTACATTGTTGTTCAAGCATTTTCTTAGTGTTTACTAATTGCTTAACAGATTTAACATATTCAGCATGCAGTTCGTTAAATGCATCTTGCAGTTCATCAAAAGAAGGATTATATTGAGAGCTTACCTCACTTTCTGATTCAGAATCCGTTTTAGCCATAAGACACAGATTCGCTTCTTCCGTTTCAGAAGATGTGGACGAATCTTCATTGTCATTCCACGCAATGTATGCTTTTCTGTTTTTCTGAGCTGGTTCCTTGCCTTTAGGTTTGGAATTTTTGTTCTTGTTCTGCAGCTTGTAACAATCAGCTTTTATATGACCAGGTTTGCCACATTCGTAGCATGTAACTGTTATACTGTCATTGTTTTTCGAGCTGGATTGCTTTCTGAATTTACTGTCTTTCTTTTTCAGAAATTTCTTAAATCTTTTGACAAGTAGTCCCAGTTCAAGTTCTTCATCATCCTCACTGCTTGATTCATCTGAGCTGGTCTCATGTTCAGATTTGGACTGTTGTGTTTGGGCTTTCAACGACAATCCTTTACGTTTCCTGTCAATTTGCTCAGCTTCATTTAGTCGATGTAGTTCCATCTCATGCTCTCTCAGTTTTCCAAACAATGTAGCTATTGTCATGCTTCCTAGATCCTTGGATTCTGCAATGGCAGTGATTTTTGGCTGCCATTCTCTAGTCAAACATCTCATTATTTTACTAATTTGCTGATCATTATCAATCTCTTTGCCTAAGGCATTCAGGTTGTTGACTATGTGCGTGAATCGGGTCTGCATGTCGTTTACTGATTCTTCTTTCTTCATGCTAAACAATTCGTACTCGTGCATGAGAGTATTTATCCGAGCTCTCTTTACATCTGTGGTTCCTTCATGCGTTTGCTGAAGTGTATCCCACATTTGTTTTGTTGTTTTGCAATTTGAGACTCTGAAGAATTCATCATGACTCAAGGCTGCAGTTATAATGTTCTTTGCTTTGGCGTTGTACCCAACCTTCTTTTTGTCTTCATCAGTCCAGTCACTTTTTGGCTTTAGGATTGCTGATTCACCTGTACCTGCTATGGTTGGCACAAATGGTCCATTTTCTACAGCATCTAGAATATCAATACCACTAGCTTCAAGAAAAATTAACATGCGTTGTTTCCAATACATGTATGCGGCCCCGTTAAAAGCGGGAGGCCTAGCTAATGATGCACCCTCTCCTAGGAAATCAGAGGTCATGATTTTTGATGAGAGTTACTCTAACAAAAATTGGCTCTGATACCAATTGTTGGTACCAGTAACCTCTGTTAAATGAAAATTATGCGGAAGATTACCTATTTTTAGAGATATGCGCAGCAGTTTAACAAATCGTACATTTATTAAACATAGCATCAAATAAGGTCCCAAAACTACAATACAAATGAATGCACAAAGTATATGGATCAAAGAATATATTGAGAGATGCACCAGTTACGTTTATTTTTCAAGATATTGATTCACATACAATCATGCTGGAAACAGTCTTTCATGTAATATCAAAATATGCAGAAAGATATTCAAGTACTCAATCAATATCAAACAAATACACAATGCAGAAATTAAAAAGAGATAAGGGTAAGAAAGATTGTACGCAGTGATTTATACTGGTTCAGCCGTTGTTGAACGACCTACGTCCAGTCCCAAGATCAAATCCAATCTTGGCCTTTCCAATAGAATATCTCAGAATCCGTTTACAGATGTTCTAGCTCCTCGCCTATCAATCTAAAACGATTCTTTCTATTCTATTCTTATCTCCCTGAATCCCAGAGTTTATCTCCCATAAACTCTTCCAAGATTACAGTCAAGTTTCTTCTTGATGAGACCTCTCAATCACAGAAGATAACCACCAGTTAAGACTGGATTTCTCAATGTTATTTGTTTTAAGAATTTGTTTACAGATGTATCTAAACAGAAATTACACAGAAATTTCTTCAGCAGTCTTCTTCTCTAAAGTTGTTTCTTCAGCAATCTTTCTCAGTTCTTGTTGATCTTGAAAGATGAATCTTCATGACTGAAAAAGTAATGTTCAAAGTTATTTCACAGTGAGAAACAAAGATATCAGAAAGTTATGTGTACGTGGTTGTATATGTTTTAAGAAGAGAATGAAAAACAGTTTATATAGTTTCAGGAAAAACAACATATGCATCGATTTACCCAATCGATTCATTAAAGTCATAATGCTGGTTAATCGATTTCCTCAATCGATTTCGCGAGTCTTGTTTTTCTTGAATCTTGAAACTGTACATTCTAATCGATTTACTCAATCGATTATTTTAAGTAGTTCTTCAAACTTTGATGACAGTATATAATTAAATCGATTTGCAGAATCGACTTGATGTGTTTTGTTCAAACAACGAGATCAAAACCATCGATGTGCTTAATCGATTTAACCATTCAGTCATCTCTGTTTATAAAACTTTTATGTCAATCGATTGTGCCAATCGATTGTGGACTTTAAGTCTGAAGTACTTTTCATCAGTTGGGTTATTCAATCGATTTACCAAGTCGATTGATACCAACATTTATAACACAGATGTATATAAACAGATTGTAGTAATCGATTGTGTATGTTCCAGACCTAAGTTATTTTGAAACTTGTTTTAGTGAATCGATTGGCCTAATCGATTTAGTAAGCAGGTTTGGCTCTGGGACATTAACAATCGATTGTTTCAATCGATGTAGACAAAACAAAATTAAAGATGTGATTATTTCAATCGATTTGCCAAATCGATTGCCTGCAAAACGTGCTACTGACTTGCACATTTTAATTTCAGTAAGAATGTCAATCGATTTGTCTAATCGATGTAAACAATCAGTTCAGTCTTAGTGATTTACTCAATCGATGTGCCTAATCGATTTGTGGCAAACTGGCTCTCTGACTTGTACAATTTATTTTCCAATATGTGTACCAATCGATTTGGAGAATCGATTGATAGCCCGTTTGATTTCTTCAAGGATGTACAAATCGATTGTGCTAATCGATTGGGTAACACCAAACTTTATAAACTTATTCAACCCTGTTATAGAATCGATTGTACTAATCGATGTGCTCATGGATCATCAAGATTTTGTTGATTCCTTGAGTTCCAAGCAATTGTCTCGAGTATGTAGGATTGAATTTGTTGTTCCTGAAATTTTTCTCAGTTGACAGTGTTAGATGTATTTCAAATTGGATGCTTGTCAATAACATCAAAAACGAACATATGTCTAACAATCTCCCCCTTTTTGATTTAAGTGACAAACATGCAATTTTAACTTGAGAAAAAAAATTCAAAGGAATTATAAGTAACAGTTTTAGTAGAGCTCCCCCTAAGTTCAATATTCATAGAGAGTAAAGATAAGGATTAGAGCAATAAAACTGATAAAATAAAGCAATAAAGAAATTACAGTTAGCACAAGTTATAATTTCTCTCCCCCTGAAAGAGAAATGTTTGCTCCCCCTGAGGTTGTAGCAAACCTGAATACTGCTCTACAAAGAATCTAGAAAAGATTAGTAATAACAAGCAGTAATGCCAGTAATATTATAACTTAGTTGAAAACAATTTTGGAATAGTGTACAAAATATAAACAGATTATGGCGCGCACTAGACAATATGAAAATGAAATGCAGCAGTTGAAATGATTAACAATCTCAATGTTCATTAATCAAAAAGAATTACATTCATCATGATCATTACAAAACGAAAGCAAAAAAAAAAAAACAAAGACAAACAAAACTAAGAAGCCTAAGGTCCTAAACGCCTAGAGATGCTGGTCCTCATTATTAGCAGGGGATGAGGCTGAGACCGCTGTATTAACCTCAGCAGGTGTCTCCTCACCATGAGTTGCAGCAACCTCTACTGGTGTTGGAGCAGGTTCTTCAGCCGCCTGTCTTCCTATTTCAACAACATCGCTGAAGGACAACTTAATGCCCAGATGTTCCTGAATAGCTGCCACGTCTTGCGCCATCTGATTTTGGTCTGCTTGAATCTTCTGAATAGCAGCTTCAATCCTTTCATGAGATGCCTCCATCTTAGCGTTGTGAACTGCTTGTGCTGCCATAAATTCAAGCAGTTTGGTGAGCACTTCCGATTCTGCTGAAACATTCTCCGCAGCTGGTTGTTCAACACCTTGCTGGGTTTGTTCAGTAGAAGTCTGAGGTCGCTTCCAAACTCCATTGACTTTTCGCAGCTGCATTTGGTTCACGATGGATTCACCAAATGTTAGGACGGTCTTCGAAACTTCTTCACCCTTCAGAGATACCTTGAAGTGAGTGAGAATCTTCGTGACGAGCTGTGGATACGGAAGTACCAACTTCCCTTGAGCAGCTTCTAGCATGTGCCTGAGAACAATCCATGCCCAGCTCATCTTGAGCTCTTTGCATAGACCCCACAGTAGCACGATATCCAGCCGTTGCACAACTGCGTGATTTCCGGAACGTGGAACCAGCATCCGGGTGAGGGCGTACATCAGCATTCGTTGCTGAACCTTCATCTGGCCTATAGGGAGTGAAACAGATTCCACGAACCCTTCGACCATAAGATCCTGCACAGCTGCTTGCCTATCCAGATACTCTTCCCATCCGTCGTCATCAGCGTCTGCTTCGGTGCTGCCATCCACTGGGTTTCCAAAGTAGGGAAGTCCCGACAGAGTAGAGAACTCTTCGAAAGACATCGAAATCTTCTTCCCTTTGACTGTTGCTTTGAAGCCGGTGTCGGTCATCTTGAAATTTGAGTAGAATATCCGAATAAGATTCGGATACGTATCAAGCGAACATGATAAGAAGTCTTCTAAACCATGAAACCGGAGATGGTTTTGAAACGAAAAACCATTACTGTCGAAGTAGCTGAAGTTCAAGACGCGAGCTTCGTGTATTTTCCGATTGACAAAAGCTTGCGGAAGTTTGAATTCATCAGCTTGATTAGGTGGAGGAGCAGTTGATTTCTTTGGAGTAGTCTTTTTATGTGGAGTATTCTTTTTCTTTTTCCTTTGCGATATATCCTTCATTGCGTCAGCGAGCAATTTTTCAGTCGGAGCTTCCTTTCTCTTTTTGGGTTTACCTTGATCAGGGGCAATACCTTTACCCTTATCTTGAGATGCAATCTTGTGTGTAGGTATTGGTACCCGTTTTGGAAGAGTGGGTGGTGGAGACGGAGTCCTCCCACTAGATGAAGAAGATGAAGGTGAAAGAGAAGGGGTTCGGGGTTGAGTTTGCTTAACACGAGCCATTAAAAAAAATTGTGACACGATGAAGATTTGAAGGAAAGAAAAGTGTTTGGGAGTTGAAAACAGAGACTTTTGAGAAATATTGCAGAAAATTGAAGTTGCAATCGATTAGGAAAAGTGATTGGAAAAGGATGGAAAATCGATTGTCACTGTTCCTTTTATAGAAAAAAAAATCCAGAAATCGATTTCTCCAATCGATTTGATGACCGTTACTGGGGAAGATCAACCAACAGAGCCGTTAGATCCTGCAACGGCTAGTAAAAACTGTAACGGTAACTATGCCAATCGATTACCCAAATCGATTCATGAAGTTACGCAATCGATTACCCAAATCGATTTCGTATCAACTTAACAGTTTTCACATCAGTTCAACTCAGAATACACTTCAAAAACTAACTCAGAGTCGATGTCCCCAATCGATTCTTTTTAAAAAAATCAACAAGCTCAATCGATTTCCCAAATCGATTTCGAGCAATTTCAGAAGACTTTCATCTCAGTTCAGAAGATACCTGCCTCAGCATCGATTTACCAAATCGATTCTTTTAAAGAAATAAAAACCACATATAAATCAATCGATTTCCCAAATCGATTTCGTGTTCACAGTTTTGATAAAAATAGACATATTATGGGTCACATCGATTAGGGCAATCGATTGTGTAACACATTTTCATGTGTAATCACAGGACAATCGATTTAGCAAATCGATTTGACACATAATTCAGATCTGACTAGGATCAATTATGCCTAATTTTATCCTAATGTGACGGAAGCTTTCCTTTGGCAATGCTTTGGTGAAGATGTCTGCTAGCTGTTCAGTTGTGTTGACGTATTCCAACTTGATATTCCCACACTGAAACTGATCTCGAATGAAGTGATGCCGAATCTCGATATGCTTGGTCCTAGCCAACTCTTCTAAAGACATATTCTTTCTCTCCACTACACCATTCTGCTGAGGTGTCCTAGGGGCTGAAAACATGTGATGTATGCCATTCTCTTCACAGTAAGTATCAAAAGAATCATTTTGGAATTCACCTCCATGATCACTCTTGATGGATATAATTTTCTGACTTGTTTCATTTTGAACTAATTTCGCAAACTTTTTAAAAACAGAAAAAGTGTCACTTTTATGAGTCAGAAAATACGTCCATGTGAAACGAGAATAATCATCGATCAACACAAATCCATACAAGTTACCACCAAAACTTCTAATCTGAGATGGTCCAAACAAATCCATGTGGATAAGTTGTAAAACCCTATTGGTTTTGACCATATCTATAGGGGGAAAAGAAGACTTAACAAGCTTGCTTTGCTCACAGGAGTCACACAGCCTATCTTTAGAAAACTTTCTATTGGGAAGGCCTATGACTAACTGCTTGCTAACAAGTCTATTCAGATGATCAATATGAATGTGTGCAATGCGTTTATGCCATAACCATGTTTCATCAGCATTTGATAATAAGCAACAGGCAGAATTAATAGGCATATCAGTTAAATCTAACATGTATATATTATTAACTCTATTACCTACTAATTTCATGCTTTTATCATGCTTGTTTTCAATTGTGCAAGAGAGTGGTGAAAAGCTTACTTGAAAGCCATTGTCACACAGCTGACTTATACTTAGAAGGTTATGTTTCAGCCCTTCCACATATAAGACATTTTTAATTATGGCAGTTGATTTGCTGCCAATGTTACCTTCACCGCATATCTTGCCCTTGTTGTTATCGCCGTACTTTACGAAACCACCTTCTTTCAGATTAAGGGACACAAACATTGATTTGTCCCCTGTCATATGCTTTGAGCATCCACTATCAAGATACCATTGGTGTTTTGTGGATCTCAAGCATACCTGCAATAGGATTAGAATTTGCATTCAGGTCCCCAATACAAATTGGGTCCTGGGGGGTTAATTTTAACATCTTGTGTCTTCATTTTCCAAATCTGTTTACATCCTCTATTGGTAAGTCTTTTAAATTTGCAATTGTAAACAAAATGTCCTTTTCTACAACAGAAATGACAAGTGACAGCAGAGGATGCAAACTGTTTTGGCTTGACAAAGACATTATGCAAATGACTAGACTTAGCATATTTTTGGTGATGTTTAACATTTTCATAACCTATGCCATGTTTAGTCATATTCCGATTTGCATGCTTTTTGCTATTAAAACCAAGTCCAGATTTTATATTGACACTTCTCTGGTTGCTAAGAATATCATTTAGTTTATCCTTGCTACTAGAGAGTTTCAATAAATCAGACTTCAATAATGCAACAGAATTCTCAAGATCAATGCATTTGGCAGATTTATCATGTGAGTCCTTTTTCAGTTGTTCACATAAGTCCTCAATCTTTTTATAATCATTTTTCATTTGATCATGCAATTTACATTGTTGTTCAAGCATTTTCTTAGTGTTTACTAATTGCTTAACAGATTTAACATATTCAGCATGCAGTTCGTTAAATGCATCTTGCAGTTCATCAAAAGAAGGATTATATTGAGAGTTTACCTCACTTTCTGATTCAGAATCCGTTTTAGCCATAAGACACAGATTCGCTTCTTCCGTTTCAGAAGATGTGGACGAATCTTCGTTGTCATTCCACGCAATGTATGCTTTTCTGTTTTTCTGAGCTGGTTCCTTGCCTTTAGGTTTGAAATTTTTGTTCTTGTTCTGCAGCTTGTAACAATCAGCTTTTATATGACCAGATTTGCCACATTCGTAGCATGTAACTGTTTTACTGTCATTGTTTTTCGAGCTGGATTGCTTTCTGAATTTACTGTCTTTCTTTTTCAGAAATTTCTTAAATCTTTTGACAAGTAGTCCCAGTTCAGGTTCTTCATCATCCTCACTGCTTGATTCATCTGAGCTGGTCTCAAGTTCAGATTTGGACTGTTGTGTTTGGGCTTTCAACGACAATCCTTTACGTTTCCTGTCAATTTGCTCAGCTTCATTTAGTCGATGTAGTTCCATCTCATGCTCTCTCAGTTTTCCAAACAATGTAGCTATTGTCATGCTTCCTAGATCCTTGGATTCTGCAATGGCAGTGATTTTTGGCTGCCATTCTCTAGTCAAACATCTCATTATTTTACTAATTTGCTGATCGTTATCAATCTCTTTGCCTAAGGCATTCAGGTTGTTGACTATGTGCGTGAATCGGGTCTGCATGTCGTTTACTGATTCTTCTTTCTTCATGCTAAACAATTCGTACTCGTGCATGAGAGTATTTATCCGAGCTCTCTTTACATCTGTGGTTCCTTCATGCGTTTGCTGAAGTGTATCCCACATTTGTTTTGCTGTTTTGCAATTTGAGACTCTGAAGAATTCATCATGACTCAAGGCTGCAGTTATAATGTTCTTTGCTTTGGCGTTGTACCCAACCTTCTTTTTGTCTTCATCAGTCCAGTCACTTTTTGGCTTTAGGATTGCTGATTCACCTGTACCTGCTATGGTTGGCACAAATGGTCCATTTTCTACAGCATCTAGAATATCAATAACACTAGCTTCAAGAAAAATTAACATGCGTTGTTTCCAATACATGTATGCGGCCCCGTTAAAAGCGGGAGGCCTAGCTAATGATGCACCCTCTCCTAGGAAATCAGAGGTCATGATTTTTGATGAGAGTTACTCTAACAAAAATTGGCTCTGATACCAATTGTTGGTACCAGTAACCTCTGTTAAATGAAAATTATGCGGAAGATTACCTATTTTTAGAGATATGCGCAGCAGTTTAACAAATCGTACATTTATTAAACATAGCATCAAATAAGGTCCCAAAACTACAATACAAATGAATGCACAAAGTATATGGATCAAAGAATATATTGAGAGATGCACCAGTTACGTTTATTGTTCAAGATATTGATTCACTTACAATCATGCTGGAAACAGTCTTTCATGTAATATCAAAATATGCATAAAGATATTCAAGTACTCAATCAATATCAAACAAATACACAGTGCAGAAATTAAAAAGAGATAAGGGTAAGAAAGATTGTACGCAGTGATTTATACTGGTTCAGCCGTTGTTGAACGACCTACGTCCAGTCCCAAGATCAAATCCAATCTTGGCCTTTCCAATAGAATATCTCAGAATCCGTTTACAGATGTTCTAGCTCCTCGCCTATCAATCTAAAACGATTCTTTCTATTCTATTCTTATCTCCCTGAATCCCAGAGTTTATCTCCCATAAACTCTTCCAAGATTACAGTCAAGTTTCTTCTTGATGAGACCTCTCAATCACAGAAGATAACCACCAGTTAAGACTGGATTTCTCAATGTTATTTGTTTTAAGAATTTGTTTACAGATGTATCTAAACAGAAATTACACAGAAATTTCTTCAGCAGTCTTCTTCTCTAAAGTTGTTTCTTCAGCAATCTTTCTCAGTTCTTGTTGATCATGAAAGATGAATCTTCATGACTGAAAAAGTAATGTTCAAAGTTATTTCACAGTGAGAAACAAAGATATCAGAAAGTTATGTGTACGTTGTTGTATATCTTAGAAGAAGAGAATGAAAAACAGTTTATATAGTTTCAGGAAAAACAACATATGCATCGATTTACCCAATCGATTCATTAAAGTCATAATGCTGGTTAATCGATTTCCTCAATCGATTTCGCGAGTCTTGTTTTTCTTGAATCTTGAAACTGTACATTCTAATCGATTTACTCAATCAATTATTTTAAGTAGTTCTTCAAACTTTGATGACAGTATATAATTAAATCGATTTGCAGAATCAACTTGATGTGTTTTGTTCAAACAACGAGATCAAAACCATCGATGTGCTTAATCGATTTAACCATTCAGTCATCTCTGTTTATAAAACTTTTATGTCAATCGATTGTGCCAATCGATTGTGGACTTTAAGTCTGAAGTACTTTTCATCAGTTGGGTTATTCAATCGATTTACCAAGTCGATTGATACCAACATTTATAACACAGATGTATATAAACAGATTGTAGTAATCGATTGTGTATGTTCCAGACCTAAGTTATTTTGAAACTTGTTTTAGTGAATCGATTGGCCTAATCGATTTAGTAAACAGGTTTGGCTCTGGGACATTAACAATCGATTGTTTCAATCGATGTAGACAAAACAAAATTAAAGATGTGATTATTTCAATCGATTTGCCAAATCGATTGCCTGCAAAACGTGCTACTGACTTGCACATTTTAATTTCAGTAAGAATGTCAATCGATTTGTCTAATCGATTTAAACAATCAGTTCAGTCTTAGTGATTTACTCAATCGATGTGCCTAATCGATTTGTGGCAAACTGGCTCTCTGACTTGTACAATTTATTTTCCAATATGTGTACCAATCGATTTGGAGAATCGATTGATATCCCGTTTGATTTCTTCAAGGATGTACAAATCGATTGTGCTAATCGATTGGGTAACACCAAACTTTATAAACTTATTCAACCCTGTTATAGAATCGATTGTACTAATCGATGTGCTCATGGATCATCAAGATTTTGTTGATTCCTTGAGTTCCAAGCAATTGTCTCGAGTATGTAGGATTGAATTTGTTGTTCCTGAAATTTTTCTCAGTTGACAGTGTTAGATGTATTTCAAATTGGATGCTTGTCAATAACATCAAAAACGAACATATGTCTAACAATCTCCCCCTTTTTGATTTAAGTGACAAACATGCAATTTTAACTTGAGAAAAAAAAATTCAAAGGAATTATAAGTAACAGTTTTAGTAGAGCTCCCCCTAAGTTCAATATTCATAGAGAGTAAAGATAAGGATTAGAGCAATAAAACTGATAAAATAAAGCAATAAAGAAATTACAGTTAGCACAAGTTATAATTTCTCTCCCCCTTTTGTCAGTTAAGGCAAAAAGTGGTGAAAGAGAAATGTTTGCTCCCCCTGAGGTTGTAGCAAACCTGAATACTGCTCTACAAAGAATCTAGAAAAGATTAGTAATAACAAGTAGTAATGCCAGTAATATTATAACTTAGTTGAAAACAATTTTGGAATAGTGTACAAAATATAAACAGATTATGGCGCGCACTAGACAATATGAAAATGAAATGCAGCAGTTGAAATGATTAACAATCTCAAGGTGTTTTGTGGATCTCAAGCATACCTGCAATAGGATTAGAATTTGCATTCAGGTCCCCAATACAAATTGGGTCCTGGGGGGTTAATTTTAACATCTTGTGTCTTCATTTTCCAAATCTGTTTACATCCTCTATTGGCAAGTCTTTTAAATTTGCAATTGTAAACAAAATGTCCTTTTCTACAACAGAAATGACAAGTGACAGCAGAGGATGCAAACTGTTTCGGTTTGACAAAGACATTATGCAAATGACTAGACTTAGCATATTTTTGGTGATATTTAACATTTTCATAACCTATGCCATGTTTAGTCATATTCCTATTTGCATGCTTTTTGCTATTAAAACCAAGTCCAGATTTTATATTGACACTTCTCTGGTTGCTAAGAATATCATTTAGTTTATCCTTGCTACTAGAGAGTTTCAATAAATCAGACTTCAATAATGCAACAGAATTCTCAAGATCAATGCATTTGGCAGATTTATCATGTGAGTCCTTTTTCAGTTGTTCACATAAGTCCTCAATCTTTTTATAATCATTTTTCATTTGATCATGCAATTTACATTGTTGTTCAAGCATTTTCTTAGTGTTTACTAATTGCTTAACAGATTTAACATATTCAGCATGCAGTTCGTTAAATGCATCTTGCAGTTCATCAAAAGAAGGATTATATTGAGAGCTTACCTCACTTTCTGATTCAGAATCCGTTTTAGCCATAAGACACAGATTCGCTTCTTCCGTTTCAGAAGATGTGGACGAATCTTCATTGTCATTCCACGCAATGTATGCTTTTCTGTTTTTCTGAGCTGGTTCCTTGCCTTTAGGTTTGGAATTTTTGTTCTTGTTCTGCAGCTTGTAACAATCAGCTTTTATATGACCAGGTTTGCCACATTCGTAGCATGTAACTGTTATACTGTCATTGTTTTTCGAGCTGGATTGCTTTCTGAATTTACTGTCTTTCTTTTTCAGAAATTTCTTAAATCTTTTGACAAGTAGTCCCAGTTCAAGTTCTTCATCATCCTCACTGCTTGATTCATCTGAGCTGGTCTCATGTTCAGATTTGGACTGTTGTGTTTGGGCTTTCAACGACAATCCTTTACGTTTCCTGTCAATTTGCTCAGCTTCATTTAGTCGATGTAGTTCCATCTCATGCTCTCTCAGTTTTCCAAACAATGTAGCTATTGTCATGCTTCCTAGATCCTTGGATTCTGCAATGGCAGTGATTTTTGGCTGCCATTCTCTAGTCAAACATCTCATTATTTTACTAATTTGCTGATCATTATCAATCTCTTTGCCTAAGGCATTCAGGTTGTTGACAATGTGCGTGAATCGGGTCTGCATGTCGTTTACTGTTTATTCTTTCTTCATGCTAAACAATTCGTACTCGTGCATGAGAGTATTTATCCGAGCTCTCTTTACATCTGTGGTTCCTTCATGCGTTTGCTGAAGTGTATCCCACATTTGTTTTGCTGTTTTGCAATTTGAGACTCTGAAGAATTCATCATGACTCAAGGCTGCAGTTATAATGTTCTTTGCTTTGGCGTTGTACCCAACCTTCTTTTTGTCTTCATCAGTCCAGTCACTTTTTGGCTTTAGGATTGCTGATTCACCTGTACCTGCTATGGTTGGCACAAATGGTCCATTTTCTACAGCATCTAGAATATCAATACCACTAGCTTCAAGAAAAATTAACATGCATTGTTTCCAATACATGTATGCGGCCCCGTTAAAAGCGGGAGGCCTAGCTAATGATGCACCCTCTCCTAGGAAATCAGAGGTCATGATTTTTGATGAGAGTTACTCTAACAAAAATTGGCTCTGATACCAATTGTTGGTACCAGTAACCTCTGTTAAATGAAAATTATGCGGAAGATTACCTATTTTTAGAGATATGCGCAGCAGTTTAACAAATCGTACATTTATTAAACATAGCATCAAATAAGGTCCCAAAACTACAATACAAATGAATGCACAAAGTATATGGATCAAAGAATATATTGAGAGATGCACCAGTTACGTTTATTTTTCAAGATATTGATTCACATACAATCATGCTGGAAACAGTCTTTCATGTAATATCAAAATATGCAGAAAGATATTCAAGTACTCAATCAATATCAAACAAATACACAATGCAGAAATTAAAAAGAGATAAGGGTAAGAAAGATTGTACGCAGTGATTTATACTGGTTCAGCCGTTGTTGAACGACCTACGTCCAGTCCCAAGATCAAATCCAATCTTGGCCTTTCCAATAGAATATCTCAGAATCCGTTTACAGATGTTCTAGCTCCTCGCCTATCAATCTAAAACGATTCTTTCTATTCTATTCTTATCTCCCTGAATCCCAGAGTTTATCTCCCATAAACTCTTCCAAGATTACAGTCAAGTTTCTTCTTGATGAGACCTCTCAATCACAGAAGATAACCACCAGTTAAGACTGGATTTCTCAATGTTATTTGTTTTAAGAATTTGTTTACAGATGTATCTAAACAGAAATTACACAGAAATTTCTTCAGCAGTCTTCTTCTCTAAAGTTGTTTCTTCAGCAATCTTTCTCAGTTCTTGTTGATCATGAAAGATGAATCTTCATGACTGAAAAAGTAATGTTCCAAGTTATTTCACAGTGAGAAACAAAGATATCAGAAAGTTATGTGTACGTTGTTGTATATCTTTTAAGAAGAGAATGAAAAACAGTTTATATAGTTTCAGGAAAAACAACATATGCATCGATTTACCCAATCGATTCATTAAAGTCATAATGCTGGTTAATCGATTTCCTCAATCGATTTCGCGAGTCTTGTTTTTCTTGAATCTTGAAACTGTACATTCTAATCGATTTACTCAATCGATTATTTTAAGTAGTTCTTCAAACTTTGATGACAGTATATAATTAAATCGATTTGCAGAATCGACTTGATGTGTTTTGTTCAAACAACGAGATCAAAACCATCGATGTGCTTAATCGATTTAACCATTCAGTCATCTCTGTTTATAAAACTTTTATGTCAATCGATTGTGCCAATCGATTGTGGACTTTAAGTCTGAAGTACTTTTCATCAGTTGGGTTATTCAATCGATTTACCAAGTCGATTGATACCAACATTTATAACACAGATGTATATAAACAGATTGTAGTAATCGATTGTGTATGTTCCAGACCTAAGTTATTTTGAAACTTGTTTTAGTGAATCGATTGGCCTAATCGATTTAGTAAACAGGTTTGGCTCTGAGACATTAACAATCGATTGTTTCAATCGATGTAGACAAAACAAAATTAAAGATGTGATTATTTCAATCGATTTGCCAAATCGATTGCCTGCAAAACGTGCTACTGACTTGCACATTTTAATTTCAGTAAGAATGTCAATCGATTTGTCTAATCGATTTAAACAATCAGTTCAGTCTTAGTGATTTACTCAATCGATGTGCCTAATCGATTTGTGGCAAACTGGCTCTCTGACTTGTACAATTTATTTTCCAATATGTGTACCAATCGATTTGGAGAATCGATTGATATCCCGTTTGATTTCTTCAAGGATGTACAAATCGATTGTGCTAATCGATTGGGTAACACCAAACTTTATAAACTTATTCAACCCTGTTATAGAATCGATTGTACTAATCGATGTGCTCATGGATCATCAAGATTTTGTTGATTCCTTGAGTTCCAAGCAATTGTCTCGAGTATGTAGGATTGAATTTGTTGTTCCTGAAATTTTTCTCAGTTGACAGTGTTAGATGTATTTCAAATTGGATGCTTGTCAATAACATCAAAAACGAACATATGTCTAACAATCTCCCCCTTTTTGATTTAAGTGACAAACATGCAATTTTAACTTGAGAAAAAAAAATTCAAAGGAATTATAAGTAACAGTTTTAGTAGAGCTCCCCCTAAGTTCAATATTCATAGAGAGTAAAGATAAGGATTAGAGCAATAAAACTGATAAAATAAAGCAATAAAGAAATTACAGTTAGCACAAGTTATAATTTCTCTCCCCCTTTTGTCAGTTAAGGCAAAAAGTGGTGAAAGAGAAATGTTTGCTCCCCCTGAGGTTGTAGCAAACCTGAATACTGCTCTACAAAGAATCTAGAAAAGATTAGTAATAACAAGTAGTAATGCCAGTAATATTATAACTTAGTTGAAAACAATTTTGGAATAGTGTACAAAATATAAACAGATTATGGCGCGCACTAGACAATATGAAAATGAAATGCAGCAGTTGAAATGATTAACAATCTCAAGGTGTTTTGTGGATCTCAAGCATACCTGCAATAGGATTAGAATTTGCATTCAGGTCCCCAATACAAATTGGGTCCTGGGGGGTTAATTTTAACATCTTGTGTCTTCATTTTCCAAATCTGTTTACATCCTCTATTGGCAAGTCTTTTAAATTTGCAATTGTAAACAAAATGTCCTTTTCTACAACAGAAATGACAAGTGACAGCAGAGGATGCAAACTGTTTCGGTTTGACAAAGACATTATGCAAATGACTAGACTTAGCATATTTTTGGTGATATTTAACATTTTCATAACCTATGCCATGTTTAGTCATATTCCTATTTGCATGCTTTTTGCTATTAAAACCAAGTCCAGATTTTATATTGACACTTCTCTGGTTGCTAAGAATATCATTTAGTTTATCCTTGCTACTAGAGAGTTTCAATAAATCAGACTTCAATAATGCAACAGAATTCTCAAGATCAATGCATTTGGCAGATTTATCATGTGAGTCCTTTTTCAGTTGTTCACATAAGTCCTCAATCTTTTTATAATCATTTTTCATTTGATCATGCAATTTACATTGTTGTTCAAGCATTTTCTTAGTGTTTACTAATTGCTTAACAGATTTAACATATTCAGCATGCAGTTCGTTAAATGCATCTTGCAGTTCATCAAAAGAAGGATTATATTGAGAGCTTACCTCACTTTCTGATTCAGAATCCGTTTTAGCCATAAGACACAGATTCGCTTCTTCCGTTTCAGAAGATGTGGACGAATCTTCGTTGTCATTCCACGCAATGTATGCTTTTCTGTTTTTCTGAGCTGGTTCCTTGCCTTTAGGTTTGGAATTTTTGTTCTTGTTCTGCAGCTTGTAACAATCAGCTTTTATATGACCAGGTTTGCCACATTCGTAGCATGTAACTGTTTTACTGTCATTGTTTTTTGAGCTGGATTGCTTTCTGAATTTACTGTCTTTCTTTTTCAGAAATTTCTTAAATCTTTTGACAAGTAGTCCCAGTTCAGGTTCTTCATCATCCTCACTGCTTGATTCATCTGAGCTGGTCTCATGTTCAGATTTGGACTGTTGTGTTTGGGCTTTCAACGACAATCCTTTACGTTTCCTGTCAATTTGCTCAGCTTCATTTAGTCGATGTAGTTCCATCTCATGCTCTCTCAGTTTTCCAAACAATGTAGCTATTGTCATGCTTCCTAGATCCTTGGATTCTGCAATGGCAGTGATTTTTGGCTGCCATTCTCTAGTCAAACATCTGATTATTTTACTAATTTGCTGATCATTATCAATCTCTTTGCCTAAGGCATTCAAGTTGTTGACTATGTGCGTGAATCGGGTCTGCATGTCGTTTACTGATTCTTCTTTCTTCATGCTAAACAATTCGTACTCGTGCATGAGAGTATTTATCCGAGCTCTCTTTACATCTGTGGTTCCTTCATGCGTTTGCTGAAGTGTATCCCACATTTGTTTTGCTGTTTTGCAATTTGAGACTCTGAAGAATTCATCATGACTCAAGGCTGCAGTTATAATGTTCTTTGCTTTGGCGTTGTACCCAACCTTCTTTTTGTCTTCATCAGTCCAGTCACTTTTTGGCTTTAGGATTGCTGATTCACCTGTACCTGCTATGGTTGGCACAAATGGTCCATTTTCTACAGCATCTAGAATATCAATACCACTAGCTTCAAGAAAAATTAACATGCGTTGTTTCCAATACATGTATGCGGCCCCGTTAAAAGCGGGAGGCCTAGCTAATGATGCACCCTCTCCTAGGAAATCAGAGGTCATGATTTTTGATGAGAGTTACTCTAACAAAAATTGGCTCTGATACCAATTGTTGGTACCAGTAACCTCTGTTAAATGAAAATTATGCGGAAGATTACCTATTTTTAGAGATATGCGCAGCAGTTTAACAAATCGTACATTTATTAAACATAGCATCAAATAAGGTCCCAAAATTACAATACAAATGAATGCACAAAGTATATGGATCAAAGAATATATTGAGAGATGCACCAGTTACGTTTATTGTTCAAGATATTGATTCACTTACAATCATGCTGGAAACAGTCTTTCATGTAATATCAAAATATGCAGAAAGATATTCAAGTACTCAATCAATATCAAACAAATACACACTGCAGAAATTAAAAAGAGATAAGGGTAAGAAAGATTGTACGCAGTGATTTATACTGGTTCAGCCGTTGTTGAACGACCTACGTCCAGTCCCAAGATCAAATCCAATCTTGGCCTTTCCAATAGAATATCTCAGAATCCGTTTACAGATGTTCTAGCTCCTCGCCTATCAATCTAAAACGATTCTTTCTATTCTATTCTTATCTCCCTGAATCCCAGAGTTTATCTCCCATAAACTCTTCCAAGATTACAGTCAAGTTTCTTCTTGATGAGACCTCTCAATCACAGAAGATAACCACCAGTTAAGACTGGATTTCTCAATGTTATTTGTTTTAAGAATTTGTTTACAGATGTATCTAAAACAGAAATTACACAGAAATTTCTTCAGCAGTCTTCTTCTCTAAAGTTGTTTCTTCAGCAATCTTTCTCAGTTCTTGTTGATCATGAAAGATGAATCTTCATGACTGAAAAAGTAATGTTCAAAGTTATTTCACAGTGAGAAACAAAGATATCAGAAAGTTATGTGTACGTTGTTGTATATCTTAGAAGAAGAGAATGAAAAACAGTTTATATAGTTTCAGGAAAAACAACATATGCATCGATTTACCCAATCGATTCATTAAAGTCATAATGCTGGTTAATCGATTTCCTCAATCGATTTCGCGAGTCTTGTTTTTCTTGAATCTTGAAACTGTACATTCTAATCGATTTACTCAATCGATTATTTTAAGTAGTTCTTCAAACTTTGATGACAGTATATAATTAAATCGATTTGCAGAATCGACTTGATGTGTTTTGTTCAAACAACGAGATCAAAATCATCGATGTGCTTAATCGATTTAACCATTCAGTCATCTCTGTTTATAAAACTTTTATGTCAATCGATTGTGCCAATCGATTGTGGACTTTAAGTCTGAAGTACTTTTCATCAGTTGGGTTATTCAATCGATTTACCAAGTCGATTGATACCAACATTTATAACACAGATGTATATAAACAGATTGTAGTAATCGATTGTGTATGTTCTAGACCTAAGTTATTTTGAAACTTGTTTTAGTGAATCGATTGGCCTAATCGATTTAGTAAGCAGGTTTGGCTCTGGGACATTAACAATCGATTGTTTCAATCGATGTAGACAAAACAAAATTAAAGATGTGATTATTTCAATCGATTTGCCAAATCGATTGCCTGCAAAACGTGCTACTGACTTGCACATTTTAATTTCAGTAAGAATGTCAATCGATTTGTCTAATCGATGTAAACAATCAGTTCAGTCTTAGTGATTTACTCAATCGATGTGCCTAATCGATTTGTGGCAAACTGGCTCTCTGACTTGTACAATTTATTTTCCAATATGTGTACCAATCGATTTGGAGAATCGATTGATAGCCCGTTTGATTTCTTCAAGGATGTACAAATCGATTGTGCTAATCGATTGGGTAACACCAAACTTTATAAACTTATTCAACCCTGTTATAGAATCGATTGTACTAATCGATGTGCTCATGGATCATCAAGATTTTGTTGATTCCTTAAGTTCCAAGCAATTGTCTCGAGTATGTAGGATTGAATTTGTTGTTCCTGAAATTTTTCTCAGTTGACAGTGTTAGATGTATTTCAAATTGGATGCTTGTCAATAACATCAAAAACGAACATATGTCTAACAATAATTCACATAGATCCCACTAAATTATGTGGGTCCAAAATAAATTTAAAGGAACCTATGTAAATTTTAATCAATCAAATAAAGTATAAAAATTGTGTTGTTTGCACTTCTTTTAATTCCCCATCTATACACGTTTGGTAATTTAAAAATGTATATCGATAATGACCAAATTGTTTTGGAAAAATATTAGATATGATAACAACTTTTTTTTAGAATTGTCAATATCTTCGATATATAATCGAATAATCTTTTTCCTTGAATTGCTTTGTTTAAATGTAAGTAAAGTAAAGGAACAAAAACTAAAGAAAAAATTATTGAGACATTTTGTGTAGTAAGAACAACATTGTCTCTTTTTTAATATTGTCTAGGACAAAATTGCTACGTTTTAACTATAGTTAAGGACTTAATTTTTCTTTTTTGACAGTGATTTATGTAGAGACTAAATTGCATGATTTATATTTTTCAAGGATTAAAAATTGTTTTTATTAACTATAATTTCTAAAAAAAGGATATTAAATACAATTTTTTTTCCCAAATGTGTGCTCAAATTGGTCAATTTCAACCTATTTTTTTTTCTTTCACAATACATGTCTATATTGAACAATCTAAATGTAAATACACATCCGAATTGGTGAATTGGACGTGTGTTTAATTTTGCCACCCACTCCCCTTAAACTTTTCATAAAAATGAAATACCCAAAATGCTCTTCCTTATTTGCCTCATTCTTTAAACCCTATAACCCCTATTTTTGTGTCTTTGTCACCATTAATAACCTCATAACTCATTCATAACTCACACATCATAACTAATTCATAACTCACACATCATAACTCATACTCATTCAAAACTCACACCACTTACTCATAACTTACACCCCAGAAGTCGCATCTTCATTTTATGGTTAAAGTCACTAACAAGGTATGTTTACTAGTCTATATTTAAGTTCATTTTTTTTCTTTCAAATCACCTATCCTTACGTGATCTGTTTTCATGTACGTTATTCAACTTAAGAAATTACTTGTAGTACATGAATATAGTTCACGTAAGCATACACTATTTCAGTTTGCATGTGCAGTGGATTTTAAGAATTTACAAGCACTATGTAAATACAATTGAGTTCACGTAGTTTGTGTGAATTCAATTCATGTAAATGTACGTGAATTCAGTTCACGTATAAATGATCTCAGTTTAGAAGACAATACCTACGTGAATTCAGTTCATATATACATGATCTCAGTTCATAAGACAATACCTATGTGATTTTATTTAACTTATGATACGTGAATTGAAATCACCTAAACAATATTTCCTAATTTTGATATGTTCTTATTGGATGCAGATAAATTGGCCAATGGGAAAAAGATAGTGATGAAATGTATAATGGTTTATAACTTGATTTTGACAAAAATGTATGATAGTTTGGAACCTAGTTTTGACATAATGAATGATGGTGTTGAACCCGAAATTGACGATGCTATAAATGATGGTGCTGAACTTGGTAAAGTGGATTTGAATGATATGTTTACCATTGGCATGATATTTGATATGCAAGATGATTTATTGAGATGTTTATGCAATCTGCGAGTTCCTATACAACCGCCCCAACATCCACTACATGCATAGCGTACTGAGTAAACATTATGTCCATTTTCTCTAGAGTGGTCGTTTGACCTACTATCTCTAACAGTGAACCATAAATGGTTTGGACATAAAAATATTGATGTAATACCATGTCTGATAGATATGTATACATCTTCAGACCCCACTATATCCACCCTTGAAATAGAGAAGCCTCCTCAAACAACTTCTTCACTTTATGCTCTTTGTACAATGTACATCATATCTTATCAACATCGATGTCATCAAGGGATTTCCAAAATAGAAGAATCAAGCCCTTATCCATCTTCGGCTTCCATCCAAGTGATATTGGCTTTTCCTCAACATATATAGGAGAAAGTTTACCGAAATCTACACATAAAGTCGATAAATGCTCATAGACCCAAGCCTTAACATATATAGTAACATATCATTAGTTTAGAATTAATAATAGAATTTATCAACATAATAAACAACCATTGAGTTTACCTGTTGTCAGAACCATTCTAGGTGATGCATACTAGCTTCACGGAGATAGTCATATAAATAAGCTAGAGCAGCAACACCCCATGCGTATCCCCATATGACTTGAAGTCTCCTAAGCCTTCTAGGTAATCAACACTAACTATGAAGTCAAATTTTTTGCTAAAAATAGGGGTGGGAATAGGCCAAGCTAGACCAGGCTTTGAAAGGTCTGAGTTTGGCATACGTTGAATTTTTTAGGCCTAAGCCTGACCTACGACCTATCATAGGCTTTTTTTTTCGGCCTGAGCCTGGCCTACGGCCTATCATGGCCTGACCTGTAAGCCTATTTAAAAATCTTATTCACATTAAAATATTTAAATATTATATTTTACTTTTTTTTAAATAAGTTAAACTAGACCTTTATATATAAGGAAAAGTAATAAAATTATAATCAAACCTAATAAAATAATTACTAACAAGTTTGTAATGCAACAACCTTTCAATAAAATAAAAAAAAAAACAAAATAAATTCATAATTAAAAAACTCTAAAAAGTCCTTCAATAATTACAAATAAAACAAAATGAACCCGATAAACAGTTACTGACAAAAATATGATATCAAATTGTCAAAGTCATTTGTATCTCTTGTTAAACAAAAGAAAAAATACATATATGTTAGACACTGA
>JBBPBR010000008.1:14117649-14132823 GCA_037974775.1 Cicer pinnatifidum
TATATATACATATATGTAAGTAACAAATAAATAATTATCTAATCTTACATGTACATATGTATATATATCTTTCAAACACACCCATTATTATCTCTCAAACAACTAGGAATATTACCTCTAAACAAATACTCTCAAACAACTCCGAATATTACCTCTAAATAAATTCTCTCAAACAAACTCATATTCAGTAATAATAAACAATTAGGGTTTCCAAGTTTATGTACTAATAATATATGTAAAGATAACAAAGAAATAGTATTGATTTTTATAAAATATAAAAGTAATAAATAAATAGTATTGATTTTTATAAAAAGATATGTTGCTTACACACCTCTTTGTTGGAGTGAGTGCAATGAAAATTAGAAGAAAAAAATGGAAAACGAAATAAATAATAAAATATATATAGGCCGGCCTGTCATGTCTAATAGGCTTTTTTATAAGCCTGAGCGTGACCTATTTACATAAATATGCTTTAAAAACAGCCTCAGCCTAGCCTTTTTATTAAATAGGTCAGGCTAGGCCAGACCATAAATAGGCCAGGCCATAGGCCTCTACGAACGGCCTAGCTTATTTCCATCCCTAGCTAAAAAGGGTACAATCAACAAAAAATAGTAGAAACTCCCGCGCGTTACAATAAACTCAACATGAGCAGAAACATTAGTAACTCCAAAAGCAGTTCAACTAATACATTTGCACCGTCTTCTTTGTTAAATGCATTGAAACTAAATAATGCTCTGATGATGGGTATATGTAGAAGAGAGGAAATATCATCTAGTGTAATCATCATCTCCTCAATTGGAAGATGGAAATCGTTGGTGTCTCGATGTCACATCTCTATGAAAGCAGATATGATCCCTATGTGGATCAGTTTGTAACTGTATTTTAGCAACAAATATAATCCTGAACTCTTAACCAATTGCTCCACCTCTTCATGTTCAATCACGACTTCTTTCAATTTTTTCCATTGCTAATTATCCTTAGCTCCGCACGATCTTGAAACAAAATAAGAGGAAAAAATGCAAGTTAAAACACACTATTACAACAGCTATTAAAAGTTTAATATGGTCGAGAAAATTACCACTCTACCCCAAAGTTGATTAGCCAAGTGATCATCAAATTTTCTAAAGACAGATGTATCAACAAGACTACCCGAATATCCATCAGCCTATGGAGGTTGATCCATTTGCTCTAGTTGGGACTCAGGTTGTGCCTGTTATTTCTATTAGGTATGTTCTTCCTATTGGGCATGGTACTCTTGTTGTGTTTGTTGCTGTTGTTGTAACCGTCATTGTTCTTGTAATATCTGCCTTTTTGTTGCACTTCTTAATGCTCATTAAGACACTGAGCTTGTGCATAAGTGGTTGGTCTAAAGTGACGAACCTCGTTATTAGCAGTATCATTAATTGTAACTTGACCCACTTTATTAGTAAACATAGTGTGCAACATTTTTGCATAACCACATCATAATCAAAATCAAAACACAATCAAACATGTTGCATCAAAAACTCAATTCATGTACGGAAACCCAATTTGTTTATGTAGACTCAGTTGACGTATGCAAACCCAATTCATGTAGGTTCTTACGCAAACTCAATTCACATACACAAACTCATTTCACGTATGTTCCTAAATAAACTCAGTTCACATAAGTTTCTCTGCAAACTCAATTTATGTAAGAAAACTTAGTTGATGTACACAAACGTAGTTCATGTAAGTTCCTACACAAACTCAATTAACATATGCATAGTTAGTTTATAGGAGACCATCAGAATCATCATTGTTGTTACATTATCAAATGTTGAAAAAAACAGTTTCATTCACACCAAGAAGAAGAAGAAGATTGATGCACATCTATAAGTGGGAGAAAATGAAGATGATTGAAGTTGTTGAAAATGGAGGGAGAAGGAGGTGTAAAAAAAAGAGTGTGAGAAAAAAAAGATGAATACGAATGAGGTAGAAGATGAAGATATAAAAATAGAAGTTAGTGTTTAAAGAATGAGATAAATAAGGAATGTCCTTTTGATTGTTTTGTTTTTATGAAAAAATTTAGGGGTGTGAGTAGCAAAAAGGGTGTGTCGGAAGCGAAATTGTAATTTTTTTTCTCTAAAAATTTGGAGGAAAGTAGGACGAGGACCTCCAATAGATCTTCGTATATGCAGCTTTGCCTCTATGGCTCTTATTTTGTAATTAAAAGAATTTAATGGAACAAAGAGAATATCTTGAGTTAGTATTGATTTTTATTCTTGAAAGTGATATACGGTGTCACAATATTTTCGGAAAGAAGATAAATTATTTAAAATTCCCCAAATCTTACTTCCATTAGCCATTTGGGTCGTTGACATTAAGTGTGACATATTTTTTTTTATCTATTTTGTCGAGCTGTATAATTTGTGATACATGAGATGCTGATTTAGCATGGAATAATCGAAGTGTTCACATTGCAATGTCATTAAAGTCCCTCCATGTTACAACTTATTATCGTAAAAGTTCAAAATTAATTCTTACATAAGAGTATCTCAACCAGCATCTATCATGCTATTATCGCTTTATTTTTTCCTTCTCCTTTATTTTTATATTTTCATTAATATTGGATAAAACATAAAGACCTTACAAAAAAAAAAGGGATAATGCATGAAATTAGCCATAATAAGACAACTAAAATGCATTTAAACATAAATTGTTTTAATTAAGGTGTTAGATACATTTTGAAGATGTGAGGAGGATGGACCATGATCCCTAGTAGATCCTTATATATACTACTTGGCCTTTATATTAGGCAAAGAAGCAAATTATTGTTAACAATAAAAAATAAGAAAAAAAGGAAGAATAAAATGAGGTTAAAATTGTAGAATGAGAAACACAAGAAAAGAGGGTTTGAATTGTGTATTATTTAAAAATATTTTTGGACAATATTAAAACAAAACAATAAAATAGACCAGACAAAAGAAAAAACACAAGTCAATTTATCGTGGTTCACCACCAACACTGTAGTTTTGTCCAGTTCCTTCAAATTGAAGGATTTAATCCACTATTCACCAATTGAATCACATGTCCACTAAATATCTACTAGTCAACCTGACTGTGTTCAAGTATTTTCAACCTTCTAGCTTATTACAATCAAACTGCTAATGGATGCAACCACTACTAGGCTAGATTCCAAGCATAATGTGTTTACAACTTTTTTTGAATAACTCTCACAATAGTGTGTATTCAAAACAATGTTCTCATAACATGAAATATCTCTCAACACTTATATGAAATAAAAGGGATAAGAATAAGAGTGTAGAGACAGTTGTATCATGCTTATCGTATTGGTTTTTTTTTGTTCTTTAATGAAGATTACACCTCTTTTTATAAAGAGACCTTAGGGTTTCTAATCATTTTCTTGATTGCGTGAAATCATCATGTATTAAAAAGTTTTGTATCAATTCTTCAGATATTGATTCACTATTGAAGCTTGTGCAAATTTGTCCTTATAATTGATTATGTGTATCTTGATACAGAGACAGAAAGAACAATGGTTATCGTGATTAGAGTATGTTGAATTTTTATCAAGACATTGACGTTCCAACAAAGTGTTCACTTTTTGTCATAGCATTGACTTTTCATCGGAGCGTTGACTGTCCATTAGAATCAGATGATCAAATGCTTGTCATAGTCATTAGAGACAGGTGATCATATGCATGTCATACTTATTAGAGGCATACAATTATATTCTTGACACAACTGCTATAGCTAGACTAATTAGAGCAATGCTTGCAACAACTAGACCACTAGAGGTGCATTTCAGAACGCGCTCATTAGGCTTAAAAAATATTTTCAAAGTAAAGTCTTTGTGTTCCTTTAACTTGTCCAAACATTAGAAGATTATGCGTAAAGTCATATGAAATCACGTGATCTATGAATGACATGCTTAAATAAAATATTAGTGTTGCTAATGAAGGCATCTCAACTTGTGGAATGATCACAAGAAACTGCAATGATGCTACGAAAGCAGCCACTGGTGGTTCCAAATGAACAACACTAAAGGAAGATGGATCTTCACTAAATGGACTTTCTGATGTGGTTGTGAGTAACTTTCTTGCCCGATTGCTCTGAGTTTTCTAAAGCTGCAAAACTCACTAATAAAGGATCTATGTTGTTTGTTTGAAAGCAACATAATTTTGAGAGGATTTCAATGGTTTGTCTTAATAATTAATTATGGATGTCTCGATATGGAGACAAAAAGAACAAAGGTTATCATGATTAGAAAATATCACTTAGATCTTCAAACAAATAATATATTCAAGATCTTAAGAAGAGGATAAAAAAATTGAAGGTGCAAACGTTAGAAAGAGGTTGAATTGAATTTGACTAAGTTGATTACTTTTTCATTATTTGATTAAACTAGTTCATACTTGACAATTTAATTGGAGTAGAAGAAACAACAAAAGTAAGGAGTGCTGGAATAACATGACACAAGTATTTTATTTAGATTGATACTTTTCGTATTTTATTTAGATTGAGTTTGTAAATTTTTCAAATTGATACTATTCATAATTTGTTAAAATTGAGTTTGTAAATTCTTCAGATTGATATTGTTTGTATTTTGTTAAGAATGCATTCACAATTTTGTCAGATGAAACTTCCTTTCTATTGCTTGCTTTGATATGGGTGGAAATATAGAGTTGGACCAGTTCTTGAACTTTCACAAGTAGGAATATGACTAATGTAACACCCCGTTTTTCAAAGCGAGGGTGTATTTTTTTTTTTTCAAAAGAGATTAAAATAAAACAGAGAAATAAATAAGGTAACACCTTTGGAAAAATAATGAAGTCATTATAATTTACAAGCAGCGGAAAAAGTTCTCAAAATATGATTTCAAAATATTTACATAACAAAAGTTCTGCTTTTTTTTTCTTTCACTTCCTATCATTTAATAGGATTCTAAAATTTGATCCTCAAAATCTCCAAACACTTCCATCCTTAACATGAATTATTTATCACTTGCCGGCCTCAACTTCTTCGATTATGAAAGTTTTAAGCATTACTTAGTCCTCCATCCAACCTTGCAAGATTTTAAATCATCAGCTAAAAATCAACCATCTTAGGGTCCCAAATCAAATCTTGAATATTCCTTCAGTCCTATCAAAATATTAACATCCTCTTAGTAATTTCCATTCTTTAATAGACTCTCAAACTAATATTACCGCAATCTCAAGTATTCTCGTACTCGATTACTTCAAATTCCACTTAATGGTAACATAGAGTTCAATACATCAAGGCTTAACTCATTAGGTTTCTCTGAACATCGCTCAAAATTCACACTTACGTGTCTATAGATTTATCCAATATTACTATCCATACTTAATAATCCAAGTTGCGAATCCAGTCTAACTCGAATGCTCGACTTTATCCCTCAAGGTATCGACTAATCCTCAAAGCGTATGTTATCTAACCAAAGAAGTATTTACTCCTAATGTGCAACGCTCCCATAACTTCAATATCAGTCTCTTTCATTGACACCTAAGCACCAAATGTTATTCCAAATGGAAGCCTTATCTTCTCAACAGTTCCATGATGTTCACATCTCTTTGACAGTTGTCAAACTCATCCAGTTTCATCCTGAAATCTACCCGAAAAACATCTAATACTTTTTCTTAACAAAAGTCCTCAACTTAGGTCTTTACTGAAAATCCCTTATCAGTCTAATGTTAATTCATCCATACTCATCATCTTCGAGTTAACACCAACACATAGCTTCTGTGTCCTTGGAACCATTTCATAAATTCCATGCCGTCATACTTTGCTTCAACACTGCCTCACAATCCGTCATCTCGAAGATCTTTTCCTTTCCTTGAATCCACTACTCAGCTTTTTCTTGAGTTCTCATCACCCTTGAACTTTGGAGGATGGTGACGACGAAAATATTCTAACCCTCTTAATCTTAAGAGCACAAATCTCTCTTTTCCTCTTCTCCAGATCCCGCAGAGTCTTTGCAGCAGTTCGTGCAACAACAAAACATCCATGTTATTTGTAGCTTCAACCATTTGATCATCCCTACTGACGTTCATCCTTGCAACGTCGTTCCCTCTTGGAGGTAGTGTTTCCGAAAAACCAACATCAAGAAGAAGTGTTAACACCATTTCGAATAATTCCAAAACTAAGTTTCGAATATATCAACACATAATAACTACCCCTGATCTGACAACTCAGACCAATTACCCCGACGCATGATCAGATAACGACTCACGACCTATAGGTTGACCTACAATCTATAACCAAAGGTTCCACAGCCCCCAAAGAAAACCAAACCAAAGCTCTGATACCACAATGTATTTTTTTTTTTCAAAAGAGATTAAAATAAAACAGAGAAATAAATAAGGTAACACCTTTGGAAAAATAATTAAGTCATTATAATTTACAAGCAGCGGAAAAAGTTCTCAAAATATGAATTCAAAATATTTACATAACAAAAGTGGTACAATCTTCCAGTTTAAAAATAAAAGCAACCCAAAAGAAAGACATTTGTTCCCTCTGTGTCAACCTAGTCTGATCATTTTACAAAACAACTAAACACCCTAAGTGATCTCCACGTGCCCTGTGAGATCCTCCTAACGTAGCTCCAATCAAGCATTCCCATCCGTGGGGTACGAACCGGTAGGATCATCCTGACTCTCATCTGAGGGTAAGGCCCAGATTTCCACAATAGTTATAAAGGGTCACCAACCGAAATTAACAGTTAACACATAACATTTAAGTTTCTAAATGCACAAAATATCCTCTCAACTAAGCATGCACCTTAAAAGGATTTTCCATATGCTAAAAGTTCATATAATGGTTGCCAAATGTAAATGAAATCAAATAATGTTCTCAATCCATCAAGTAATATATAACTGACCAAAACATTGATAAATCAATTGAGAAATCAATTATCTAACTCAAAATAAGATTTTCCACTGATCCAATCGATTGGGCAAATCAATTTCGTGAAAGTTTTTAGTGAAAATTGAACTCTGAACTTACATCAATCGATTGGGGAAATCGATTTCGTGAAAGACTGAGCCCCTGTATTGGCCAATCGATTGGGCAAATCGATTTCGTGAAAGACAGAGCCCCTGTATTGAAGCCAATCGATTGGGCAAATCGATTTCGCGAAAGACAGAGCCCCTGTAATGAATCCAATCGATTTGCTAAATCGATTTCTTAAGTGGTTTTAAAAAAACACATTACCAAATCGATTGGGTAAATCGATTCCCCTGTAAATTCTTCCAAAAATACATAAACTAACTCAATCATATTCAAACACAACTCCAAATCTTAACACTTAGCAATTTCCACACAAACACCACGACAATTGGGTTTCAAAATAGTTTTACACTCCATCCCATTCACACACAATTCAAAACATAACTCTTA
Source organism: Cicer pinnatifidum (assembly GCA_037974775.1). Lineage (NCBI taxonomy): Eukaryota > Viridiplantae > Streptophyta > Magnoliopsida > Fabales > Fabaceae > Cicer > Cicer pinnatifidum. The sequence goes on from JBBPBR010000008.1 coordinate 14,125,048, forward strand.
GTAAAATCATACAATCACAATGACATCTCAAGTTCAAACACTCAATCATAAACTTGAATCAACACACTTACGCACAATTTCAAAACATACCGCTTAACGGTTACAACGCAATACCCACACAGACAAGATGAACCAACAAATCACATGGCATCACCTTGACTCGACAATCCCAACATGGACAAGATGAACCAACAAATCACATGGCATCACCTTGACTCGACAATCCCAACACAGACAAGATGAACCAACAAATCACATGGCATCACCTTGGCGCGACAATCCCAACACGGACAAGATGAACCAACAAATCACATGACATCACCTTGACTCGACAATCCCAACACGGACAAGATGAACCAACAAATCACATGGCATCACCTTGACTCGACAATCCCAACGCATACAAGATGAACCAACAAATAACATGGCATCATCTTGGCGCGACAATCCCAACACGGACAAGATGAACTAACAAATCACATGGCATCACCTTGACTCGACAATCCCAACACGGACAAAATGAACCAACAAATCACATGGCATCACCTTGACTCGACAATCCCAACACAGACAAGATGAACCAACAAATCACATGGCATCACCTTGGCTCGACAATCCCGACACGGACAAAACTCAAACATATTCACAAATTTATTCCACAATTCACGTCAAAACACAACAATTCATTTCTCCACAAAATCATTTTCACGACGACATTAAGTAAACGCAGATATTAAAAGATTCCCCATTCTTAATACTCATTTAACTTAACGATTTTCACAACAGACATTAAGCAAACATAAATATTAAGAGATTCCCCATTCTTAATACTCTTTTAACTTAAACGATTTTCCAAAACAAACATTAAGTAAACGAGACATTAAGAGATTCCCCATTCTTAATTCTCATTTAACTTAAACGATTTTCCAAAACAAACATTAAGTAAACAAGACATTAAGAGATTCCCCATTCTTAATTCTCATTTAACTTAAATGATTTTCACAAACTCACATTAAGTAAACAAGACATTAAGAGATTCCCCATTCTTAATACTCGTTTAACCTAATGGTTTTCAAATTTCACACAAAACAAACTCAAACATACTTTCACATTCAATCCATAATTCACACCAAATCATTTTTCCACACAAACCACACAAAACACATCTCAAATTCTATAATTATCAATTATGAACACGTCGAATACGACGACACAAATCAACACAATCCATCACTCAAACACAACAAATTTCATTTACTCAAAATCATACATAAATGAGGTAAATTCATTTTCCATGAAACATTCATCAATATCACCAAAACCCCACATTAGAATTTCACCCATAAAGCATTAATTCGTTTTTCCCCAAATCAACGCTTCAACCCTAACAAAATTCTTTTCCATACAACCACAGATAAGGCCCTAAATGCAAACTAAAAGTTTGGAAGGAGCCCTTACCTTCACGTTAGCCTTAACGTGCGATTACAGTACCGCGAGTAAGTCCGGTAAAATCTCCGCTCGCAACGTCGCTTCCAAAGTTGGTCCACTAGCACCGTAGCACGGAGGTGAGCAACCTTCCCTTCTATCACTTGTTGAAAGGAAGCTTAGATCTAGATGAAATGGGGAGGTTTTTGTTTGAATCCATAATACCGTTTTTCTTCGTTTTCAAAACAACGAGGAAGTATGAAGCTGAGAAAACCTTGCTCTCTTACCCACTAATCCTTGGGTTTCTATTTTTGTAGTCAAAGAACGAAAAAGGAAGCAAAACCAAGAAGAAGAAAAAAGGAGGAGGGAAAGGTTTTCGCGAGGCAGAGGAGAGGAAGGAGATGGAAATGTTTTTCCTTTGCTTTTCCTTCCTTCTATTTTCTTTTCTTTCTATTTCCTTTTCTCCTATTTCCCTCCAACCATATATATATATATATATATATATATATATATATATATATATATATATATATATATATATATATATATATATATATATATATATTACAATATATAAATATATAGATTTATATATTAATATATTATAATTAAAACAAACCAACAATTATCTAACAACTCTTACCCCCACCATTTCATTTCCCTCTTAATCTAATTTAATAAAAATATCTACTCTCGTCGCAACTCAATTGACCGGTACAATTTTCAGCAACCCGAGATATTTTTAACAAAATTGGCCGATATTAAATCCTTCGTAACGTAAATGAATTATTTTCCGACAAATAATTTTAATCCAATTTCCAAAAATATATTTTCGGCCTTTAACTCATTAAATACCGAAAACTGGGTTAAAAGCCTAAGCAATTTAACACAAAATATCCTAAAATTGTATAACTTATGATTTAAAATTACAGGTCTTACAACTAAGTCCAATCCAGTATTTTGTCCTTTGTCAAAATCTGAATCATATCTTTGCGAATAATAAATATATCTTATTGTAAACAGTTATTGATCATATCTTCTTGTAAATAATTCATATCTTCTTATAGATATATGTTGATCAAATCTTTTTTTAAATAATACATATCTTCTTGTGATAAATCTTGATAAAACATTCTTGTAAATAATTCATATCTTCTTGTAGATAAATCTTGATCAAATCTTCTTGTAAATAATTCATATCTTCTTGTGATAAATCTTGATCATATCTTCTTTTTAACTTGATAAAATATTTTCTTCAATTATAAATTTGAATCAAATCTTATTTTAGACTGTCTTCAAAAATACGAATCCTCATCTTCTTTTATACACTGTAAAGTCAAATATATCATTTGCATAAAATATTTTTAATAATATCAAAACTGTAAATATAAAACCATGTTGGTTCCATAAACTAATAAGATGAACTAACAAAGAGAAGATCAACCAAAGAAGGAGCAATAACCAAAGAAAGAAACCAACAAAGGAAAAAACAAAGAAAGAAAGAGCAGTAACCAAAGAGAGAAACTAAGAAAGAGAAGAGAAAGCAAATAAGAAACAACAACCAAAATAAAGGAACCGACAAAGCAACCAAAGTCAAATTAAGGAGGGGCAGTAGCCAAACAGAGAAACCAACATAAAAGAATCAATAAAAAGAATTAATGAATGGATTGGATGGATATAAGTTTGGATTGTAAATTCTTTTCCCAATTCGTTCATTTAAAGTTAAATTCGATTTGCAGAGTTAATCTTTAAGATATATTAAGTAACGCATGTAGTACTTTAAATTTAAAAATTTAATTAAATTATTCTTATGAAATGTTAAGATCTAATCAAAATGTGTCAATAAGTTTATTGAAAAAATATTTATTTTTTTATAAAATATTAATTTATTATAAAATAAATAATTATTTAAATTATATTTTTTGATATAATAAAGATATTAGTAACAAAAATAATATTTAAAAATTCTGATTTTTCTAAAAATTGTTTTTAAAATAATAAATTTTAAATCTGTTGTTAAAAGATAAAAACTGTTTTGAGAATTAATTAGATTTAAATAACAAACAAAAATTTAAAATAGTTTTGTGAATTTTTTTTTTGAAATAATTATATAATAATAATTTCTTAAAACTATATATATATATATATATATATATATATATATATATATATATATATATATATTACATTCGGCTGGTTCCTTTTCAGTAATTTAAAATTTGTTTGGAACAAAAGGAATATATTTTATGAATTATATGAAAATATTGCTTTACATAACTTTTTCTTGTTTTAACAAAAAAGACTTTCATTTGTGAGAATCTTTTGCATACTATCAAGAGGAGAAGGCCATATTAATTAGTTACGTTCTCCATGGCCCAAGAAGGTCCCAAACATCTAGGCATTAGGGTGAGGAAAGGCTGAGCATAGCTAGTTTTGTTATGCTGGAGTTTGGTTTGTAAAAAACAATTAAGGCTGGAGTTTGGTTTGTAAAAAACATTAAATTATTTTTGAGGCTTGAATTTGATATTTATGAAAGTCTAATACGAGCTATTAACATATTTAAAAGTGAAGTTTATATTAATATTTTAAATAAGTATTTAGATATATTTTTTAACAGATTAATAAGTTAATATATTCATAAAATTAAGTAATTTTTTTTTATATTTAATATAATATTTTAAAGAATTTAATTTTATATCATATTAATTTCAATTTTATTTTATTATTAGGAGTGAAAATAAGTATGATTAAATCACACTTTGAATTATTTAAACAACTTAAAGCTTGAGTTTTGTATATTATTTGTCAAAAGCTTCACTTTTAGTCTTGATTTAAACCTATTTTACTTTAAAGCTTATAAAAATGACATTTCACCTATCTCTAAAAAAACTAATAGTCTTATAAAAAGTGTGATAGACGAAATATCATTTTTATATGCCTTAACACAAAAAAATAAAATACGAACATTGAATTTATAATACAATAATTTTGAGAGAGAAGAATAGGTATAAAGTGAGATACAAAATTTAAGATTCATAATTATAGAAATATAAAGTATCATTTTTTTCAAAGGAAATAAAGAATTTTTACATAAATACAAGGAATCTTTTATTTTATTATTATTATTATTATTATATTTCAATTATATATATATATACTTTTATTTTATTATTATTATTATTATTATTATTATTATTATTATATTTCAATTATATATATATATATATATATATATATATATGTGTGTGTGGATTTCAAATATGCCTTTTTTAAAGTATGAACATAGTCTATTTAAATAAATAAATTTTAAAAAGATATAAACCTATCTTAAGAACGGATTAGGCCAAGTTAGAGTTTTAATAGGTACGTTGGGCAATAGCCTCTGATCTATTCCCACCTCTCCTGGACCTCTATAGTTAACATAGGCTAATTTAAAATCTTTTGATGATGTTTGATTTGCCTCCGAGTGCATTAATTTTGAATTCGGTGGTTTATATTTCAATTTGGAACGTTTTATTATGACTAGCTATATTTATATATGATACACTCTCTATCTTTCTATATATAGAACGTTACGAAGTCGACATTCCACAAAATTAAAGTTAATCGCATTCACTATATCATATATTACATAAAAGAAAAATATATAGCTATATTTTACCTTATTTTTACCATGGAAATGGGAGATATTCCTAAATATTTTGCAGGAAAGACCATTTTAGTTACAGGTGCAACGGGATTTCTAGGAAAAGGTACATGACGTACATTTCTACACAATGTTTTATTCCTGGAAGCTGAAGAGTTTTTTAAATAAAGAAAGTTATTATATTAAGGTGTAGGTGAAGATTGACTCAATGTAATTAACAATGTTTTTATTTATGCAGTTTTTGTGGAGAAGATATTAAGGGTTCAACCAAACATAAAAAAGTTATACCTTCTCGTGAGATCATCAAATACTCATTTAGCTACTCAACGCTTACACTTTGAGGTATGCCATTCTCATAGTTAGGGCTGTGAAAAAATCCGATTATAAATCCCAAATCCAAAATCGAATCTAAATCTATTTTAAATATCTGGTTAGAATCATATGGTTATAATCTGGTTTATTTATAAACCGATTTGGATCACCACTTATGTCTTATATTTAAATTTAATTTTTATCCGGTATAAATATTTTGTTAATTTTGAGAATTTATTCATTGGAAAAATATCAGAAAAATTTTAAATCAAATTTTTTCTCAAATAACAGAATAAATTTTATATCAACTTTTTTAAATAACAGAATTTTAAATCATGAATAAATGATTTTTTTAAAAAATAAATATTAAAAAATAATCAAACTTTAACCGATTTTGAAAAAAAAATCGATTTTAAAGTTAAAATTTTCAAAATCAGTGCTTAATTATAAACCGGTTATTTAACTATAACCAATTTTACAATAGCTATATGTGGTCCCCAATAGCTATATGTGACTTACTAGCAAGGGTAATGGAGTAACCTTTGTTGGTTTGCTATATTAATTATACATTGACATTCCTGTTGTAATTTTACTGCATATATAATCTTAACATCCTTTCCCTAGATCACGTCTCTTTAAAGTTATTTGTAATTTTAGTATTTTTATTTTTATTAATTTATTAAATTGGCCATTTATTTTAAAAGTTGAGATTTTTGATATATGTTTTTTTAATTTTTTAATTTAAAAAATAATATTTTAAATAACTTGATATATGATATAATAATTACTACACATGAAATTGGAATAAAACGTAGTAAGAGCTTATCTTTTAATTTCAATTTTTTTTTTATATTTTTAATATAATTAATAATATATGAATAATTAATACATCTAAATGGTTATATATCATAACATTGTATATTACATCATTTTTTTTAATTCAAAATTCTGAGAGAAGAATCAAAACTGTCAACTTTTAAAATAATGAGATCATTTCTGTAAATTAATAATAATAGATAGACTAAAACTGCAATTAACCCAAAACTTTAACTTTAACTTTGTTGCTTTAGTCTTACAAATTGATAAGCAATGAATAATGAATTAAATATTAAGTGAGAAGTTAAAAATGATAAATCCGATTATTCTTTATCATTACACACACGTTCATGGCTACGTTATAATTAGTTGGTGGAATAACCATTTTTTAATGTGTTTACATAGTATATTGAGTTATTTTTGTAAGTATTACTTCGCTTATCAAAACAAAACTGTTAGAATAACTAGTTACTTAATAATGTAAAGTACTTACTCAGTTGAACTACTCTCTCTCCTTTTCTAAACATAAGATTTTTTTGTTGTCTCTACGAGATTTTTTCAAATTTTCAAATTTATTAATTATTTTTTTACTAATATATTCTTAATTATGTTACATATTTTTTAACAATCTATAATAAATATTTTAATAAAAACATTAATTACTTGTCTTCCTAAAAGATAAATTTATAAAATCACAGCAATTATCAACAAATTTAATACTACAATAATTTTTTTTAAATCCTGTAAAAAATGTCTTATATTTATGGACAGAGATAATATTTATTATATGTATATAGGTCTTTAAGAAAGACTTGTTCAGGTTGCAAAGAGATGAGAAGGGTGAGAATTTTGGTTCATTCATATCAGAGAAAGTTGTTGTTGTTGTTGGGGATGTGTCTCTTGAGATGTTGGGAGTAAAAGATGTAAAGATGAGAGAGGACATGTTGAAAGAGATAAATATAATAGTACATTCTGCTGCCACAACCAGATTTGATGAGAGGTTATAAATTATAACACTGTGCACAATATTTAAGCTTCAAAAAATAGTAACAATTTATCAAAAAGTTAATTAGTATCTAGTATTTATATATTGTACTTTTCAGATTTGATATTGCAATGGCCACAAATACAATGGGAGCTTTCAATGTGTTGAATTTTGCAAAACACTGTCTCAAGTTAGAGATTCTTTTACATGTATCTACGGGTAAGACTATGGATCTGTTTGTTAAGGAAAAAAAATGATTTTAGCATTTAATATTTTGAAGATTATGTTCGAGAGAATTTTAAAAAGAGAATAAGTTGCTTTTTGTTTGTCTATCTATTGAAAATTATTTTTTTCAAAAATAATTTCATCTATAAAAAATTAGTTAAAGAAAAACTACTCAAAACATATATAATTATTAATAAATTAATTTAAGAAATTATATAATTATAAAAAAAAATAATAACGAAAATTTCATTAAAATTACATAAATAATATAAATAATGAAATAAAGTTATAATTTATTAATATTTAAATAATAATATTAATAATAAACTTAAGTAACAGTAGCTTTAATTGGATAAAATATAAAAAC
>JBBPBR010000008.1:14133113-14193428 GCA_037974775.1 Cicer pinnatifidum
AGTATCAAAATATATTTTTAAAATTTAATAATATTTCAGTTTTAATATTTTAAATTATAATTTATAAGAGTCGATGAGTAAATTATGATATTTTGTTACTCTATTTGTATTAAATGTAACAATTTTAATTAGAAAGAAAAAATATGACAGAATTTAATAATAGTTTTTCATATCTTTCTAGTTTATCAAAAGTTGGATTGAGATAAAATAAGATAGTTTATTTGATCATTTTCTTATCCTAATCACCAAACAGATCCTAGATAACAAAAATTTTAAGGCAAGGAAGTGATAATTAGTAAATATTAGTAAATTTGAAGAACCTTGAAATTAAATATTTGATTAGTGAAGCACCAAAAGAAATAAAATAAAGGAATAGAGTTATTTTTTTAGGTATATTTATTTCACATATAATTCATCAAAAAGATTAGTAATTTCAGTGTATTTGTAACTTATTGAAAATATACAGTAGAGATTGTATTGTATAATACATATTCTTTTAAGGTTTTTTCTTACGATAGAGTGATTAATTGAAATTGAATCAAGAATTAAAATTTAAAATTGATAATTAAAAACTAAAATAAAAAATTGAAGTTAAAACTCATTTTACTTTTTAAAAATTTCAATACATAAAATTTAAAACCATTTCGAATGAATTCTTATCTATTTGCATTTCTATTTTAGCTTATGTGTATGGGCAGGCGAAAGGACTTATTACTGAGAAGCCTTTCTTTATGGGTCAGACACTAAAAGGCTCGTCAACATTGGACATTGAATTAGAAAAGAAGTTGATAGAGAAAAAATTGGGTGAACTCGAAGCACAAAAGGCCGATGAACGGACAATCAACATGGTTATGAAAGAGTTTGGAATTGTAAGGTGAGTTATGAATATTCTATATCGCAATAGCGGACAAAATTGAATATTGGGTTAATTATGTGAACTCAAATTTATAAGAAAAATAGACACTACCTTCCTTTGAATATGAAAAAAAAATTAGTCGCCAAAGAAGAGATTATTGGGACGAGATACATAATAGATCATTCTTTTTACAAAATTTCATGGTACTAAATAAAGTTGGGCAAGAAGACTATTAATAACATTGACGCCTCTAGGATAAAACAATTTAGTCAAACTGTACCGGAATCCTCATGCATTGTATGACCCCTTTGAGAATTATCCCTTCTAATATGGCAGTAAGAGCACTTGCAAACTTATAGACTATGATATTAGGACCACTAAGAGACCAAATGACCATTTTGTTTAGAACTACTTGTAAAATCGAAAAAGACAACAAGAAATGGGGGAAGTGACTCAAAAACGCATCGAGTTGAAATAAAGTTAGGAATTACATTCAACTTTATTGTGCTCCAACTTTGGCGTTAACGACACTCATGTAGTGGTGCGTCTTCCTCATCACAAAACTACATACCCCAATAATTCAACTTCCTCTTTATATACACTAAGATCGTGTATAAACTATCCCATATAAGACTCGAACTTTTTTTAAATTCACACGTTACCATACTTTATGTTCCAACACACACACACACACATATATATATATATATATATATATATATATATATATATATATATATATATATATATATATATAAGTCTTCAACATAAAAACTAAAAATAAACTTAAAATAAATTAAATCAAAATATGGACCAAAAGTAAACAAGTTTGTTTAAAACTAAACTTAAAATGTCATAATTTTGTAAGAATTAAAAATATATTTATCTGTATTTTATATTCAACAAAAGTGTATAAATTTAAGTGGTTAATGAGCTTCAGTTGAAGACGAGTTATCGAGTGAATTCAAATTGAAATTCTAATTAAAATAATTTTTAGTCAAACTTTACTTAATCCCTTTAGACGAGGATTATGTGAAGAAAAAGTAATATTTCACTTGTTTAATATCCTTTTGGGCCCCTAACTCTTTGCCTATAATTGTTGATAAATTTAGGGCAAATTTGCATGGATGGCCAAATACCTATGCATTTACAAAAGCAATGGGAGAGATGCTTGTAGCAAATATAAAAGATCTACCTTGGATTATTATACGTCCAACTATCATAACCAGCACTCACTTTGAACCATTTCCAGGTTGGGTCGATGATGTGAGGTATTTAAAAAACTTATCTATCTCTTTCCTCTTTTTTAATTATTATTTTGATTGTTATCTAATGTAAAACATATAATATCTTTGTACTTTTATTATGCAAGGAATACCATGTTTTGTTGCTTAAATAAAATTCAATTAAACACTATTTCGATCTTTTAACCTTTATGTTGTGCAACATTGTATATTAGTTTTTTTAAACCTTTGTTATAAATGTTTCTATAATTTAAAGTCAATTAATTAATTATATGCCAATTGGCATGTAGTTATTCACTAATAATTTGAATACAAATATTTTTTAAAAACAAACTAAGAAAATATGAATTGTCAAAATAAGATAGTTATCCCAATAAAATTGGCATCATTATTTTAAATCGATAAACTCCATAACAAAAAAAAAAATGAAATAAAAAGAGAACATTAATGTTTTGTGGCTTACTTCCATGTGGATAGGTAGGACTGAAGTAACAATGTTAATTATAAGGAAGGAAGATTTAAATTATAATTGCCCCTTTTTAAAAATTTCTACTAAAAACTGAAAGTTTTAACTCTAGATTGATCTTGGTTATAAACGAAGAACGTTATTATTTAGTAGAAAAACAACAATATCAATTTATGAATATAAAAATTGAATGTAAGACAAATAATAAATAGAGATAAGGATAGAGAGATCACACAAGCATATATTCTGGTTCATCCAACACGAGTTACGTCCTGTCCTCACAAAAGAGAGATTTTTCACGAAGTACTTCAAAGCAAGATCATTCTTGGTTTTCACACAGTTTCCACATAACAGTCTTGATTTATTACAAGGTTCTACCTTTCTATCTAGAAAGAATTTCCATAGGTTACCTTACACTATTTCAGAAAGGATTTTACAAACTACCTTTTAATCATTAAAAGGATTTCAACTACTCAAGCTATGTTAAGAAGTATAGCCTTGAGTTACAAAGTAATGATTTTGAGAATGTTAGAATCTGGATATTTCTCAACTCTTGTTTGAGAAATAGATTCTATATATTAGAACTCAACAATCACTAATTCTAATATCACACTAAGAAATGAAACTGAAACTTTGAATGATTTGAGAAGCTCAAGTATGATTGAATGAGTGATGTTTTGTTGACACTTTTTGTTTGAATTTGTTCTTCACTATGAAGCTTTATTTATAGGCTTCAATGATAGCTTATGATAGCTCATTTAACCTTTGGAAGTAGGCTAGCTGTCATGAGTAAGTCAATGAATAGGATTAGCCAAAAAGCAAGATTGTTCATGTTGAAACCAAGAATGTTCTTGAGATCTAAGGACGTTCTTTGAAGTGGTTTGAGATGAGCTGACTTGTATTTGTGATCCTTTCAGTTGTCTAAAAATGATTACTAGCTTTAAGTCACGTATGCATGTCTGTTTGAAGGTACAACAATAGTGTCCTTTACAACCTTTCAATTGTACTTGTATTTGCTTAACTTGGCGAATGATTAGTTTTTGCTTTTTATGAAGCAAGGTGTTGAGTCCTCAAATTCTGGAATGGTTCTTGTTTAGATTGATCCTCTTATATTTCTGATGAAGATATGGAATGGATAACACTTCCTGAATCTAATTTTTTACATATGAATATGATCATTCTTGTTTATGACAGATGTGGAGAACGTTCTTCGTTTTCTAAAATTCTGTTAAGAACATTCTTCGTTTTGCATATTTTGCTTTATTGATTTTAATAAGATTTTCTTTGTAATGCTTGGTACCTATCTTGTTTTAACACACTTAAATACACATGTTAAATACAAAAACACTAAGAATCATAATTAGAAGTCTTAATTAACTTTTTGTTTAATTATCATCAAAATATTAATTAGGAATTTTGTCTCAACAAGGACCTATACATCAAACATATCAAAGCACTAGATCAGGCAACTAACTATAAAAAAAAGAGGACTTATTATTAGCTACACACTATATATATTCATATCACGCCTACCACGCCATTATTACATTTATATATAAGATCAAATCCTAAGGAGTAACAGGATGCAATGGGTAAACACCAGACCCAAAATGTTGAGTCGACCCTGCCCCCGATACACTTTGGCAAACTGCTGATGGTAGGCACTATCAGTGTTGCCTACATGTCTTTTGACCTAGTTATCGGACATAAGATCCCTGTGGAAGGCGCGATGAAAATCCCATATCTCATGGAATGGTAGTGCTTGTGTCATGCGGACACGCCTACCGAATGTAACATTAATATGACCATAGCTTTTGAAAATGCAGGTTGCACAATCATTGTATGTCACCATGTTCTCATCTGCGTCGAAGCTCCAACACGCTATGAATGTCTCGTTGTGGTGCTAAATCTCAAGTTTGTTCTATAGGTCCTAACCTGATGCCCTAGGAAAATAGGAAAGAATGAAGCTTGGCATATGCAATATAATAAAATATTCCACATACACATGAAAATATGGTGTAAGGTTGAGGTACAAGTATAATATGGGATGGTGTGTAAAACAGAAATATATAAATATATATCACAAACACAATTATTCACATAACACACCATCCTAAAATATTTATCTAAGGTCAAGCCTATCTATCAAATTGTAGTCTTAAGTATGTGTAGGCATCGACCTTTAAACATTGTCAAAGACATCCTCCAAGAAATCAAACGTCACTTGACCCCTTTACCAGCAACATCCTCCCAATTTTTGAGACGAGGCGTCACCTGACTACACGTACTTTCTTAGTGTTATAAGTTAATTTTTGTCCAAATATGTCTCGACCCCGACAAAGTTAGCTAACAATAATCCCCTTTGGGATGCAATTGACGAATCAATCTCGTGTGCCCATACATACAAATATGATTCTCAATTATCACCACTCTCTAAGTACTAACAATTCATCTCCGCAATAATCATTCCAATTCGTTATGACCTAGATTGAGTGTAATTAATTCCATTTTATTGTCCTCACTCCTATCTTTTTTCAATACAACCATCAAATTCTTATCATAATCCAAAATTAGTAAACCTGTAATTAATCTAACAAACACAAATATTCAAATAACACATAACAAATATAATCAATCAAACATATATTGAACAACTTTCAAATTAATCATTTGATAAACTATATAAGGCCAACATAATCTTATAAAATATCTCCTTTTATATATATATATATATTACGTATAATCATCCCAACATGTACGAAATCTTAATCCATTTGTTTGTTGAAACAAGTCTTGAAAAATTGTAGTAAACAACCCTTAAAGCTACTCCCCTTCTATGGGTCGCCTCAAATGGTACCTCTAACGATAATCTTGTTGATATTATAATTATCAATAGTTCGTCATGAGTTTGAATATATTTTAAAATAAATTTTAGGATAGCCCTAGGGTATTATAACCACTAGGCAATGTGATATGAAGTTTATTTAGGGTATAACCATGCCTTCCAAAAATATCCTTAGTAAGCCCCTCGTATCGACATAAAAACCTTAATTTGAAACGAAACCCTAATTCGGTATAACAATATTTATCAAAAGTTTTAAATCAATTTTTTTGATAGTTTGGACATACCCTTAATATCCTAATAACCTTCAGAAAGTAAGAGATAATTTTGAAATTACTTCCTTAAATGATTTAGTATAAAAACCTAACTCCTCCGAACGATCGAACAACACCTTATTGCACCAATAACTTTTTTAAACCGAAATCGAAACCTCCGAACCACTGATTCACACAATTTCTAGGGAGGGAGACTTTGGATTCCAATAGTTTAGAGAGAGAGGAATCTAGGAAATTGATAAGAATTTCATATTTTGCTAAGTGAATCACTCTATTCCAGAATCTCCTTTTTTTTCTGGCTTAACTAGAACACACCATGTGTCCGAAGTCAGCCAAGGCCTGGCATGTGTCTCATGATGCCCAAGCCTATTGAAAAGTCTACCGAATTTGTCAGGCTTGACAAGGGTGAAGGTGCAAACACAAGAATTAGTTGAATTGTGTTTGACTAGGTTGATAAATTTTTTAATCTTTATTATATTGATCCAAACTTGATGATTTACGTGAAGTAGAAGTAATAACAAAACTAAGGAGTGCAAGAGTAAATTGACACAAGTAAGTTATCTTGGTTCACCACTAGCTTGGCTAAATCCAGTCCCTTCACTCAGAATAATTTAATCAACTAATTCAACAATTTGAATTACAGAGTACCTGACCCTCCAAGCTAGTCTTTTCAAACAGCCTGACAATCCTAGACTTTTGAGGAACACCAACCTTGACTCTACTTGTCAAGTCTTCTCCACACAATCTAAAATCCCCAAATTATTGAAGGTACACTAACACCATTATAGGGTTTGAATACAAAGGTTTGGAAGTTGAGTAGTTTCTTCTAATATATTGATTATAACAACGACTATCACACTCTAAAAAAAACACTTACAAAATATTTATCATTCGAACAAGTGTTTCTCTCTTTGAACTATTAGATGAATTTGAAATTTTGAGCTTGAGTTCTTCTACTCTTTTCTAATTTTTCGATTATGTTCTTCTTCATCCTTGAGCATCTATTTATAGATAAAATTAGGGATTCAACGTAGTCTTTGTTTAATTTTGAATTGTATCTTCATTCCTAGCTTGGTCAATAATGATCTAATTCAAAAATAATTTTGAACAAGATGCTTTTTGATAATATTTTCTTTAAGCAATTCTTTATATTTGAATCCAATCTAAGTAGTTTTTCTAGATTGATTATGTTCGTATTTGTTCAGATTTGAGTTTATAAATTGTTCAAATTGATTCAGTTCATATTTTGTTCAGGTTCAGTTTGTAAATTTTTCAGATTGAGTTTATAAATTCTTCAGATCGATTATGTTTGTATTTTGTTGTAGATAAATCTTTTGAATAATTTATATCTTCTTGTGATAAATCTTGACCATATCTTATTTTTAACTTTGTCAAAGATTTTCTTTAATAATAAATCCGAATCAAATCTTATTTTAGATTTTCTTCAAAAACATTTAACCATATCTTGTTTTCATTTTGGTCAAATATTTTCTTCAATCATAAATCTAAATCAAATCTAATTTTAAATTTTCTTCAAAAACATTTTACAATATCTTCTTTTCAACTTGGTCCAAGATTTTCTTTAATCATAAATCTGAATCAAATCATATTTTAATTTTTTTTTCAAAAACATGAATCTTCTTTCATACTCTGTGAAGTCAAATATGTTGTTCTCATAAAATACTTTTGTTAATGTCAAAACTGTAAGTATAAAACCAACTTGATCCCAACATGGAGTTTGAGTCAACAAAATATGCTTAACGGATTCTAGATTTTGCTTAGCTAACTCATGTCAGCCAAAACACAATTTTCTTTCTTCTTTCCCATGTGACCTTTCTTAATCAAGAAGTTAGCTTCTTGAGTTAACCCTAATTCATTCTAAACTCATCATAACACTTAATGATCAATTCTAAATGCATTATAACCTATGTAAGTGAAAGTCGGGCTATTACAACACGTAGTAAGACATAATAAATGTAGGCAAGTTTAGTCATTTTTATCCTTCATTCATTAAATAAAAATAAAATTCATTTAAAGCGTATTTTTGAGTTTTTAAAGTTAAAAAAGAAAAATATTACTATTGTATCTTTATTTTTCTAAAAGAATCAAAGTTCCGAGAGAAAAATAAAATGCTTAAAGAATCAAATATTAGAGATAGAGTGACACTACAATAAAAAAGTCTGGTTATTCACACCAAATTTTATCTTTACATGCAAAAAAATAATGGGTAATTTGTAAATTATCCACGACTTACCCACAAACACGTGTTTGTAGATAAATCGCTCATAGATAACTTCTTACCCATGAAAATGTCTTAGATACACTTTACCCATGACCTTTCAATGGATAATATCCTCATTGCATTTATGTGAATAACTTACTCATAGATTATCCACGTGCAATTCTACGTTATAATATACAAAATATTAATAACTATATTCACATTGTTATTGTGGATAATGTTTCCACAAAATTTTCATAAATTTACCCACAAAAATAGTATTGGAAATATTACTCAATTTACCCACAATATATTTGTGGATAATAGCTGTGCAATTAGAAAGTTAAATATTTATTTTTAATATATTTTTTGTTTTCATACAACTGTCAATACCAATAATAAATTTCTCAATTATATTAAAAATACAATTTAACAATTAAAGTTTAATCATATTAAAATGTAGTATTATCGAAATACAAAATAACACTATTATAATTCTCAAAAGATATAGTCACAAAATGACACAAGAGATCGTTACAAGTGTAAGTAAAAGATGTGGTCATAAAAATATATAGATAATATCACTACAAATCTAACAAAAAAATCTAGTGATAACTACAAAACTAAATTGTCACTAAAAATCATTAGTCATCACCCTCGTCACTATCATACGACTCCTCATGCCCATCAAATTAGTAAACACATATATGAAGTTAATATTGACCCGTCAATGTTATATCTATGATTAACAAGATAGATTTTAGTATAACCAATATTGAGCCCAAAAGTTGGCCAAAATCCAAACACTTTTCACACACAAAGGAAAAACATAAGCAATACATAAAGTACTATATGCAAAACAAAAGAAAAGGCAAAACAAAAGCAGTGGAAAAAGAGAAGCAGAACACCAATTTTATGATGCAAAATATACCACCAATTTAACCAAACACATTGTTACATCCCATAAATTAAAGCTACCATTTGTACAGGATGCTTAACGACAAATATATCCACCAGTATGGACAATTCTTCCTTCAGAAAAAACACATTTTTTTTCTTAGCTCAAATTGACAACTCCTTAAAGGATGGATCCATCTATATATCTTCCTAAGTTCTTTCCAAACAGTCATGCCCATCCAAATTGGATGCTTGCACTTCTCCCTCGCACACATCAATATCTCATAAAGATGAATTGAAACACAAATACCTATGCATTAATTAGTTATTTGAAATAATTGATCCATTTGCAAAAAGAATTTAACCCAAAATAATTGACCCTTCTAATTTTCAATGCACTTATTTCTAATTGTACCCTTTAATTTTTGTATTTTTTTAATATGTGTGAAATAATCAAATGACTCAATTGATTTGGGAAGAAAGGAGTAATTAATGTTTTATGAGTGTAAACTTTATATGATGTCAATCAAACACTATTGTTAGATTATTAAATTTTTGTTATTTTATAAACTCAAAAAATATTGATTTTAATAGTAACAACTTTGAAGTGGTATAAAAGATAAGATTAAATATATTTTTACTTCTTAATTATAAAATTTTAACATTTCAATTTTAGTTTCTATAAAATAAAAATTCAATTTTTAATATAAAATTATATTGCATAAAATTTTAGCCACTTCTGAAATATCAACATATATTTTTGAATGACTTTTTTGCAAACATATTTACACTTATATATAAAATTTTGTTATCGTAGAGCTCTTAACTTCGTTATTGATGTGTACGGTAAAGGAATGACAAGGAGCTTTGTTGGTGTTCCGGAGACTGTATTAGATATTGTGAGTTTCATCTCTTAAATTATTCTATATTTCACTTTTTTTATTATTTAGTTTCTATAATTTATAAATGTTATGGATTTAAATTTGAAATTAAGCAACTCAAATTAATTCTTGTAGATACCCGTGGATATGGTGGTAAATTCCATGATAGTAGCAATGGTGGCTCGTTCTAAGAATCTTTGCACGAATTTAATCTACAATATTAGTTCTTCATTGAGAAATCCAATCAACTTTTCTGATTTTCTAGATAACACGTATTGCTATTTTAAAAAAAATCCATGGATTAATAAAAATGGAAAACCGGTAGTTATTGCAAAAAAGATGGCATTATTCTCTACAAGTATGGATGAGTTTGACCCAAACAAGGTATTTGTTCATAAAACTCGTCTTAATTTTGTAGTGTTGTTTATTGCATAAATTATGTAAATTGCACCTTTATGTTATGATTTTTACTTTTTATTGGCTACACTTTTCTAGGGGTCAAAGATGGAGTCAGCAATAGAACTCTTTAGACCTTACCTTATCTTTGAGGGCATGTACGTACCATATTCTCCCTCCCTCCCTAATATTTGATCCTTTAAGTTTTTGATATTCATATTAATTAAAATATAATAAATTTAATGGATATTGTATTACACTAATTAATATATGTAAATTTGGTACAATTTTGTGAGCACAGCTTTGACGATCAGAATGTAGAAAATTTACGAATGGTAGCAAAGAGAGCTATAGATGAGGGATTGGACTTTGATCCTAGAAATATTAATTGGAAGGACTACATCATGAATGTCTATATTCCAGGTGTAATGAAATACTCTATGCGAAGTAAGATGTAATATGGAGCAAGAGTATGCCTTTATGCACATCAGCTTTTCTTATGCAATTTTAACCATCTACTGTCATGTTACAATAAAATGATATTCAATTAATGTAATAATATGAAACCATTGTATCTGAGTCAAAAACATTTCATGAAACTGTTGTGTTTGTATTTAATATTAAAATGTCTCTGTTTTTTTTTTTTTTTATTTTTTTTTTTAAGAATTTAATGGCGAAACTCACATATAATAAGTGTGAAAAAAGGAGTACCACATGTTGGAATATGCACCCAGTCATGTTCAATATAATTGCAACTTCTTACCATCTTAACTTCAATTTACAAAACATATTGAAATTCATTCCATAGAAGACTTGGATTCTTTGCCGAAAAAATGGAAGATGATGGTTTGTGGTGGCAAAGTTGACTAAAGCACCTCATTTTAGGTTGTGTACCTGGGCATACTCTGAAAATCAAGTCAATTTGGGTCTTAGAGCGAGAGGCTTTAGGTTAGAATAGTGTGTACCTTTTCACTTTATTAGGGATCCTTTTGTAGGACAATCCTTGTGGTTTCTAGATGAAATTTGTTAGGGTTGCGAGATTGGTGATTCATGATTTTTGGGTCATCGTCTAATTCGAGAATAATGAGATGAGTCACTATCGACTGATTTGTAGTGACGCTTGAGTTCCTCTTTTCTTCCACGAGGGTCTCCTATAGGGCATTTCAAATGCCTTATGCAATTCATGCCCTCTAGGTCACATTTCTTCGAGGAGATTTTCAACCGTTGGATGAGAATTGTGCTCTTGATTTGTGTCAATAAATCAAAAGAAAAATTGATATTTCCCTTTCTCTTTATCACAATCATCTTTTCTATGACAAGAGCATAATTTTCCCTACAAATGGTGAAGAAGGTCTTGAATATCATTGGGTAATTTGAAAATTGTAATTACATTTTCTTGCTTTGACTTGATGAAGGTCTATAATAGAACATTTTCGATGGAAGGTTAATTTCTCATATTAATCCATTGTTTCAGAATTTCATCAAGACCTTTAGGTTTATTTTATAATGTTAATTTCATGTTGATGATTCTATTTTTTTTTATTTAATTATATTTTTGTTTTGATTGCTTAATTCAAATCTCAATAGGATTGATAAATTGTAGTTTGACAGAATTCGGTTTCTAAATTAAATAAATTGTAGTTTTTCGACACTTGATTGCTAACTATAATCTATCAATTATTGTGATGCTTAATCCAGTTAAAGAAATAAAATTCACATAGGGTTGATTTCAATAAAGAGATCTCAATAAAGTATGTCATGAATTGATTATGATGAAATCGAAAGAAAGTCGATGTTGACAATAGTTTTGTATATGATATGACGTTATATGTAATGAATGATATTGAGGATCATGAACTAAATTCTATTAAAGATTATAGGAAAATAAATTCTATGAAAATAGAAAGAAGCTAGTGAAGTGAAATTAAAATCGTTTTGTAAAGCAAAATGTTTTCAAACTTATAGTCCGCACACATGAATATTTGAAACTAACTAGCTATGACTGATTTTTTGCGCAAAAGAATTGAGAATGATGAAATACAAAGTTTGACATGCTATTCAAGAGTATGGTGAAAATCATCTCTTCAAAGAGGTGGTTAGGGATTTAACCTAGCCTCCTCCTCCTCCTAATCTCTTCTCCTCCCTTTTGATCGGTTCCTCATTTTATTTTTACCAAAGAAAGGTGATTTAGAGCATTTTTTTTTTTATCTAAAACTATCCATCTTAATCATTTCTTGTTCTTTTTTATTTAAATAAGTGATTTTCAAACATATTTAATTTTCTTTTTGGTTTTGCCGTCTTTGTGCGGCATTGTGTTTGCCCATCGTCTTTGTGTGACGTTTCATTTTCTCGTTTTGTTGCGGTGTTCTTTGTTTCAAATTTACATATCAAGTTGGATTAAGTTCAAATTCAATCAATGATTTTGACGTTAGAAAAGTTACAACTTCAAATACATGGGTACTCTGGACATCTAAATTTTGTTATTTTTGTAGGCTTTGTCATATTTGTAGATATTTTAGTGTTTTACGCTATTAAAACGGATGCTATGAGTTTGTTCACAGATTAATCCTTTTCAGATTTAGCAATTTTGAATTGTAATATTTTTGATCAATGTGATTTCTATCAATCTGAATGAATGAAAATCATTTTTAGCAAGAAAAGTGTATGGTAATAGTCTACCATTGATTTTGAAGAGACATATTCACCTAAAGTAAATTCAAGAACTTTTTCATACCTAATTAAGTTTACTAGCACATGAGAGACTCAATTAATATAAAACATGTGTTGTAATATATTTGTATGTCTCACTTGATAATGATGCTTATATGAAATTCAATGAAGGAATTTATTTTTGTGAGACATACATTTCATATTCTTTAGGAGATGACTTAATTAAAATGAATAAGTCTCTTTATCTACTTGATTATAACATTTGGGCACATGTTTCTAGCTTTTTATTTTTCTATTTTAAAAGCTCTTTATAGCTTAGAATAATTTTTTAGCTTGTTTCTAAACTTTAGGTCAAAATTGAATTATAATTTTATTATTTGCATTTTGACCCTTGCTCGCTCTCTAGGTCATAACATGAGCTCTGGATATCGGATTGACGCATGTGAGCAGGTGTTGGAAAGCTAAAAACCAGAGCCACAACTTTTATGTTGAAATAAAATTTAATGCTGAACTTTACTGGGCCTATATTACAAATTTCTTTATCTGGACTTTTGTACTAATTTTAAGTAGCGGACCGCTTATTTTTTTAAGCCCAAAATCGAGTACTATATATTAGGAGTTTCTTTCCTTTCTTAGACATTGTAATTTTCGAATTCAGAACCATAAAGATATAAACACTTTTTTATTTCATGGAAGGCTAATTTCATAAGATTAATCCACGAGTTCAGAGTTTTATCAACACTTTGAGATTCAAATTACACTGTCAATTTCACTTCATGATTCTATTTCTGTTTATTTGATTGTATTGATATTCTAATTGCTTAAATTGAATCTCAATAGGATCAATTAAATTAGTTTGACAAAATTCGGTTTCTAATTTATTGAATTATAATTTTTCGACGCTTGATCGTTAATTGTAATATATCGATGATTGTGATGCATAATCCAATCAAAAAAACCGAATTCACATAGAGTTGATTACGTTTGTTTGATTAATTCTATAGTCAAATAGGAATAGGATCACAAATTAGAAATTAAACTCGTTGATAGAATCTATGATAGGTCTAAAAATCGAATCAGTGGATTAATCGTTTTTGCTATTCTGTTCAACTTTCAATTTGTTTAATATTATTATATCAGACGTCCTTGTGAAACGACTTGAGTTATTACCTCTATCTACATTTTATCACTTGTATTTGACCCATGTACGACAACGGATCAAATTGGCGCTGTTTCCTAAGACTCTCTGATAACAATATTAACTTATTTTAGAGTATTACTAACCATCTTAACAATTGTTTTTTCTTGTTTTGTTGCTCTACAGGTCGAGTAAGCTTGTTGCTAGCTTGTAGGTACGTTGCTAGTAAAAAAAATCCGATTTTCAGGCGATTATCTTGGATTGTCCCGAAATTTTGTCTAAGAATCACAAAAAAATCAAGGAGTAGGACTCTTGTAGAAGGGATTTCTTACGGGATTCGACACTCAAAATCCCAAATTCCTTCCTTTAGATCCTTTTTTCAATTGTTTTAATTTTTCATATTCTCAAAAAACTCCAAAAAAACTTGTGTTGTCTTTTATTTGATTTTTAGAAATTTTGGTGGTATTTTAAATTTTTTTGATTTTATTTGATAAAGTTTTCCATTTTTCACTTCAATTTTAGCGATAGGGACATTGTTGGAATTTTCAGAATTGTGATTTGGCATTGTATTGTTATATTCTCATGATGCATGAGTAAGACTAGTCCTATATCCTATAAATATCCATTGCCTTGACCTTGAAATAGATAGAACCTTTTATTTATGCCATAGACTTAATAGAGCTGCTACTGCTAACGAGTCAAAGTCATACAGTGAAAGTGACAACTTACTGCAAAATATGGATGATGTGAATAATAGAACCTTAAGACAACTTGACAGGGAATATGTGGCATTAGGAAGATTGATAAGGAATCATTACATGAGTATTGGGAGAGATTCAAGAAATTAGTGTATAGGTGTCCTCATCATCAGATTTGTGAACAATTGTTCATTCAATATTTTTATGAAGGCTTGCTACCTATGGATAAATACATTTTGGATGTTGCTAGTGGGGGAGCACTTTTCGATAAGATCCCAGAAGCAGCAAAAGCTTTGATTGAGAACATGTCTATTAATTCTCAATAATTTACATTTAGAAGCAATTCAACAGTGTTGACAAGGGGAGTGAATGATATTCAAGCTTCTTCCCACAAGAATCTAAAAAGCATACTTGATGAGGTTACATGTTTAGTAAAAAAATTGGCAATAGGTAAAGCCCGAGCAGTGGTCTGTGGTATTTGCATTTTTCTATAGCATCCTACAGATTCATGTCCTACATTGCAAGAAGATCCAATTGTTGATGTTCCTCAAGCATATGCAACAAATATATACAATCCTCAAACCAACCACGATCTTTCATCTAATAGGTACAATCCTGGTTGGAGAAACCATCCCAACCTGGGATGGGGAATTTATATGCACAACAACAACCTAGGAAACAACAACAACAACAAAATAGTCGCAACAACAAAACAGTCCACAGCAGCAAAACAATCCACCTTTATTAGAGGACCTCGTTAAACAGATGACTATCCAAAATCTCCAATTTCAACAAAGAACATATTCCACCATTCAGAATTTGGAAACAAAGAGTGGTCAGTTAGCCACTTCAATTAAGCAATTGCAAACTCAGGGGTCAAACCAATTGCCTGCACAATCAGTAGTAAATCCAAATGCTCCCAATGTCATTGCAATTACATCGAGGTTGGGAAAGCTGTTGAAAAACCAAAAGTACCTAAAACTGCTGTGAAAAATAACAAGGTTGCTGAGGACACTTTGATACCTGAAATTGTTGTTGAGCAAAATATACCACTTCTTTTTCCTCAAAGGGTAGGGTAATGAAGACTAAGAAAATGGACGAGACAGATAGGGACATGGATATCTTGGATACATTTAAGAAGGTGGAAGTGAACATTCCCCTCCTTGAAGCAATTAAATAGATCCCAAGATATGCCAAATTTCTAAAATAGTTGTGCACACATAAGAGAATGTTAAAAGGTAATGAGAGAGTAAACTTGGGGAAAAAATTTTCAGCCCTCATTCAGCCCATGTCTAAAAAATGCAAAGATCTAGGAACTTTTTCCATTCAGTGTACCATAGGTAATAGTCAATTTGAAAATTCTATGTTAGATTTAGGAGGTTCCCTTAATGTTATGTCTACATCTATTTTTAACTCTTGCTCTTAGACCTAGGTGTTACCATTCAATTGGTGAACATAAGCAATGCTCGTCCTGTTGAACTTGTGGAAGATGTACTTGTTCGAGTTAATAAATTGATATTTCTTCCAGATTTTTACATTTTGGACATGGAGGGAGAGGGAAAGAATAAGTCCAACTAGGCGCCTATCATCTTAGGCAGACCATTCTTAAAAACTACTAGAACAAAATTGATGTACTTGTTAGAACTCTATCCATGGAATTTGGTGATAGTATAGTAAAATTTAACATATTTGATGTTATGAAACACCCCATTGAAGAGCATTCTATTTTTCATATTGAATTGCTTGCTGATTTGGTTGATGAAATTTACCCCAATATGTTTGCTTATGATTTTCCTTCATTGTTTGATTTTAATGATACTTATACCTGTGAATTATGTACAAATACTTAATTGTGCTATATGTGTGCTGAGATCGAAGCTGCTTTGCAGGTTGATCATTGTGCTGATATTGATATTTCTACTAACATAATTGATTTTGCATACTTAGCTTCGGCCACTAGTGTTGTACCCTCCATTGAGAAGCCATCGACTATAAAGCTTAAGCCACTTCCTAAAATTTTGAAATATGCATATTTAGAAGGATGTGGCAAGTTATTTGTGATTATTTCAACCAAACTTGAAGATGAATAGGAAGAGAAGTTGTTGTAGATTTTGAGAAAACATAGGAAGACAATTATATGGACCTTGGCTGATATTCCTAGTATTAGTCATTTGATGCATGCTTGAACAATTTAGATAGAGTTTTGCATAGATGTATTGAAACTAACCTTGTGCTGAATTATGAAAATTGTCATTTTATGGTTGAACAAGGCATAATTTTGGGACATGTGATCTATAATAATGGGATAGAAATGGTTCATACCAAGATTGATGTGATTTCTAATTTGCCTTACCCATCTTGTATCTGTGAGATTCGTTCTTTTCTTAGCCATGCAAGTTTTTGCAGGCGCTTTATCAAGGATTCCAGCAAGATAGCTCTTCCACTATCAAATTTACTGAAAAAAGATGTCAGTTTCACCTTTGATAACAAATGCACAAAGGCGTTTGATTACTTAAAGGCAACATTGACCTCTACTCCCATAATTCAGCCATCCAATTGGACCCTCCCTTTTGAAATTATGTTTGATGCATCTAACTATACAGTGGGAGCAGTCCTTGCACAAAGGGTTGGTAGGGATGCCCATGTTATTTATTATGCTTCTAGGACATTAGATTTTGCACATGCTAATTATAGTACCACTGAACTTTTAGCTATTGTTGTTTCTCTTGAGAAGTTTAGATCATATTTTCTAGGTTCAAAGGTAGTTATTTTTACTAACCGTGCAACTTTGAAGTTGTTGCCGAAGAAACCATAAGTAAAACCAAGATTGATCCAGTGGATGTTGTTACTCCAAGAATTTGATTTAGAGATTAAAGATAAAAGTGGAGCTGAAAATTTGGTGGCAGATCATTTGAGCAGAATAGAAATGGATGAGGACCCCATCCCCATTCAAGAAGACTTCCCTGATGAGCAACTACTATAGTTATGTGAGGTAACTCCTTGGTTGGCTAATTTAGTTAATTATCTAGTTATTGGAGTCCTTCCTGTAGATGCATCCAGGACACAAATACACAAACTTAAAAGTGATGCCAAATACTATGCGTGAGATGATCCATATATGTGCAAATTTTGTAGTGACTAGGTGATTAAGCGATGGTTCCTCACCATGAGGCTCAATCCATTCTTCATTTTGTCATGCTTCTCAAGTTGGGGGACATTTTGGTCCTCAACGGACAGCAAAAAAAGTCTTAGACTTTGATTTTTTTTACCCACTTTGTTTAAAGATGCTTTTGAGACTTACAAAACTCGTTAATAGTGCCAAATATCAGGAACAATAATCACTCGTAGGAGTGAGATGCATCAACAACCTATGCTTTTTTGTGAAGCATTTGATGTGTGGGGAATTGACTTTATGGGCCCTTTTCCTCTATCTTTTGGTTTTGTCTACATTTTACTTGTTATTGATTATGTTTCGAAGTGGGTGGAGGCAATACCCAATAGGACTAATGATTCTAAAGTTATTGCAGGTTTTATCATATCACATATTTTTTGCAGGTTTGGAATACCCCGAGCCATCATAAGTGATCAAGGCACTCATTTTTGTAATAGCACCATGGACGCTTTGCTTCCGATCTATGGGGTTGTGCATAGAGTTTCTACACCTTATCACCCCCGGACTAATGGGCAAGCTGAAATCTCAAACAGAGAAATCAAACAGATCTTAGAAAATATGATATAGCCAAACATGAAAGACTGGAGCCATCGGCTTGAAGAAGCTCTTTGTGGTCATAGAACAACCTACAAAACACCAATAGGGATGTCTCCTTATCGATTTGTGTTTGGTAAGGCATGCCACCTCCCAATAGAAATAGAGCACCTTGCTTATTGGGCGGTCAAGAGTTGCAACATATTTGTATGTCTCTGTTGATAATGATGCTTATATGAAACTCGATGAAGGAATTTATTGTTGTGAGACATAAAATTCATACTCTTTAGGATATGACTTAATCAAAATGAATAAGTCTCTTTATCTACTCAAACAATCTTTACATATTGTATAATGTTCTTAGTGAATATTTTCAAATGAGAGAATTGAGAAAGACATCATTTGTCCATTTTTAAGAAAATATTTTGAAATAAAATTGTGATAATTGATGTTTACGTTGATGATTTAAAATCATAATTTCTGAAGAGCTTATGAAATATTTTGATTAAAGAAAAATGTAAGATGAAATACGTAGGAAGAGAAATGATTTGTTTTAATATTACAAATTGAGTATTTGAAGAATAATTTTTTTTGTAAATCATGAAGTTTGTATAGAAAGAGTGCTAATATTGTTCTACAGGGACAAATGATATTTTTTGTGTAATGAAATGAAAACTAATTGGTCATGAAGTACCATACATTAATGTAATTGAGGGCACTCATGTATCTTAATATTATCTGGTATATTATTTGTTGTCAATTTTTCATCAAATATTTAATTTGTTATCTGAGAGATGCATGTTATTTGTCTAATCATTTCAACGAAATTTTAGCACTACATAGAAAAGTTGAAATGTATGGTTCAACATATGCAAGGGACTTATATTCGTACATGAATAGCTCACTTGAAAGAATATATTCTTATAAAGTCATCGTCAAGTGAAACTTTTAACCAACCATTATAGAAGATTGTTAATCATCGTCTTAGACATGATTGCTTGCATGGGGGAGATAATTATAATATGCACTTTTTTTTCCCTTAACCATAGTTTTGTCTTATTGGGTTTTCTTGGTAAGATTTTTAATAAGGTAGTTCCCACAGAAATAATGTTGTACTCTTTTTTCTTCACTTGGATTTTTTCTCATGGGGTTTTTTCTTGGGAAGGTTTTAATGAAGCATATCTTTATTGAACATTCAAGGGAAGTGTGGTGAATAATTACAATATATGTAAATTTCGATCTTCCTACCTCCTATAACTTCCATAGTTAAAGGTCACTCACTCCACCATGTTAAAGGTCACTCACTCTATTATTTTAGTGCACCTATTAGTAGACTTTTAATATATTTGTAAGTTACAAGAATTGTGCCCTAAAAAGAGGACTCATGCGATCTTGTCAGAATTCACCTTGATGAATAGAATAGAATACAATACTCTCATATTCTCTCTTATCTATTATTTCTTTTCTCTTGTGTTCATGCTTCTATATTTTATTTACTTTTATCTTTGGTTAATTTTATATCAAGTATTGTTTTATAGAGCTTTCATTTCCCCATGCCTCTGTTTTAGTTTATATTTTCTTAACGTTCTCAAATAACTATATTTACTAATCAAATAAAGTGTGTGTTAAAGAGTGTGTTGCTGCACTTCTATTAATTCCCCACATATACTAGTTTGTTATTGGTGCTCCGTTTGGTAAACTAAAATTATATATTGATAATGACCAAATTATTTTGGAAAAATATTGAATATGATAAGAATTTTCTTTTAGAAAAGAAAAGAAACAACTTATTTTGAGACGTTTTGTGTATTAAGAAAAACATTGTCTCTTTTTTTATTATTGTCAAGGACAAAATTTCTACCTTTTAATTATTGTTAGGAATCTAATTGTTCTTTTTCGACGATGATATTTATATTTTTCAAGGATTAAGAATTGTTTTTATTAAATACAATTGATACACAAAGGATATTAAATACAATTTCTTTCCCCCAATATGTGCTCGAATTGGTCAATTAAAATGTGTTTTTTTTTGTTACAATACATGTCTAAATTGAATAATCTGAACGTAAATACACATTTGAATTGGTTAATTTGAATGTGTATTTATGAACATTGGAAGAGTAAGAAAAAAGGTTGATATTAATATTTTTAATTTATCTACCCACATCCCCCATTTTGCTACCTACGCCCCTTAAATTTTTCACAAAAATGAAATACTCAAAATGCACTTACTTATTTGCCTCATTCTTTAAACCCTATAACCCCAATTTCTCTCTTCATCACCATCAATAAGCGCATAACTGACATCACAACTCATAATCATTCAAAACTCACCTCATTCACTCATAATTTACACCCCATAAATCTCCTCTTCGTTTTTTTGGTTAAAGTCACCAACAAAGTATATTTTCTGATCTGCATTTGAGTTCATATTTTTGTTTCAAAATCTGGGAATTGTTCGTGAACTCAATTCACATACATTGTAAACAATACACTTTTCTTGATATATTTTCACATACATTATTCATTTTAAGAAATTACATGTATTGCATGAATACAATTTACATAAGAATACGTGATTTAAGTTTGCGTATATAATAAAGTTTAAGGATTTACCAGCACAACGTCAATATAGTTCACATACACCTACGTGAATTTAGTTCACATATATGTGATCTCAGTTCAGAAGACAATATCTACGTGAATTCAGTTCACGTAAGGTTACATAAATTCGGTTCACGCAGTCTGCGTGAATTCAGTTCACATCTGATACATTGATTAAAATCAAATAAACAATATTTCTTAATTTTTGATGTGTTCTTATTGGATGCAAATAAATGGACCAAGGGGAAGACAATAGTGATAACATGTATAATGGTTTGGATCTTGATTTTGACAAAATGTATGATTATTTGGAACCTAATTTTGACATAATGAATGATGGTGTTGAACATGAAATTGACGACACTATGAATGACTGTAAGACCCATAATTTTAAAGTGTACTTTATGTTTTTTGTGTATTTTTAGTATTGAGCTCGGAGACTTTTTAGCCAAAGTTATTAATATTTTGGAGTTTATATGATCAAAAAGATATTTTGATGCCCGATTAGAATTACTCGTCGATAAAGAAATTAAATTAACTGCGCTGAATCTTTTACGAAGAATTTAATGCGTTATGGGTAAAATTGTAATTTAATAAATATCTAAAGATTGAGATATTTGTTAATTATAATTAATATATATAAATATGTATATATATATATATATATAGAAAAGGAAGGGAAGGAATGGAAAAGAAAAGAAATAGAAAGGAAAGAAAAAGGAAGAAAGGAAAAAAGAGAGAGAGAAACAGAACATTTTCCATCATCTTCCTCTGCCTCGCGCCAAGCTTATTCCTCCTCCCTCCATCTTCATCCATTTTCGTTGCTCTTGCTTCCTTTGAGTTCGAAAAGTGATAGTGGGTGATAGGACAAGGATTTCTCAACTTCACTCTTCCTCTTTGATCCGAAAACGAAGAAAAACGGTTTAGGGATTTCAAAACCGTCAAACACCAATCTTTCCGTTTCTTCTAGATCTAAGCTTTGTTTCACGAAGAGATAGAAGGGAAAGTTGCTCACCTCCGTGTTACGGTGCTAGTGGACCAACTTTGGAAGCGGCGTTGCGAGTAGAGATTTTACCGGATTTACTCGCGGTACCGTAACCGAACGTGGAAGCTAACGTGAAGGTAAGGGCTCCTTCCAAACTTTTAGTTTGCATTTAGGGACTTATCTGTGATTGTGTGGAAAAGGATTTTGTTAGGGTTAAAGTGTTGATTTGGGGAAAAATGTATCTAAGGCTTTAGGGGTAAAATCTTAGAGTTAGGTTTTGATTATATTGATGAATGCTTCATGAAAAATGAATTTACCTCGTGTATGTATGATTTTGAATATATGAAATTGATGGTGTTGATTTGTGTCGTCGTATTCGACGTGTTCATGATTGTTAATTATGGAATTTGATGTGTTTTGGTGTGAAATATGAATTGAATGTGAAAGTATGTTTGAGTTTGTTTTGTGTGGAATTTGAAAACCATTAAGTCAAACGAGAATTAAGAATGGGGAATCTCTTAATGTCTTGTTTACTTAATGTGTGTTTGAGAAAAATCGTTAAGTTAACTGGGCGTTAAGAATGGGGAATCTCTTAATGTCTTGGTTACTTAATGTTATTTTGAAAATCGGTTAAGTTAACTGGGCGTTAAGAATGGGGAATCTCTTAATGTCTTGGTTACTTAATGTTTGTTTTGGAAAATCGTTTAAGTTAAATGAGAATTAAGAATGGGGAATCTCTTAATGTCTCGTTTACTTAATATTTGTTTTGAAAATTGTTTAAGTTAACTAGGCGTTAAGAATGGGGAATCTCTTAATGTCTTGGTTACTTAATGTTTGTTTTGGAAAATCGTTTAAGTTAAATGAGAATTAAGAATGGGGAATCTCTTAATGTCTCGTTTACTTAATATTTGTTTTGAAAATCCTTTAAGTTAACTCGGCGTTAAGAATGGGGAATCTCTTAATGTCATGGTTACTTAATGTTTGTTTTGGAAAATCGTTTAAGTTAAATGAGAATTAAGAATGGGGAATCTCTTAATGTCTCATTTACTTAATATTTGTTTTAAAAATCGTTTAAGTTAATTGGGCGTTAAGAATGGGGAATCTCTTAATGTCATGGTTACTTAATGTTTGTTTTGGAAAATCGTTTAAGTTAAATGAGAATTAAGAATGAGGAATCTCTTAATGTCTCGTTTACTTAATATTTTTTTTGAAAAACATTTAAGTTAACTGGGCGTTAAGAATGGAGAATCTCTTAATGTCTTGGTTACTTAATGTTTGTTTTGGAAAATCGTTTAAGTTAAATGAGAATTAAGAATGGGGAATCTCTTAATGTCTCCTTTACTTAATATTTGTTTTGAAAATCGTTTAAGTTAACTTGGCGTTAAGAATGGGGAATCTCTTAATGTCATGGTTACTTAATGTTTGTTTTGGAAAATCGTTTAAGTTAAAAGAGTATTAAGAATGGGGAATCTCTTAATATTCCTGTTTGCTTAATGTTTTGTTTTGAAAATCATTAAGTTAAATGAGTATTGAGAATGAGGAATCTCTTAATATCTGCGTTTACTTAATGTCGTCGTGAAAATGATTTTTGTGGAGAAATGAATTGTTGTGTTTTGGCATGAATTGTTTAATAAATTTGTGAATACGTTTGAGTTCGTTCTGTGTGGAATTTGAAAACCATTAGGGTTAAACGAGTATTAAGAATGGGGAATCTCTTAATGTCTTGTTTACTTAATGAGTGTTTGTGAAAAATCGTTTAAGTTAACTGGGCGTTGAGAATGGGGAATCTCTTAATGTCTCGTTTACTTAATATTTGTTTTGAAAACCGTTTAAGTTAAATAAGTATTAAGAATGGGGAATCTCTTAATGACTTATTTACTTAATGTTGTTTTGAAAATCATTTAAGTTAACTGGGCATTAAGAATGGGGAATCTCTTAATGTCTTGGTTACTTAATGTTTGTTTTGAAAATCGCTAATGTTAAATAAGTATTAAGAATGGGGAATCTCTTAATGTCTTGTTTACTTAATGTTTGTTTTAGTAAACCGTGCAGACCCGTGATAGGTGGCACCTTGGTAAACGGTACGGGCCCGTGATAGGCAGTGCATTTTTGGTTTACGATTTTTGGTAAGTTGTGCTGACCCGTGATAGGTGGCTCCTTGGTAAACGGTACGGGCCCGTGATAGGCAGTACGTTTATGACTTACGTTTCTTGGTGAATTGTGTTTGTCCGTGAGAGTCTGCACAGGGGTTTGTCAATGAGAGACTACGCCCTGGTAAATTGTGTTTGTCCATGAGAGACTGCACAGGGGTTTGTCCGTGAGAGACTACGCCATGGTAAATTGTGTTTGTCCGTGAGAGACTGCACAGGGGTTTGTCCATGAGAGACTACACCCTGGTGAATTGTGTTTGTCCGTGAGAGACTGCACCGGTGTTTGTCCGTGAGAGACTACACCCTAGTAAATTGTGAATTGTTGGTTCATCTTGTCCGTGTGGGTATTGTGTTATAAGTGTTAAATGTTATGTTTTGGAATTTGGTGATAACATGTTTGATTGCAATACCATTTCGAAACTCATGATGTTGTAGTATTGTATTATAAGTGTTAAGTGTTATGTTTTGGAATTTGGTGATAACATGTTTGATTGCAATACTATTTCGAAACTCATGATGTTGTAGTAATTGTGTTATAAGTGTTAAGTGTTATGTTTTGGAATTTGGTGATAGCATATTTGATTGCAACACTATTTCGAAACTCATGATGTTGTAGCGATTGCGTTATCAGTGCTAAGTGTTAAGATTTGGGATTATGTATGAATGTGATTGAGTTAGTTTATGAATTTTTGAAAGAATACACAGGGAAATCGATTTACCCAATCGATTTGATGAGTACAGGGGCCCTGTCTTTCACGAAATCGATTTACCCAATCGATTTTGTAATATGTTTTTCAAAACCATTTAAGAAATCGATTTGCCAAATTGATTGGATTCATCTTAGGGGCTCTGTCTTTCACAAAATCGATTTGCCCAATCGATTGGATTCATTACAGGGGCTCTGTCTTCCACGAAATCGATTGGCCAATACAGGGGCTCAGTCCTTCTCGAAATCGATTGCCCCAATCGATTGATGCAAGTCCAGAGTTCAATTTTCACTAAAAACTTTCAGGAAATCGATTTTCCCAATCGATTGGCTCAGTGGAAAATATTATTTTAAGTAAGATAATTGATTGCTCAATTGATTGATCAATGTTTTGGTCAGTTATGTATTACTTGATGGATTGAGAACTTTATTTGATTTCATTTACATTTGGCAAGCATTATATGAACCTTTAGCATATGGAAAATCCTTTTAAGGTGCATGCTTAGTTGAGAGGATATTCTGTGCATTTAAAAACTTAAATGTTATGTGTTAACTGTTAATTTCGGTTGGTGACCCTTTACAAATATTGTGGAAATCTGGGCTTTGCCCTCAGATGAGAGCCAGGATGATCCTACCGATTTGTACCCTACGGATGGGAATGTAGATGGGAATGCTTGATTGGAACTACGTTAGGAGGATCTCACGGGGCGCGTGGAGATCACTTAGGGTGTTTAGTTGTTTTGTAAAATGATCAGACTAGGTTGACACAAAGGGAACATATGTCTTTCTTTTGGGTTGCTTTGATTTTTAAATTGGAAGACTGTACCACTTTTGTTATGTAAATATTTTGAATTCATATTTTGTGAACTTTTTCCGCTGCTTGTAAATTATAATGACTTAATTATTTATCCAAAGGTGTTACCCAATTTATTTCTCTGTTTTATTATAATTTCTTTTGAAAAAAAAAATACACCATCGCTTTGAAAAACGGGGTGTTACATTGTGGTATTAGAGCTTTGGTTTGGTTTTCTTTGTGGGCTGTGGAACCTCTAGTTCTAGGTTGTAGGTTAGGAGTTGTTGTCTGATCATGTGTCGGTTTTGGTGGTTTGAGTTGTCAAGTTCATAAAAATTATTATGTGCTGATGTGGTCGGAAGTTATTCTTGGAATTATTGAAGTAGTAGTGTTAAGACTCTACTTGATGATGGTTTTATAGGGAAACCATGCTGCCAAGGAGGAATGACGTTCCGAGAGCCAATGCCAATAGGGGTGATCGAATGGCGGAGGCTATGAATAACATGGCTGCTTCTGTTGCTGCACAGACTGCTGCCAAGACTCAACGTGATCTCGAAAAGAGGGGAAGAGAGATCCGTGCTGCAGAGTCAAGAGGTTTAAAAGACTTTCGTCGTTACAATCCTCCCAAGTTTGAGGGGGATGAGAATTCAGAGGAAGCGGATCAATGGATCCAGGAAGTGGAGAAGATCTTCGAAATGATTAATTGTCAGGCGGGAGTGAGGGTCAACTATGCCACTTATATGCTACTAGGGGATGCTGAGTACTGGTGGAGGAGTACAAGGTTGTTGATGAGATCAGCCCACGAGGAGGTGAACTGGGAATCTTTCAAAAGGAAGTTTTTAGACAGATACTTCCCGATGAGTACCAGGACTAGACTGGGTGATGATTTCCTGAAACTGCATCAGGGGAATATGACTGTGGGCGAATATGCTGCTAAGTTTGAATCCCTATCAAGGCATTTCAGATTTTTCTGTGAAGAGATTGACGAGCCATTCTTGTGTCGTCGTTTCTAGGACGGACTAAATTATGAGATTCAAGACTCTGTCTTACCCTTGGGAATTCAACGTTTCCAAGTTCTTGTGGAAAAATGTAGAGAAGTTGAGGAGATGAAGAATAAGAGAGCTAGCCGAGGAGGGAATTTTAACTCATGAGGGCCTAGTTGGGTGAAGTATCAGAACAAGGGAAAACAAGTTGCTAAACCTTATAATCGACCACATGATAACAACGGGGGACAGAATAACCCAGGGAACCAAGACTTTGGGAGACAAGTGGGACAAGGTATACGATGTTTCTGATGTGGAGAGGAGGGACATTATGCTTATGCTTGTACCTTTAACAGTCCTACTTGCTACAATTGCCATAAACCAGGGCACTTTGCAAAGAATTGCAAGGCTCCGAAGGTGGAACCAATGGTGAATGTAGCTAGGATTACTCTTCCTACTGCTAGAGGACATGTTTATTGCGTCGGCGCTGAAGTTGGAAATTTATCTAGCAATCTGATTCAATATGACTGTGCGATTACAGGTAACCCCCTAACTACACTTTCTGATTCGGGGGCAACCCATTTCTTCATTGCTATGGATTGTGTAAATCGTTTGAAGTTGTTTGTGTCTGCTTTACTGCTAAGACTTTGACAGTAAATTATGCATGTTTACATTGTCATTCTTGGTATGGATGGGAAGCCCTATCATTAGGTAATGATACATTGTACTCAATGTGTCGGTGTCATACATAATGTTTAGGTTTGGTATTAGATGGATGTTCCGTACAAGGTGGAACCTCAGCGACCTGCTGGGGTGCTGAAACCTTTAGAGATTACACGGAGTACCATCGAGTATTGTATCAGACTGTGATCTGAAGTTCACATCACATTTTTGGGGAGCATTGCACGAAGCCTTGGGAACGAAACTACGATTGAGTTCACCTACAACAATAGTTGCCACGCAAGTATTGGAATGGCACCATATGAGGCTTTATATGGGCGCAAGTGTCAAACGCCCTTGCGTTGGTCAAGGTGATTTGGAATCCAATTACTGGAGATGCGACTTGGGAACTGGCGAGCAAGATGAGAGAACAACACCCAGATTTATTTATCGATGCATAGTTTCGAGGACGAAACTAATTTTAGGGGGGTAGTAATGTAAGACCCATAATTTTAAAGTGTACTTTATGTTTTTGGTGTATTTTTAGTATAGAGCTCGGAGGCTTTTTAGCCAAAGTTATTAATATTTTGGAGTTTATATGATCAAAAAGATATTTTGATGCCCGATTAGAATTACTCGTCGATAAAGATATTAAATTAACTGCGCTGAATCTTTTACGAAGAATTTAATGCGTTATGGGTAAAATTGTAATTTAATAAATATCTAAAGATTTTGAGATATTTTTTAATTATAATTAATATATATAAATATGTATATATATATATAGAAAAGGAAGGGAAGGAATTGAAAAGAAAAGAAATAGAAAGGAAAGAAAAAGGAAGAAAGGAAAAAAGACTGCCTTGCGCCAAGCTTATTCCTCCTTCCTCCATCTTCATCCATTTTCGTTGCTCTTGCTTCCTTTGAGTTCGAAAAGTGATAGTGGGTGATAGGACAAGGATTTCTCAACTTCACTCTTCCTCTTTGATCCGAAAACGAAGAAAAACGGTTTAGGGATTTCAAAACCGTCAAACACCAATCTTTCCGTTTCTTCTAGATCTAAGCTTTGTTTCACGAAGAGATAGAAGGGAAAGTTGCTCACCTCCGTGTTACGGTGCTAGTGGACCAACTTTGGAAGCGGCTTTGCGAGCGGAGATTTTACCGGATTTACTCGCGGTCCTGTAATCGAACGTGGAAGCTAACGTGAAGGTAAGGGCTCCTTCCAAACTCTTAGTTTGCACGCCTGGGGCGCGTGACGCGCATCAGCAATCATAAAAATGCAATTTTTTACTGATTATGGATCTTTTTTGACTCTTGGGAACTTGGGAGACTTGTGCCCTAGCATAGAAACTCAAAGACGGCCATTTCTAACGCCATTGAAGCAGTTTTATCAAGAATCATCCATGAATCATTCTTGTAATTCTTCTTTAATCCTTATCTATTATATCTTTGCCATGAGTAACTAAACCCTATTTGTTAGGGATGAGTGTAACCAGATGAAACCCTTATTTTTCTGATTTGATTTCTAGTTATATGAATGAGTTTATTGAATAATTTTTCTCATCTATGTGCTTAATGCTTTTTATTGCTTGATCAACATTAAAATGTTCTACAATTTGTATTTTGAAATGGAAGTGGACTTTACGAATGCTTGAGATGAGAAATTCATGAATTTGTAGTCTAGGGATAGATGCAGGTCATGAAACCAATTAAATTAGTTGCAAAGCAATAATTTACAAGAGAATTTCTATACGGTAATGCTTAATTCTAATCTTAAATCCACTAAGAAATTAGGGGTTACTTTGGAATTAAAGGTTCTGTCACTAAGACATTAGGGCAAGAATAATAAAGAGAATTCGGTAATAATTCAATAAAGGAATTCAGTAACTAGGATCAAATTAGACACCAAGGTTGGATTCGAAGTTAAACTCATCCCTGACATTTTTCTCAGTATAAAAGATCAATTTTATTATTGTTGTTAATTTCAAACATTATTTCAATCAACTTGGGAACCTTTTTGTTCAATTTTAGTAATCAAATATAATTCAATAGTAAAACGCAATCCTTGAGTTCGACGCTCGGTACTACCGTTTTATTATTACTTGCAACGATTCAGTACACTTGCTGAAACGCTATCAAGTTTTTGGCGCCGTTGCCAGGGATTGCCATATCACTTTTGAATTTAATTTATTTACTTAATTGAAATTTTTTGCTCTGCAATAAAATTTTTGTTTTTATTTTAGTTATTTATTTTTATTTATTTTAAAACTCTTCATTACTCACAATCTGTCTAACCTTGTATGGGAGACCAGTCCTCAGCTGAACTTATCTTTGATCCAGAAGTTGAGAAAACTGCGAAAGCAAATCAAAAAGTGGTA
Organism: Cicer pinnatifidum; assembly: GCA_037974775.1. Lineage (NCBI taxonomy): Eukaryota > Viridiplantae > Streptophyta > Magnoliopsida > Fabales > Fabaceae > Cicer > Cicer pinnatifidum. Next base: position 14,162,660 of record JBBPBR010000008.1, read on the forward strand.
TGCTGGAATTGATTGTTTATGAGGTTGGGCTGGCTCAAGGGATGTTGCTCTCAAAACATATAAAAGATGTTATCGCCGCTGAGATAAAGAAGGGGATGACAGCTCTAAATATACAACCCCAAGTAGCCCCTGCCAAATTACTAAAGCATACTAGTTGTAACCTTTGTGGAGGAGCACATAAAACTGGGGTATGTGAAGCACGGGATGACAATGAGGTAGAAGAACTAGAACGGGTGAATTTTGTGAGCAATAACAACAGGCAGAATAACCCCTACTCTAATACGTACAATCCTGGTTGGAGAAATCATCCAAACTTTTCTTGGAGAGATCAACAAGGTGGATCTCAGGGTCAACAAGAAGCTCATACAAACCAATTCCCACCTAGAAAGGCTGCTTGGGAGAGCGCTATAGAAAAGAGTCAAATGGCTATAGAGAAACTAGTTACAAGCATAAGTTCTTTCATTGAAGAGTCAAGAGCCGTCCAGAAAAATCACTCTGCATCAATAAAAAATCTTGAGACTCAAGTGGGTCAACTTGCTCAACAAATGGCACAAAGAACGTCTGGAAATCTGCCTAGTGACACAGTTCCGAACCCAAGAAACAATGTTAATGCAGTGACCACGAGGAGCGGCAAAGTGAGGGAACAAGTACCACCTGAAGCCAAACAGAGTAAAAGTACCTTGACCTCAACCCACTTGGAGGAAACGGTCACAACAATATCGGGTGAAGAGCACATCGCTATTGAAAAGGAGGAAGAACCTATGGTACAAAAAAGGGAACCACTGCCAAAACCAGAAATTAGACTTCCATTTCCTCAAAGATTAAGGAGGGAAGAAACTGAAAAACAATTTGGGTAGTTTCTTAATGTTTTTAAAAAATTACAGATTAACATCCCTTTTGCAGAAGCACTAGAGCAGATGCCGACATATGCTAAGTTCATGAAAGAGATTCTATCAAAAAAAAGAAAAATCGGAGGAGAAACCGTTATGCTTACGGAAGAGTGTAGTGCTAAACTACAAAGGAAGTTGCCACCAAAGCTCAAGGACCATGGAAGCTTCTCAATCCCGTGCGCTATTGGAAATAGAACTTTTGGGAAAGCTTTGTGTGATCTTGGAGCTAGTGTAAGTCTTATGCCCCTTTCAATATACAAAAAGCTGGGCATCGGAAAAGTCAAGGACACACAACTGATGTTACAGTTTGCGGACCGCTCAATGAAACATCCCTATGGAGTAGTGGAAGATGTGTTGGTTAAAGTGGATAAGTTCATTTTTCCAGTAGATTTCGTGGTACTAGATATGGAGGAAGACAACGACATTCCTTTGATTTTGGGGAGACCGTTCTTAGCAACAGGGAGAGCTATGATTGATGTAGCAGATGGCACCTTAACCCTGAAAGTAAATGAGGAAACCGTCACTTTTAACATTCTGAAAGCCATTGAACACTCAAAAGAAAGAGAAGGGTGCAATCGAATCGAGATTTTAGATGAGATAGTCAATGAAGAAATAACGCATCAAACACCCAGCCTGCCATTAGAAAGAGTTTTATGTCTACCCCAAGATGTCGTTCAAGAAAGTGAAGACCCAAAGATGAAAGAAGTGATGGCCATGTTAGAAGCATCACCATCCTACTCCCCTCGTTTTCCTACTAGATGGGAGGAGTTGAATGGAGATGAAGACAAGTCCGCGGAGAAAAAGACACCACTGATTTAACTCAAGCAGCTGCCTCTTCATTTGAAATATGTATTCCTGGGTGAAGAAGAAAAAAATCCAGCCATAATTAGTGCAAGCTTGAGCGAGTTGCAAGAAGAAAAGTTGTTGAGAATTCTGCGGAAGCACAAGGGTGCTATCGGTTGGTCCATTTATGACTTGAAGGGAATAAGTCCGACTTTTTGTATGCACAAAATCCTCCTGGAGGACAATCACAAATCGGTAGTACAACCCCAAAGGAGATTGAATCCGGTAATGAAAGAAGTGATCATGAAAGAGGTGGTAAAGCTACTAGAAGTCGGCCTCATATACCCAATTTCAGATAGCTCTTGGGTAAGTCCCGTCCAAGTTGTACCGAAAAAGGGGGGGGACGACTGTCATCACAAATGAAAAGAACGAGTTAATTCCTACTCGAACGGTTACAAGCTGGAAAGTGTGTATTGATTACAGGAGATTGAACAGTGCTACGAGGAAGGATCATTTCCCGCTCCCTTTCATTGATCAGATGCTTGAGCGGTTAGCCGGACATGAGTATTACTGCTTCCTAGACGGCTATTCAGGGTACAATCAGTTAGCTGTGGCACCCGAGGATCAAGAGAAAACTGCATTTACATGTCCGTATGGGGTATTTGCTTATCGAAGAATGCCATTCGGGCTGTGTAATGCGCCGGCCACATTTCAAAGGTGCATGATGTCCATATTTTCTGATATGATTGAGAAACATATTGAGGTGTTCATGGACGACTTCTCTGTATTTGGCTCATCCTTTGATAATTGTTTAATTAATCTATCTCTTGTATTAGAAAGGTGTGAAAAATCTAACTTGGTCCTAAATTGGGAGAAATGTCATTTTATGGTAAGAGAGGGAATTGTTTTAGGCCACCGAATCTCCCACAAGGGGATCGAGGTAGACAAGGCCAAAGTTGAAGTTATTGAAAAACTCCCCCCTCCTACCAACGAAAAAGGCATTAGAAGCTTTTTAGGCCATGCTGGATTTTATAGAAGGTTTATAAAAGATTTTTCAAAAATTGCAAAACCACTTACAAACCTACTTGTAAAAGACACACCTTTCAAATTCAATGAGGATTGTTTGCATGCCTTTAACAATTTGAAAAACCAGCTGATAACTTCCCCCATTATCACTGCACCTGACTGGTCACTACCTTTTGAAATCATGTGTGATGCAAGTGACAGTGCTATTGGGGCAGTTCTGGGACAAAGAAAAGACAAGATGTTGCATGTGATCTATTATGCTAGTCATGTTTTAAATCAGGCACAACACAATTATGCTACAACTGAAAAAGAATTATTAGCTGTAGTTTATGCTTTTGATAAATTTCGGTCTTATCTATTAGGATCGAAAGTTATTGTTTACACTGATCATGCTGCTTTGAGGTATTTGTTTACTAAGCAGGAATCAAAACCAAGGTTGCTTAGGTGAATTCTATTACTGCAAGAATTTGACATTGAGATCCGGGATAAAAAGGGATCAGAGAACATTGTGGCTGACCACCTACCTCGATTGGAGAAGGTCGAGGAGAATGAGGACATTAGACCGATTCGAGATCAATTTGCTGATGAGCACATCTTCGCCATTACCACGACAACTTGGTTCATCGACTTTGCTAATTTCAAGGTGGGGGGGGGGGTACAATCCCATCTGATTTCACTTACCAACAACGAAAGAAGTTTATCCACGATGCCAAATTCTATGTATGGGATGAACCCTTTCTATACAAAAGAGGAGTGGATGGGCTGTTGCGAAGATGTGTGCCCGAGGAGGAACAAGAAAAGGTAATGTGGCACTGCCACGACTCCGAGTATGGGGGTCATTTCAGTGGTGACCGAACTGCAGCAAGAGTTCTACAATCGGGGTTGTTTTGGCCTTCATTATTCAAGGATGCATTCAACTATGTCAAGAAATGCGATCGATGCCAGCGCACCGGTAACATTTCAAAACGGGATGAGATGCCGTAGAATCCTGTATTAGAAGTAGAAGTGTTCGATGTGTGGGGTATTGATTTCATGGGTCCATTCCCATTGTCATATAACAAAGTTTATATTTTGGTGGCAGTGCATTATGTCTCAAAATGGGTTGAAGCAATAGCTACTCCAACAAATGATTCGAAACAGGTTATCACCTTTCTCAAGAAGAACATATTCGCTCGTTTCGGCGTACCTCGAGCCTTGATTAGTGACGAAGGCACCCATTTTCTAAACCGGAATATGGAATACCTTCTGAAGAAATATAATGTGCGTCATAGAGTGGCAACCCCATATCTTCCCATATCTTCCACAAACGAGTGGGCAAGTTGAAGTCTCCAACAGGCAGCTTAAACAAATCCTAAAAAAGACAGTAACTGCCTCACGAAAAGATTGGTCAACGAAACTTGATGATGCACTTTGGGCCTACCGAACAGCTTTTAAGTCCCCCTGGGTATGTCACCGTATCAAATTGTGTATGGTAAAGCTTGTCATTTACCTCTCGAACTTGAGCATCGAGCATTTTGGGCGACAAAGTACTTGAACTTTGACTTGGGCAAGGCAGGCGAGGCGAGAATTCTTCAACTGCACGAGTTAGAGGAATTCAGGAATTTTGCTTATGAGAATGACAAGATATATAAAGAAAAAACCAAGAAATGGCATGACAAAAAAATCAGATTAAAGGAATTCCAAGAAGGAGAACTAGTTCTCCTATTCAACTCAAGATTGAAGTTGTTTCCCGGAAAACTAAAGTCAAGATGGTCGGGCCCTTTCAAGGTAATCAAGGTATTTCCACACGGTGCAGTAGAGTTGAAAGATACACACTCCGATCGGAACTTCAAGGTCAATGGACAAAGACTCAAATCATATTTTGGGGAAGAGTCAAAGCTTTCGATGGAGTCCATCCATCTGGACACCACTTGAAGAGTGACTTGTCAAGCTCAGGACACTAAACAAGCGCTTGTTGGGAGGCAACCCAACTTCATATCCTTTTCATTTTAGTTGATGTCACTTCATTTACTTTCAATTTTAGTTGTTAATTACTAATTTTATTCATACTTGATGTTTAGTATGAGCAAGAAATCATAAAAATGTGTTGGGGATCGTTTTTTTAGTTGAAAGGCAGCAAAAACGTGCCTGAAGCGCAAGCCGCGGGCCTGAAGTGCATTTCAGGATTTCCAGTCTGTGTAACACGCGCCTGGAGCGCTTGAAGCGCATTCCTGACTGCCTGTTCTGTGCAATGCGCGCCTGGAGCGCGCCCTGATGCGCCTGAAGCGCATTTCACAATTGGGCTAATGTCTTACGCGCGCCTGGAGCGCGCCCTGATGCGCTTGAAGCGCATTTCGCAATTTCAGTTCTGTCTTGCGCGCGCCTGGAGCGCGCCCCATGCGCTTGAAGTGCATTTAACAGAAGTTCTGTCACTTTTGGGCTTTTAAACATTACAAGTAAGTAAACATTCTCTCTTGCACAAACACCCTCCCTCTTTCACAAACACCATTATCATTGAAGGTCAAGCTCCCTCTCTTCACACAATCTCGAAAACCATCTCATCCTCAAGTAAGTTTCCCTCTCCTATCCAACATCATCTCATCCTCAAGTAAGTTTCCCCAAACTTCTAATAGCAACTCATTCTTGGTGACTGATGCATGTGGGTTTTTCTCTTGTAAACGCGAATCTATGATGAATTTTATACATTATGCATGCATGTATGTTGTTAATAAGATCAAATGGGGTTAATGGTTGTGAGATTGGGTGTTTTTAATTCATTATTGTGCCTGCATTCCAACTGTTTGATAAAATGCCACAACCATTATGATGCCTACATTCCAACTGTTTGATAAAATGTTTCAACCATTATTATGCTTGCATTCCAACTGTTTGTTAAAATGACACAACCAATGCCAATGCATTATTATCACCTAGAATGTTAGTGGACAAACTCATGGCCATGAATGATGTTATTACTCCAAGGTAGACCATGCCTAAATTAATGAGCTCTAACTTGGAATATTCTGAACCTTGGGGGTGATTACTTGTTTTTCAGGACCTAATGGCAACCCAACAAAAAGCAAAACGAACTAAGGTTGCAACTACATCTTCCGCCCCACATCACGAAGCATTCCTATTCAAGAACATGGCAACACAGGAATACCATGCCAAACTCCCAGCAGTCCACAAGTTTGTAAGTGAAAAAAATTTTCAGTTGGAAGACGATGAATTTGTTGACATCCAGGCGATGTTTGCTTCCAGAGGATGGGAGAAGCGTACCACATTTGTCACCGCAGCTAGCAAATCATTAGTTGTGGAATTCTACTCTAATGCCTCCGATCTAAAGTCTGACGAACCATTCCCACTTGACCAATTTGTGAGTTATGTGAGGGGAAAAAGGGTACCATTCACACCTCAAGTCATCAATGAAATTTTTGGCCTGCCGAACTATAATGATTGCCGCTTTCTAGCTATGGAGAGACAACTTATAAGAGCAAGCAGTCAGGAAATCCTACGCATTTTATGCAGACCAGGCACAGATTGGGTACGAAATACAGATGGCTCAGTTCAGAAATTACGCTCAGTGGATCTCACCCCAATTGCCAAAGCATGGAGTACTTTTGTCCATCATACACTAATGCCATGTTCGAATGTGTCCGATATAACATTTCAAAGAGCATGTCTACTACTGGCTATCGTAAAAGGTGACAGAATTAATGTGGGTATGATACTAGCCAATGATCTTCGGAACACAGTCATTCTTGATCCCCCGACAGGCTACTTCCGTCACGCCTCCCTAATAGGCAAACTAAGTGAACTAGTGAGAGTGGTACCAAAACAAGGCGAAGAAATGGTGAAACCTGCTACTCCAATCACTGCCAGATGGATAGCAAAACACTCTATGATTCCAGTAGACCATCCTGTTGCCCCACCAGCAGAGGAAAATATTGAACCACAGGAACCACAGGTCCACCCTCCACACCCAGTCCAACTCTCTAACGAAGACAGAATCGGTAGATTGGAAACTATGATGGAACGAGTAATGATTGATCAGCAAGATAGACACGCCAGATTAGAACTGGGGATGACCAATCTCTATCGAGCATTCGCCTCTTCTCAACAGACACCGGGAAGCATGTTTTATGCTGATCTATTTACACCTCACCAGTACACAGGCGACCAGAGCGGAACAGGAGCAGATGATCTAAACGAGGATCCTTGAATTGCTAAACTAGAGAAGTTTTCTTTCTTTTGTTTTGAATTTTTTTTTCTTTTTCTTTTCTTTGTTTCTTTTCTTGTTCTTCTTTGTTTTAGTCTAGTTTATTTGCTTTTCTTTGTTTCTTCTTGTTTTCTTTGTTTGATGATGAAAAGTTGTAATAACTTGCACTTGATCTTAAAGTTTCTGTTTGGGATTTCGAAAGTTAAACTCTATTTCTTAGTTTATGTTATTGCTCAAGTCGATAAGTCTCCCTAATGCATACATGCTTGATTACTAATTAGTTGCAGAAGGCTAATAGGCCATCAAGTTTTTCAAAAATACAATTTTAACTTTTCGAATGCATGTTTGGCATTATGTTGGTTGTTTATACTCTCTCTTACTATCCTAGCTGTGAGCTTTTGAGCCTAAACACTTAAATTCTTTGCTGCGTGATTATCCAGACATGTATTATCCCTTCAGAACTTGCACTAATTCTGACTTGCATCACTTGTAATTTATGCATACATTGAGGCAATTTTATTTGGTCGTTTGAGCCTTTCTAACTACCCTATAAAAATGTTATCCTTTGCTAGCCCCTTTGAGCCTTGCCCCTTTATTTCGGTTACTAGCCACATCACAAAACACAAAAAAAAAAAAAAGACCTTGCTTCAATTACATCACCCTACTTGGAGTTAGGTAGAAAAGTTTTGTTATGCATTGATCAAATTCTAAGTTTGGGGTTGCTCATGTGATAACAACCTTTTAAGTTTGGGGTGGTGATTCTGACAAATTGAAAAAAAAAAATAATTAAATAAATAATATATTCTTGGTTCTTTGTTCAATATTTGAGAATCTCCATAATGAAAAGAAAAAAAAATGGTAGAATAATTTGGAAGTATATACCTAACTCCAAGCAGTAAAGCCTACTATCCCAAAATGTCCTACCCTTACCTAAGCCCCATTACAACCCGAAAGTCCTCTAAAAATGTATGTATTTGCTGCATTGTGATAGCTAACTAGAATTTTTTCAAGCCTATGGTAGCGTGATGCATGTTCTAGGATTTGAGTGATAAATTCATAACCCTTCTAAACACTTGAGAGAATTTTGGTGAGATTGTGTGAAGAGAGAGTTGAATTTGATAAATGAATGCCAATGTGTACAAATCCTGTTATAATTTTTTTAGCAACCATAGAGCATGATGGATGTTTTGCAGTAGCTGAAACTGAGAATTGAGTTTGATTTGATTTGAGAAATTGAGTTTAAGATTATTTTTAACTACACCAAACATGAAATTAATTGTTGCTTGGGGACAAGCAATAGATTAAGTTTGGGGTTGTGATAACTCTTCATCATATGCATATTTTTCCACTGTTTTAGTCAATTTATTTGATACATTCGGTTTATTTTTGTTCTTTGAATTTATTAATATGTTATGCTTGTATTTCAGTGATTAAGTAGGAATTTTTCGTAATTTTACATTGCGTTTTGTTTTTAAGTGCAGTGCTGAATTTTGGTGAGAAATCAACATGATATATGTGGAGTATTTCAGCCATATCTAGAGTTCTAGATGTCCAATTAGTGTCCCTCCAAGTGCTAATAAAAGCTAAGATCCATATCTACAACTGTCATGAAGACACCAGAACCACATTCAGACGCAAAAGATGAGAAACATGCAAAATACGTAAGACAGCAGATGCTGCGCGGCTGGAGCGTGCACAGTGCGCCTGGAGCGCGCCCAGCGCGCCTGGAGCGCATTTCACATGTTTCAGTTCTGTCAACGCGCGCCTGGACCGCATTTCACGTGTTTCAGCTCTGCCAACGCGCGCCTGGAGCGCGCCCTGCGCGTCTGGAGCGCGTGACGTGCATCAACAATCATAAAAACACAATTTTTTTACTGTTTTATGGATCTTTTTGACTCTTGGGAAGTTGGGAGACTTGTGCCCTAGCATAGAAACTCAAAGACGGCCGTTTCTAACGCCATTGAAGCAATTTTATCAAGAATCATCCATGAATCATTCTTGTAATTCTTCTTTAATCCTTATCTTTTGTATCTCTGTCATGAGTAACTTAACCCTATTTGTTAAGGATGAGTGTAACCAGATGAAACCCTTATTTTTCTGATTTGATTTCTAGTTATATGAATGAGTTTATTGAATTGTTTTTCTCATCTCTGTGCTTAATGCTTTTTATTGCTTGATCAACATTAAAATGTTCTACGATTTGTATTTTGAAACGGAAGTGGACTTTACGAATGCTTGAGATGAGAAATTCATGAATTTGTAGTCTAGGGATAGATGCAGGTCATGAAACCAATTAAATTAGTTGCAAAGCAATAATTTACAAGAGAATTTCTATACGGTAATGCTTAATTCTAATCTTAAATCCACTGAGGAATTAGGGGTTACTTTGGAATTAAAGGTTCTGTCACTAAGACATTAGGGCAAGAATAATAAAGAGAATTCGATAATAATTCAATAAAGGAATTCAGTAACTAGAATCAAATTAGAAAAATAAGGGTTTTATCTGGTTACACTCATCCCTAACAAATAGGGTTTAGTTACTCATGACAGAGATACAAAAGATAAGGATTAAAGAAGAATTACAAGAATGATTCATGGATGATTCTTGATAAAACAGCTTCAATGGCGTTAGAAACGGCCGTCTTTGAGTTTCTATGCTAGGGCACAAGTCTCCCAAGTTCCTAAGAGTCAAAAAGATCCATAAAACAGTAAAAAATTGCGTTTTTATGATTGCTGATGCGCGTCACGCGCTTCAGGCGCGCAGGGCGCGCTCCAGGCGCGTGTTGGCAGAGCTGAAACACGTGAAATGCGCTCCTGGCGCGCTTGGCGCGCTCCTGGCGCGCTCCAGGCGCGCAGCATCTGCTGTCTGGCGTATTTTGCATTTTTCTCATAGTTTGCTTATGAATTTGGTTCCGGTGTCTTCATGAAAGTTGTAGATATGGATCTTAGCTTTCATTAACACTTGGAGTGACACTAATTGGACAACTAGAACTCCAGATATGGCTGAATTACTCCACATATAGCATGTTGATTTCTCACCAAAATTCAGCACTGCACTTTAAAACAAAACGCAATGTAAAATTACGAAAAATTCCTAATTAATCACTGGAATACAAGCATAACATATTAATAAATTCAAAGAACAAAAATAAACCAAATGTATCAAATAAATCATTAATTTAACTGATGATTGAAGATAATTAAGACTAAAACAGTGGAAAAATATGCATATGATGAAGAGTTATCATTTGCATTTAGGGACTTATTTGTGATTGTGTGGAAAATGATTTTTGTTAGGGTTAAAGTGTTGATTTGGGGAAAAATGTATCTAAGGCTTTAGGGGTAAAATCTTAGAGTTAGGTTTTGATTATATTGATGAATGCTTCATGAAAAATGAATTTACCTCGTGTATGTATGATTTTGAATATATGAAATTGGTTGTGTTTATTTGTGTCGTCGTATTCGACGTGTTCATGATTGTTAATTATGGAATTTGATGTGTTTTGGTGTGAAATATGAATTGAATGTGAAAGTATGTTTGAGTTTGTTTGAGTATGTCTAGGCGTTAAGAATGGGGAATCTCTTAATGCCTTGGTTACTTAATGTTTGTTTTGGAAAATCGTTTAAGTTAAATGAGAATTAAGAATGGGGAATCTCTTAATGTCTCGTTTACTTAATATTTGTTTTGAAAATCGTTTAAGTTAACTGGGCGTTAAGAATGGGGAATCTCTTAATGTCTTGGTTACTTAATGTTTGTTTTGGAAAATCGTTTAAGTTAAATGAGAATTAAGAATGGGGAATCTCTTAATGTCTCGTTTACTTAATATTTGTTTTGAAAATCGTTTAAGTTAACTGGGCATTAAGAATGGGGAATCTCTTAATGTCATGGTTACTTAATGTTTGTTTTGGAAAATCATTTAAGTTAAATGAGAATTAAGAATGGGGAATCTCTTAATGTCTCGTTTACTTAATATTTGTTTTGAAAATCGTTTATGTTAAATGGACGTTAAGAATGGGGAATCTCTTAATGTCATGGTTACTTAATGTTTGTTTTGGAAAATCGTTTAAGTTAAAAGAGTATTAAGAATGGGGAATCTCTTAATGTCTCGTGTACTTAATATTTGTTTTGAAAATCGTTTAAGTTAACTGGGCGTTAAGAATGGGGAATCTCTTAATGTCTTGGTTACTTAATGTTTGTTTTGGAAAATCGTTTAAGTTAAAATAGAATTAAGAATGGGGAATCTCTTAATGTCTCGTTTACTTAATATTTGTTTTGAAAATCGTTTAAGTTAACTGGGCGTTAAGAATGGGGAATCTCTTAATGTCATGGTTACTTAATGTTTGTTTTGGAAAATCGTTTAAGTTAAAAGAGTATTAAGAATGGGGAATCTCTTAATGTCTCGTGTACTTAATATTTGTTTTGAAAATCGTTTAAGTTAACTGGGCATTAAAAATGGGGAATCTCTTAATGTCTTGGTTACTTAATGTTTGTTTTGGAAAATCGTTTAAGTTAAAATAGAATTCAGAATGGGGAATCTCTTAATGTCTCGTTTACTTAATATTTGTTTTGAAAATCGTTTATGTTAACTAGGCGTTAAGAATGGGGAATCTCTTAATGTCATGGTTACTTAATGTTTGTTTTGGAAAATGTTTTAAGTTAAAAGAGTATTAAGAATGGGAAATCTCTTAATATTTCTGTTTGCTTAATGTTTTGTTTTGAAAATCATTAAGTTAAATGAGTATTGAGAATGGGGAATCTCTTAATATCTGTGTTTACTTAATGTCGTCGTGAAAATGATTTTTGTGGAGAAATGAATTGTTGTGTTTTGGTGTGAATTGTGTAATAAATTTGTGAATACGTTTGAGTTCGTTCTGTGTGGAATTTGAAAACCATTAGGGTTAAACGAGTATTAAGAATGGGGAATCTCTTAATGTCTTGTTTACTTAATGAGTGTTTGTGAAAAATCATTTAAGTTAACTGGGCGTTAAGAATGGGGAATCTCTTAATGTCTCGTTTACTTAATATTTGTTTTGAAAATCGTTTAAGTTAAATAAGTATTAAGAACGGGGAATCTCTTAATGACTTATTTACTTAATGTTGTTTTGAAAATCGTTTAAGTTAACTGGGCGTTAAGAATGGGGAATCTCTTAATGTCTTGGTTACTTAATGTTTGTTTTGAAAATCACTTAAGTTAAATAAGTATTAAGAATGGGGAATCTCTTAATGTCTTGTTTACTTAATCTTTGTTTTAGTAAACCGTGCAGACCCGTGATAGGTGGCACCTTGGTAAACGGTACGGGCCCGTGATAGGCAGTGTGTTTATGGTTTACGATTTTTGGTAAGTTGTGCAGACCCGTGATAGGTGGCACCTTGGTAAACGGTACGGGCCCGTGATAGGCAGTACGTTTACGACTAACGTTTCTTGGTGAATTGTGTTTGTCCGTGAGAGACTGCACAAGGGTTTGTCCGTGAGAGACTACGCCTTGGTAAATTGTGTTTGTCCGTGAGAGACTGCACAGGGGTTTGTCCGTGAGAGACTACGCCCTGGTAAATGTGTTTGTCCGTGAGAGACTGCACAAGGGTTTGTCCGTGAGAGACTACGCCCAGGTGAATTGTGTTTGTCCGTGAGAGACTGCACCGGTGTTTGTCCGTGAGAGACTACAACCTGGTAAATTGTGAATTGTTGGTTCATCTTGTCCGTGTGGGTATTGTGTTATAAGTGTTAAATGTTATGTTTTGGAATTTGGTGATAACATGTTTGATTGCAATACCATTTCGAAACTCATGATGTTGTAGTATTGTGTTATAAGCGTTAAGTGTTATGTTTTGGAATTTGGTGATAACATGTTTGATTGCAATACTATTTCGAAACTCATGATGTTGTAGTAATTGTGTTATAAGTGTTAAGTGTTATGTTTTGGAATTTGGTGATAGCATGTTTGATTGCAACACTATTTTGAAACTCATGATGTTGTAGCGATTGCGTTATCAGTGCTAAGTGTTAAGATTTGGGATTATGTATGAATGTGATTGAGTTAGTTTATGAATTTTTGAAAGAATACACAGGGAAATCGATTTACCCAATCGATTTGATGAGTACAGGGGCCCTGTCTTTCACGAAATCGATTTACCCAATCGATTTTGTAATATGTTTTTCAAAACCATTTATGAAATCAATTTGCCAAATCGATTGGATTCATCTCAGGGGCTCTGTCTTTCACAAAATCGATTTGCCCAATCGATTGGATTCATTACAGGGGCTCTGTCTTCCACGAAATCGATTTGCCCAATCGATTGGCCAATACAGGGGCTCAGTCCTTCTCGAAATCGATTGCCCCAATCGATTGATGCAAGTCCAGAGTTCAATTTTCACTAAAAACTTTTAGGAAATCGATTTGCCCAATCGATTGGCTCAGTGGAAAATATTATTTTAAGTTAGATAATTGATTGCTCAATTGATTTATCAATGTTTTGGTCAGTTATGTATTACTTGATGGATTGAGAACTTTATTTGATTTCATTTACATTTGGCAAGCATGATATGAACCTTTAGCATATGGAAAATCTATTTAAGGTGCATGCTTAGTTGAGAAAAAGACAAAATTAATCATTGGTTGTGAAAGAAGTAGAAAATAATAAACCTTGGAAGAATCCTAAACTTGTGAGGAGTACCTAGACTAAAAAAATGTGAATGTCCATTTTGATTAAGAGGAACATCATCAAGTGTTGCATGTAGCATGTGGTCTCCATTGAAATAGCAATGCCAATTTACAAGGAAGGGGGCGGGGGTTTGAATTGTAAATCTCCCTATTTAAAAATTTTCTAAAAATACTTAAAAATTCAATTCAAGAATGATTTTAGTTTAAGAAAAATGAGAACGGAGAACTTTTTTGTTAGCTTAAAAGCATAAATTCAGTTAATGTTTTAACTTAAGTGATTATTTAGACTTGATAAATAAAGAGATAAGAGAAAGAATACCACACATGGATGTATCTTGGTTCACCCAACTCGAGCTACGTGTAGTCCTCACAATTGTGAGATTTTCCACTAAATGTTCAAAATAAAGAAACTTCTTGGTTTTACAGCACCTAGCTTAGATCAACCTCGATATGTTACAAATGTAAATCCTTTCCATCCAAAAAGAGATTAATCAGGTCACCTATTAGCTTTGATAGGATTTCTTACAATCTACCCAAACTATACTAAACTCTTATTGTTCGAGTTTTACAATAATGATGAAATCGTCTTTTATAGAATCTGAGACATCTCAACTTTTGTTTGAGATTTGATTCTTTACAAAGAATTCAGTACAAAATAATAGAGTAATGAAAAGTGATCTGACTGATTTTTCTTTGAATAGTGAGAAAGTTTCAAGTATGTGAATGTGAGTGATTTTTCGAGACTTGTTAGCACTTGAACTTTTGTTGTTCACTGAGCATTGGCCTTCCTTTTATAGGCATTTTAGAGTAATTAATAATGGTCAAAAGAGTTGTTCATAGTGCTCTGTCATTTTTGACCAAAACTAATTTTTATGAATAAATGTATTCCATTTATTGAACAGTTTTTGAATTCTACTTGACTAAACTGATTTCTTAATTCTTGATCAGATTTCTCTTGTGTTTAATGATCCTTTATACATGAAATATATTTGTGGATGTCATTTCTTTGATCTGGAGTTTTGATTATGTCAAAACAACTTGGAGAATGATGATGAACTTCTGTAGAATTTTAATGAAAATTATGGAGATTGATAATCAATCAGGAGTCCTAGTCTTTGAAATTTTTTGGAGATTGATAATCAATCTGGAGGTTCAATCTTGATCATTCTGGATGTCTTCTTGATTAGTCTTGACGTCTTGTACATTTCAAGATCATTTAAGCTGGAGAAAGTTCAAATATGTTTGGTCTTGTTAATTCGTGATCTTCTCTATTTGTGATTCGAGTAGTTTCTTTGAATCTGATTATCTCAGTTTGTTCCTTTCCAAGTGCTAATGATATTGATGTAAAATCCAGAAGCTAAAACTTCTTTTAACTAGTGAAGATTCATTGATCTTATAGCTGTGATGATCAATCTTGGTCTTGGAGAACATTCTCCATTTTACAGATTTTGTCCAAAATGTTCACCTTTCTTATTTGTTCAGTTTTTATCTTTTATTGTTGATTTGTTTGCTTTGCTTGAGTCCTACCTTTGAATTAATCCACTCAAAAGCACAAGTTAAACTAACATAACATTTAGAGTCATAATTAACATTTTTAATTAACCTTTGTTTATTTTCATCAAAACTTAAATTGAGAGTTTGTCTTAACAATCTCCCCCTTTTTGATGATGACAAACATGTTAATTTAGATTTTAATTATGATTCTAATTTTAATTTTGAAGAGCTTAAAAGCTCCCCCTCAATTTATGTAATAAGTGATTTTCACAGAAAATTAAAAATATGCATACAATTTCAACATAAGCAATTTTCCATTAATTCATTTGAAAGATACAAAATGTCAGATTTTCAGCAACATATACAGAAGTTCATAATTACAAAAGGTCTTCTATAATTCAAAATAAAAACTACCTTAATCATCCCCCTTTGTCATACAAAATGGAAGGAGAAGAAAATCCCTATTTAGCAAGCAATGGAGAAGACCCTTTAGAATGAAGCTTTTGCAGTGTTAGGGATCGACTGAAGAGTGGGAGAAGGATCAACAGGGGAGGGTTCAACCACTGTCCAGGAGAAAGTTGCTCTGTCATCTAGGTCCGTAGTAGGGCAGTCTCTATATCCTGCTGAGTTTGACGTGCCAAAATGGTTTGAAGGGCACCATTATTTAACTATTTGATGGTTGAACCTTGGGAGGGGAAGTAGGAGGATGAGTAGTGGTAAGGAGAGTGGCAACAACGATTGTGGTCAAGTGAATGATGGAGGTGCAAATAGATGGAATAATCGTAAAAGAAATAGCCACTAGGGGTAAGGGGTCAGAGGACAAATATTGGTTGATGGATGGGCCAGGAGTTTCAAGAAAGATTAAAAACTAATTGATTCCATAAATAGAGGAACTGGTTTCTTGAGAAGAAATGAAGATAAAAGACATGGTGCTGACATGATGGTTATGATGTAATGGACACAAGTCGTGTGGTGGAGAGTGGAAGGTTTGTGAGTGAGAAAGGAAGTTAGTTGAAGATAGAGTGGATGGTTGAGGAAAAATGGAGAAAGTATGAGGATCGATGAGTTGATCTGGAGAATGTTCTTGGTTTGGTGGAGAACATTCTAGAGCATTTTTAGTGTTTGCTTCTGATTCTGATTCAATAGAAGGAGATGGTGAAGCTGGTTGAGATACTGCATCTCTCTTTCTTGCTGAGCATTTTCTTTTAAGAACTTTTGGTGGAAAGGTGGGAATGGGAACAATTTTAGATGTGGTTTTCTTCATGTGAGAGATTTTTTTTGAAGAAAACATGGAAATTTAATGAGATTTTTCTCATTTGTGAAACGGATTTGGAAGTGCCTAAAGATTTTGGAGAAGATCATCCCATAAGGGACTGTGCTCTTTTTGTAATCTTTGGTGGCAGCAGATATCATGTGGTAGATGATGATGTGTGGAAGGTGGTGACGTTGGCAGTTTTGAAGATGGTAGATGATCAAGGCGTCGTTGTCAGATATATACTCATGACTTCCACAGTGGGGAAGTATGGCATGTTGGCTGATGCTGTTAAAAACCTTTGGAAGGGGTTTGAGATAGGTTGAGAGGTAGCAAGTGGACTCTTCTTGGAAGAAATTAGAGAGCACCTTTGTTTGTTTTAAGTTTAGAGCATCATATCATTTGCTTCAAAAAATGGCAGGCATTTATGTTGGAAGGTCGAGAATGGAAGCCAAAATGTCAAGTGATTTCAATCTCTTTAACTTTGGAAATAATGAGGGATTTGTCAGGGTTTAGGGATTTCAATCCCTAACCATATATGGATAAAAGCATTCAAATGTTAGCAAAAATGAAGTCCAACCCAAGTCATTAATGTGACATTTGACTGCATTTCCATCCATAATCAGATTGTCCATGACAAAAACTCTTCCAACTCTTATGGGGCGTTGAGCCCATTTCTCTTTGAAGAGCTTTTAGATTTTGGAGGAAATTAGTGTTGTTTTTTCGGATTTTGGGAAGGGAGAACGGTGTGGAGAACGTTCTTGGGTTAAAGGGAACATTATAGAGTGATATAAAATTTTGTTTTTGATGAGGGAGAGGGTTCATGGATTGGATAACGTTATGGGTTTAGTAAGGGAATGGGTTCATGGACTATAGAACGTTTTGCGTTTGGTGAGGGAGATGGTTCACGGGCTGGGGAACGCTCTTGAACTAGAGAACATTTTGAAGAGAGGGGAGGGTTCAACAGTTCTTAGTTTTTGTTTAGGTGTAGTTATTTTCCTTCTCTGTGGGTTTCTGAGTTTATTTTTGGCTAGGAATTCAGAGAGTGTGATGATGGTTTTTACTTTCAAGGATCGTGGTGTTGGTTTTAGGAGAAGGACGAGATGGTTTGGTGAAAGAAGAGAAAATTTCATTGATCAATCTTCGTTTTTGGTTGGTGGTGTCGATTGAGAAGGTTCATATGACAATGATGATTTAGAAAGAGCGATAAGATTTGAAGGTTTTTTTGGAGTCGTGTGTGGAGGCGATTAAGATGATTCATCAGTTTCAAAATCATAGATGATGAAGAACACAAGATTGGTTTATGGGGGCTTTTGAAGTTCCAATTCCTACCTGGACACGCATAAAGCGCCTTTTGCCTCCTGTAGGATTGAGGGTAGGTTTTTGTAAATGTGGAGGAACTTGAGTGAGATTTGGAGAATGACATGTGTAGAGAGGCAGAAGGACCGTGGACAAGTTGGATTTAAGGTAATGGGGTTAGGGTTTGATTCTGGATATGATGAATGGTTATATCAGAAGGTTTTATCAGATGAAATTGCTTGTGCAGTTGGTCTTGGCGGTGGAGAAGGTGAACGAGTCATGGAGGTTGATGATGGTGTGTTACGGCATGCGTTTTTGCATGCAGATTGTTTGTTCTTGCCATTTCAGAGAGTGATTTAAATTGAGAAGATGAAGTTTGTAACAGAGAAAATGAAGGGTTTTGCGTGGGTTCAGTTTCAACAGAATTTTGTATTTTTGAAGACTAAATGCAATGATGGTTTGAACCTAGGGAATGAGAAGAAATTGGGGGTGGGAAGTCACTTGACAGCGTGTCACTGGACCTTTTGAAGACAAGAAGACACATGCATTAAATGCAAAGATTTTCCTTTTTCCTTTTTCTGCTCAAGATTGCAAATGACGACACAAAGGAGAATGTTGGTTGAAAAACAGAGAATGCTGCCTGGAAAACGAAGATTGATGAACTTTCTCCATTTTCTGCTGAAATAGAAATTAATGCGAATTTTATGGGTTTTCACAATTTTCAGTTTTTCTTTGATCAAATTGAAACCATCCTCAACTAGAGGCTTTGTAAAAATGTCAGCAAGCTGATTTTGAGTATCAACAAAGATTAATTCAATATCTTTCTTGTTAAGATGATCACAAATAAAATGATGTTTTATTTCAATATGTTTTGTTCTAGAGTGTTGAATGGGTTTTTTTTTTTATAAATTGATTTCACTAGTATTATCACAGTAAATTGGAATGCTTGAGTAACTTTCAGAGAAGTCTTCTAGTTGATTTTTAATCCAAAGAACTTGTGAGCAATAGTTTGCTGCTGTGACATATTCAACTTTGGTGGTTGATACAGCTAATGTATTTTGTTTTCTGCTAGACCAGCTTATCAATGCTTCACCTAAGATTTGACATTCTCCACTAGTGTTCTTTCTTTCAATTTTATCTCCAACGTAATCAGCGTCTCAATATGCTATAAGATCAAAATGAGAACCTTTTCTATACCAAAGGACAAGATCAGTAGTTCCGATAAGATATCTAAAAATTTGTTTTACTGCAGTTAAATGAGATTCCTTTGGTACTTAATGAAATCTTGCACATAATCATACTGCGAATACGATATCAGACCTACTCGCAGTTAAATAAAGCAAATAACCAATCATTCCTCTATATTCTTTTTCTGAAACAGATTTTCCATTTTCATATTTGTCTAGTGAAGAAGAATGATGCAATGGAGTAGACATAATTTTTGATTGATCCATTTTGTACTTAGTTAACAAATCTTTAATGTATTTTACTTGACAAATAAAAATACCATTTTCATATTGTTTAATTTGCAATCCAAGAAAATACTCTCCCATCATGCTCATTTCAAGTTCACTTTACATGAGTTTTGAAAATCCTTCACACATTTTTTCATTTGTTAATCCAAAGATAATATCATCAACATATACCTGAACAATAAGTAAATCATTTTTCTCAGTTTTCTTGAATAATTTAGTGTCAATTTTTCCTCTAGAAAATCCATTTTTGATTAGAAATGAACTTAATCTTTCATACCAAAATCTTGGCGCCTATTTTAATCCATATAGAGCTTTGGTAAGTTTGAAAACAT
Source organism: Cicer pinnatifidum (assembly GCA_037974775.1). Classification (NCBI taxonomy): domain Eukaryota; kingdom Viridiplantae; phylum Streptophyta; class Magnoliopsida; order Fabales; family Fabaceae; genus Cicer; species Cicer pinnatifidum. The sequence goes on from JBBPBR010000008.1 coordinate 14,182,069, forward strand.
GATTTGGTTTTGATTGATCCTTAAAACCAGGAGGTTGTTTTGCATAAACTTTTTCATTTAAAAACCATTTAAAAATGCACTTATAACATCCATTTGAAACAACTTAACAAGCTTTATGAGATGCATATGCAAGAAGTATACGAATAACTTATAACCTTGCATTTGATGCAAAAGTTTCATCGTAGTCTATACCTTCTTAATGGTTATAGCCTTGAGCAACTAATTTTACATTTTTTTCTTATAGCCTTACCTTCTTCATCTAATTTGTTTCAGAAAACCCAGCGTGTACCAAAGATTGTTTGATCCTATGAATCAAGTACCAACGTTCATACCTCATTTTTTTCGAACTGCAGCAGTTCTTCCTTCATGGCTTTAATCCAAGATTGATCAACTATGATTTCTTTAATTGATTTTTGTTCAATTTAAGATATCATTGCCATGTTATTTTCATCATTCTTGAATGATTTTCTTGTTTGAATCCCATCAGATGTGTCTCCAAAGATTTGTGTTTGAGGATGATCTTCAATTGTTCTCCTGCATTTTTGAAGAGAATGAAATAGCAATTATTTATCAATCTCTATTTCCTGCAGATTGTTTTGTTGTTGCAGACCTTATTGAACTTCTTTTTCCTCGTCTTTTTTACTCAAGTCCAAATGATCAAATAATATATGCATAGTGGTTTCTACAACTTTTGCCCTTAGATTAAACACGTTATAGCCTTTAGAATTAGTTGAATAACCTAAAAAGATTTCTTTGTCTGATTTTGCATCAAATATTCCAACAACATCTTTGTTGTTTAAAATATAACATTAGAATCCAAAAATGTGAAAATAAGAGATCTTTGGTTTCTTGTTTTCCTAGATTTCATATGAGGTTTTGTTGATAATTTCTCTTATGGATACACTGTTCAAAATGTAACAAGAAGTGTATATAGCTTCAGTCCATAAATATCTTTCAAAATTAGATTCTTCCAAAATTGTTCTTGCCATTTCATGTAGTGTTATATTCTTTAGTTCGACAACTCCATTTTGTTGTGGAGTTCTTGCACAAGATAAATTATGAGAAATGCCAAGTTCATCAAAAAATATTTTTAAAGAGGCATTTATGAATTCTTTTCCATGATCACTTCTTATAGAGATGATGTTGGATTCTTTTTTATATTGTACCTTTTTGCAAAAGGTTTTAAATGCATCGAATACATCATCATTCTGTTTTAAAACTAATACCCAAGTGTATCTTAAAAAATCATCAACAATAACAAAACCCTATTTCATTCCATCTAGACTTGTTGTTTTGATTGGCCCAAAAAGATCCATGTAAAGCAATTAAATATTTCTGTTTATAGTTACAAAATATTTCGAATGAAAATTTCTCCTTTTGCATAGGCACATATTTTATCTTTATCAAAATTGAGTTTGGGTAATCCTCTAACAAGATCTAGTTTTGAAATTTTTGAAAGTGTTTTCATACTTATATGTCCAACCCTTTTATGCCATATCCATTTATTTTTATCAATTGACATAAAACATGATTCCTCAAGTAGTTCTTTAGGTTATAGGGAATATAAATTTTTCTTTCTATTTCCAGAAAAGAGTATTTCTCCAGTTTCAGTTTTTTTGACTTCACTTACTCTTCGTATGAAGTTAACATCAAAATCATTATCACATAACTGACTTATGCTTAGAAGATTGTGTTTCGAACCTTCAACATATTGGACATCCACTATTTGAGCATAGTTTGTCTTACCAATAGTTCATTTACCTTTAATATGCACTTGATTGTTGTTTCCAAAAGTAACCAATCCTCCATCTTTTTTGATGAATGGCATGAAGCAGTTTTTATCTCTTGTCATGTGTCTTGAACAACCATTGTTCAAGAACCAAGGCTTTCTCTTGACATTTGGAAATCCAACGTGCCTAAGATGTTATATCAACCTTAGGTACCCAATTTGTCTTGGGTGCTTGAGAGTTAGTTTTAAAATTTTCTTTCTTCTTAAGATAGCATATTGGTTCTTGATGACCAATTTTGGGATAATAAGAACATTTAATTGTTAATCTAGGAATTGACTTCGTAATTTGGGTTTTACGGAGTTTTAATATTGATTTTGAAGAAGTTCCAGATTGTTCTCCTTTTTCCATATTTTATGGAGAAAAAGTTCTGTTTTTTTTTTTCATAAGGTTCTTCGTTTTGAGAACAACCCGAAGAACATTCTCCTTTCTGCAGATTTTTCAAAATTGGTTAAGCTTTATTTGCAGAACGATCGTTCCTTTTGATAAACCTTTTGCTTTTAACCTTTTCATCTATTTTCTTAAAGTACCAAGCAAATTCTAGATATCCAAGTGTTTTACAATATAACCATTTGGTTTTACATTTTCTTCCTTTCTTTCTGGAACAAAAACGTTTTCATACATTTTTGTTTTTTTGAGTTTGATTAAAACCAAGACCAGCTATATTAAAGATTCCTACTTGAGATCCCATAATTTTTTGAAATGTTTCGGTGGCTTTAATAAAATTTGACAAGTCATTTTTAGGAAGTTCATTTCCAGTTTTAAGGAGAATGTTCTCCATTTTAGCTACAAAACATTCTTGATCTCTTTGACTTTCAAAATTTAATTGATGTGTTGCTTTTAGTTCTTGAATGATATTTTTTAGGACATTATTCATAGTCTGAGCTTTTTCGTTTTCTTCTTTCTCTTTATAAAGTTGTTCTTTTAAAGAACTACTTTTTTGAATAAGAAGGTTTGAATTGTTTAGCAAGTTATTAAATTCTTTTCCAATTTGTTCACATAAATAGCAAGGTTCAAAATTTGTTACCTCATCTTCTTTTGTATTTGCCATCAAGAATATATTGGCTTCTTCACCCTCTTCTGTATTTGATTCTTCTAAATCATCACACGTGGCCATCATTGATTTCTTTTTGAAAGGAAATCATTTTGGTGGCTTTTTATTTAAGGGACATTATGCTTTGTAATGTCCTAATTTATTACATCCAAAGCATGTGACTTAACTCTTGTCCACTTATGTTTTAGGATTTTTGTTTTGAAATCCCTTTTTGATTTGGTCTTTTCTTCTCATCATTCTCTGTACCTTTCTGGTGAGAAAAGTAATTTCTTCATCAGCATCTTCTTGTCCAGTTTCTTCTAGTTCCTCCTCTATCTGTACTGTGACACTATCTTGAGATGACTTTAGAGCTATTTTCTTTCCTTTCTTGACTGGTTTGTCTTGCAGCAATACTTCATGTGCTCTTAAGGTTCCAATTAGTTCTTCCAAAGGAAGTGCTTCAAGGTTCTTGACCTAGCTTATAATTGTTACCATTGGTATCCATAAGATTGGAAGACACCTCCTGATTTTTCTTAATCAATCTTGTGCTGAGTAAGCTTTCCCAAGAGAACACAATTCATTCACTATTTGTGAACCTTGAGTACATTTCATCAATAGTTTCTCCTTCTTGCATTTCGAACAGTTCAAACTTTCTTATTCCAATGTCTATTCTTGTTTCTTTGACATGGCTTGTTCCTACATGATGAGTTTGTAGTGTATCCCATACTTCTTTAGCAGTTGTGAATTCATCAACTCTTTCACTTTCTTCCCTGCTCAAAGCACACGATATGAATAATGGAGCCTTAGAGTTTTTGAGTACCTTGGTTTTATCGTCAAATGTCCAGTCTACTTCTTTCTTCGCAACAGAGGTTGAAACATTTTGATCAACTCTTAGTATGAAATCTCCTTCTTTAATGATGCGCCATATTCCTGTATCTTAAGATTTCAGAAACAACTGCATCTTATTCTTCCAAAAGTAGTAATCAGATCCATCAAAGTAAGGTGGCCTATTTGAAGATCCTCTTTCAACAATGTATTTTACTTTCGACATTTTTTCTTATAGATCTTTACTCTAGCACTTGTTAGGTGTTTAATCTTTTAGAGACCGAGCTATGATACCAATTGAAGTAGAAAATATCTATATACAAGGAAGGGGGGTTTGAATTGTAAATCTCTCTGTTTAATTTTTTTTCTAAAAACACTTAAAAAATTTAACGTAACAATGATCTTGGTTTAAGAAAACTGAAAACGGATAACGTTCTTGATTTTTACCAGAAAACAGAGAACGTTCTTTGTTAGCTTAAAATAAAAAATTCAGTTTATGTTTTAAAGTGATTATTCAGACTTGATAAATAAAGAGATAAGAGAAATAATACCTCACATGGATGTATCCTAGTTCACCAAACTCGGGCTACGCCTAGTCCTCACAACTTTGAGATTTTCCACTAAGTGTTCAAAACAAAGAACTTTCTTGGTTTTACACCACCTAGCTTCGATCAACATTGATCTGTTACAAACTTAAATCCTTTCCATGCAGAAAGAGATTAATCAGATCACATATCAGCCTTGATAGGATTTCTTACAATCTACCCAAACTATACTAAATTCTTATAGTTTGAGTTTTACAATAACAATGAGATTTTTTTATATATTGAATTTGAGATGTCTCAACTCTTGTTTGAGATTCGATTCTTTACAAAGAACTTAGTACAAAATTACAGAGTAATGAAAAGTGATCAGATTGATTCTTCTTTGGATAATGAGAGAGTTTCAAGTATGTGAATATGAGTGATTTTTGAAGACTTGTTAGCACTTGAAATTGTACTGTTTCCCTGAGCATTAACCTTCCTTTTATAGACGTTTTGGAGCAATTAATAATGGTCAAAAAAACCATTGGTAGTGCTCGGTTAGTTTTGACCAAAACCAATTTATATGAATAAATGTATTCCATCCTTTGAACACTTTTTGAATTATGTTTGACTGAACTGATTTCTTCATTCTTGATCAGATTTATTTTGTGCTTAATGATCCTTTATACTTTAGATATATTTGTTGATGTCATTCCTTTGATTTGTAGTTTTGATTATGTCAAAACACCTTGGAGAATGATGATGAACTTCTGTAGAATTTTAATGAAGGCAGGTGCACGTAATGGAGGCATGGAAGGGTCTATTTTACAGTTATGATAAGGCTTAAGATTACATGAAGTTGGCTATGTTTGAAGAATCTAGTAATAACTTTTCTATATTTTTTGAATATGTACACGAGTAGTGGTTAATTCTTCACAAGGAAAGATTTGTCGAGGCAAGGACAAATAGAGTTATGCACTTTAGGAAACCGAAACATAACATATTGTATTACTTCACAATAAGATAACATCATATTTTGAAAAGAGTATCATTAAAAAGGTGCATTGACACAATAACAAATTGTACGCCTATTTGCGTGGTGTTATGTTTAAAAGTGCAATAAATTACATAGCGGTTGAGTATGGTCGTGTGAAGTGTGTAGGTATTGATAAGTCTGAATGTTGTTGCACTATTAGGACAACACATAGTCTACCTCGTGCATGTGAAATAGTCAAGTATAATATAATCGCACGTCCCATTCTGTTAGACAATATTCATGTTTGGTGGAGTAAATTAACTTTTCATGATGATGGATCAAGTAAAGCTTCATAGTTATTTGTGAAACATGAAATATATATCATAGTGAAAAAGTTTGATGAACTTGATGTACCCAAAAAAATTTCCCTTAAAGGTAAATTACGAAAGATCGCTTATCCATTAACTACTTCGATGTGCCTATCTGTTGATAAGGTTAAAACAAAGAGTATACTAAAAAAGGAAAAAGTAAGGCATAAAAAAGAGATAAGTTAGCCAAGAGTGATCCATCTTGGTGGGAGTATATGCATGTAAGTGTTTGATACAACGATACAAATGCATGTAGCACTACAACATCTATTAGTAAGGTACAACTACCTCGCTCACTAGTCAAAAAACTCACACCTCGACCATCAATCAACAAGGTTCAACAACTTAGAGTTTTTCCTTCAATGATTGGTTGCCAGTTGAAATTCATAAATTCATTGATGACATTATTGACGTTAGTGATTAAGGTAATTGTGGATATCGTGCAATTGTAGGTGTACTTGGAATGGGTGAGAACTTTGGACATTCATTCGTTAACAATGTGTAGCAAAGCTTCAAGAATTCAGGTCTCACTACGAGAGAATATTTGGTGTCGAAGTTTATGTTCAAAAACTTATGCAGAATATATATGTTGAACAAGTTGCAACTATTGATAATTGGATGACACTTCCAAAAATGGGACATGTGATTGCTTCAAAGTTTAACTTGGTTTTTGTCTCATTGTCACTTAACCAATCGCAATCATTTTTTCCACTTAGAAATCCACCACCAACATCTATGGAAGATCATCGTATAATTGTCATTTCGTGTAGGTATTAATTATGATATCTAATTTTATTTTTCAACCTCTTTTTATAGTTTAATAAATTATTGGTTTTAATAGATTTACTTGAAGTCAGATTCCCCTATGCCACTAATAACTAATTTGTAGAGAAAATATTGCACTAAAGAAGCACGATAATGGGAGTTTACTTACAATGGTCACATGCAAGATTGGTTGCAAATATTTCCATGCACTAGAAATGAACCTATTGTAAATTGAATGATTGATATTTAATATTGTTATGAATTAAACCCATAACTAGTATCGACTAGATATTTAACTAACTAACTAACTAACTAACTAACTAACTGTAATTATTTATCTCTTCCCTCCAATAAATGCAACTTGTAATATAGAAATAGAATGCTTAAACAAATCCAAAATACTATACACATCCAAAATCAGTATTATCCAAATATTATTATACAAATCAAAAATATTTTACACATAAAAAATATTCCCAAAAAATGCTAAGCCCCTATATGCTTCCTACGACATGGTACTACATTTGTCCAATATCTAATATCACCCCTTTGAGTATGCAACATCACAATTAGCTCATTGATGAGTGAGATATCATCATCATGTAATACCAATTGAAAACCAAGAAACTCTTCTGTAATTTGTATTGCTCAACTCTGCATTAAAAAATACATTAATAAATTTACTTAAGACAATAGAAAACTAATTAAATATGTCATAAATTTTAATAAATTTACCGTTATATAAAAAATAGATGGACAAGCTTCAGAAGGTTCTGCAATCGAAGGAAAAATATGATATGGTTCGCGATGAATGATGTAAGGATGAGAAATCCTGACAAACCACTCCATGTAACCATCCACGCAGTTTGCAAGTTCCTATTGAACCGCACCAGCATCAACTACGTGCATAGTGTATTGTATAAACATTATTCCCATAAGGTGCTCGTCTAACCTACTGTCTCTAATGGTGAGCCAAGAATGATTTGGACATGACCATATTGATGCAAAACCCTATATAACAAATGTGCATACTTTTTCGAACCCCACCATATCCACCCTCGAAATAGAGAAGCCTTTTCAAAAGGCCACCTCACTGTGGTGTTCTTCAAGTAGCCAACTTTATTGAACTGTAGTGTTCTTCGTGAGATTAAACTCAGCATAAGCATAAGCCTTAGTAACTTCAAGAAGTTCAACTAATATATTTGCATCGTCATTTTTGTTAGCAAAACGGGTATTTGGGTTGAAAAATTGAAATTATTTTCTATAAAGATGTGTTATAGTACTTTAAAAATTTGGAGGGTAGGACCAGGACCTCTAATAAGATCTTCATATATATATCTTTGCTTGTGGCTCTCATTTTGTAATTAGAATACTTTAATAGGACAAAGAGAATATGATAGTTTATGATATTGTTAATTATATTATAAATTTATTTATAGTTGCATGTTAGGTTGGCCTTAGTTAGTAGTGATAGATTTATGTGTTCACCAACTGAATCACACGTATACTAAACACCTACTAGTCAACCTGACTGTGTTCAAGTATTCTCAACCTTCTAGCTTAGTACAATCAAATTGTTGAGAGATGTAACCACTACTGGGCTAGATTAAAAACAGAAGGTGTTTACAAATTTTTTTGGATAACTCTCAAAAGAGTGTGTTTACAAAGCTATGTTCTTAGAAAAGTGAAATATCTCTCAGCACTTAGATGAAACAATAGGGTTAGGAATAAAAGTGTAGAGACAACTATATTGTGCTTATCATAGTTTTTTATGTTCTTCAATGAGGTTTTCATGTCCTTTTATAGAAAGACCTTAGGGTTTCTAACCATTGTCCTGATTGCATGAAATCATCATGTATCACAAAGTTTGTATCAAATCTTTATAGATTGATTCACCATTAAAGCTTGTGCAAATTTATTCTTATTATTGATTCTGTGCATCTTGATACTAAGACAGAAAGAGCAAATGTTATCATGATTAGAGTATGTTACATAGATCTTTAAACAAATAATATATTTAAGAGGATAAACAAATTTGAATTCTTCATAGCGTTGACTTTTATATCAAAGCATTGAGAAGTGCAGGCTTATGGGAATGTGAAGCTAAGTTTGGATTTTGGGTAAAAGGTGTTGAGGTTTCTAGTTCAGGCACTTCAATATCACTAGCATTACCAAGATTATCAAAAGAAATATTGTGCTCAGAGGTGGATATTACCTTATATTTCTTCCTCAGGATGGGGTTTTCTTCTTCCCCATTATTGACGTTTGTAATTTTTTCCTCATCCTCATCTATAGTTGTTGTCTTGAATACATTTTTTTCATTTCTTGTCAAACACTTAAGCCGCTTTGAGTAAGTGGAGGCAGACGGGAACCATCTTTTGGTTAGATTGATACATCCTCAAGTATTCCAAAACAATTTGTTTATTATCTTCTTCAAGAAACATTACTAAGTGTAGAATGAGAGGTTGAGCTTAAAGCCAATTGAATGTAGGAGAGATTTAGAGATTTTCAAAGGTTTGAAAGAGAGAGAGAGAGAGAGCAAAAGTGTGAGAATACGTGAGAGTTGTGAGTGATTAGCGGTCTTTTCTTAAAAAAATTGAGTTTCAAAAAACAAAACTAAGGCGCACAAGTTAATACGTTTACACAACACTTGTCAGAAAATTATAAACCATACACATCTTACAAGAAAATCGGTTGTATTAAAATTAATTGAATTTTGATTGACTAGAGACACAAAACAAACTCAATTATAAAAACTCTCTTACTACTTGAGAAAATATTCTTTAAAACTCAAATTAATAAATTGATTTATAGAATAAAAAATATCAATTATTAATAATATTACAATTTTAGGAATAGTTGACTTAAGTTAAAATACAAATAGCAAAGTGGTAATGTTCGTAATGTCAAGGTAATGTTCATTTTCCAAATAGCAAAGTGGTAATGTTCCTTCAGCTCATCTACTTCATTTTCCAATTCATTTTACAATTAGAATCTTCTCTAAAAAATAACAGTCATCTAAATTCAATTACCTCTACCCGACCCTTACATGTCTAATTTCTTCTCTCAATCTCCAACATAAAACCAAAATAGTACAAATGGAAGATAAAGAGCAGATTGTGAAATCTCCAAATCTGAAACATAGCATAAAACACAAGGAACAGAAAGCTGACAAGACAAACATCTTCCATAACCCATCTCATATTGAAGGGGATTATCCGCCTTTATATATTGTTTAAAGAATTCTATATGTTTGAAATTTGGTACATCAAATTATGATTGTCAACTATATAACTTGTAGTTTAAATTTAATTATATAACTATACTTTATGAGATTTTTAATGTTTGTCTTTGTAAATCTAAATATATAAATTAATTACCATATTCTAAATACATGATGATGGATTTTGCATTTGATATCGGAGTTGGCCGACCAATTGCTCTGTGGGTATTGGGTTAGGAATTAGGATATCCTTCCTTTTTACTGTATGTTCTAAGTATCATTTCATGAAATATTATGTTTGGTCAACTTAGTATTTTGCAGGTGGCATGCAGAACTATGGAAGAGGGATCAAAGAGAGTAGAAAGACTGTTGAAATCTAATTTTGTTCGCTACTTTTAGACTTTTATGAAAAATAATAAATATATAAAAAATTAAATAAAATAATAATAATGATAAAAATAATACTAAAATTAAATAGTTAGGCCTTTAAATTTTAAAATATCATGGATGCTTTTGGTTTATGTTTGCCTATGATTCCTTTTCATAAATTTTCACTCTTTTCTAAAACTAAAAAAAACGTATATAATTAAATGAAAATAAATGAATTGATGGTAATTAAAATCATTATAATGGTGATCATTTGAATGAAAAGAAACCGAAAAGAAATGAATCAATGGTAGTAAAAATCAGTATAATGGTGATCAATTGAATGAAAAGAAATCGAAAAGAAATGAATCGATGGTAATAAAAAATCAGTATAATAGTGATTATTTGAATGAAAAGAAACCGGAAAGAAATAGATTAATAGTAATAAAAATGGCGATCAATTGACAATTATTCTCTTGCCTTTTGTAACTACATCCAAAAAGTCTAAAAATAATCGACAACAACAGTTGAAGAGGACAACACTATTGAGTATTAAAAAAATGAATAATAGGGAGAAGAGGAGTAGAGAACGTGATCTTAGAAAAATCAGTCCAACAAAATCAATTGAATAGTAAGATATCACTTTATTATTGTTTCTCTAATTTTCTTCTTATTAGTCTTTGTATTGTATCCCTTTAAAAAAATGTTCTTTTTTTCTTTCTCTTTTTCTGTTAATGTAGAAAATAAACTCATATGTTAAGCTTTCAGTTTTCTAAAGTTGTATGTTCCTAAAATTATTTTCTTTGCAACACAGAATACTAAAAAGATTATTTTGACAGATTACTTCACCGTCGCGTCCATGTGTTTCGTTCACATACTGCCGCGTTACGTTGTTTTCAAACAAAATAAAAAGATACAATCCGTAAACAGACATCTCACCTCTTTTTCGTTATTGTTATTATTATTATTATTATTATTATTATTATTATTATTATTATTATTATTATTATTATTATTATTATTATTATTATTATTATTATTATTATTATTATTATTATTATTATTATTATTATTATTATTATTATTATTATTATTACTATTATTATTATTATTATTATATTTTTATTTTTTGGATATGAATATAATTATTATTATAATAACAAAATAATTAAAATAGAGTAATAATAAAAATTGGACAACACATAATTATTTTCTACCAAAGAACTACGTATATTTTGATTTCTCTATTGCACTTGGGGATACATAGGAGCAATGTTTTTCCCTTGTCAAACCAAATTAATAAAAAAAAATTCTTTTTTTATTAATGTAAATAATTTATTTTCCTTTTCATTATTTTTTTATGGGGTAAAATAAATAATTAAATAAATAATTTATATGCAATTAATTATATGGTAACTGTTTTAACGAATGATGTAGGGTAATATTACTTTCCCTATTGGTAATCGACTCCCGAATTCGTTTTTTTTTTTTTT
>JBBPBR010000008.1:14193567-14239237 GCA_037974775.1 Cicer pinnatifidum
TTTTTTTGTTCTAAAATTTTATTTTATGTTCTATCTAATTTTCCATTTAAAAAAAAAACTAAAATTGGCGGCGACTCATTTTTCGCGAACGAATCGGATTTATGTGTCTTGCGAATCGGATTTTCCTACTATTTTATTTGTTTTGTTATATTGTGAATATTATTATGTGTCTTGTTAATTTATTTTCATTGTGATGATTCTTTTATATATTTCATTTTATTTATTTTTCTATACACTACCCTAACACGACGCACATACTTATGAATGGGATCTATATTTGGGCTGAGTGCAACCTAAGATAAATTAGAGACGGTGTAATGATAAACTTTTAGATGTACATCATGTTTGGTTGTCATGAAAGTCTCACTTAGATTTGACATTTTTTAGAATATTTCCATTTGAATAGTTTACCTATGAATTGGTTTATTATTTTAGAATTTAGTTCTGTGCTCTAGGAGCCAATTTATAACTATAGAGCTTCCCATAGTAAAGGTTCATAATTAAAAACCATCAAATAAGTAAAGAACCATGTAGGGCACATGTATATATGGAAAAAAAACCTACCCGGTTTATATTTCATATTCATCATAATGTATTGCATATTCAAAAATACTAACCAAAAAGTGATAAAAGAAAAAAGGAGTTGGAATTTTTCCATGTGTGACAAGGAAGTGCATTTGTGGATGAATATGTAGTAAAGTTTTAGGAACTTGCTAGATTATCCCCACATGCCCAATATCCACCAAATGAAGACTGAAAAATTTATCAATTTGAATGAGGTTTAAAGTCTTATAATAGAAGAAATATTGGTGATCTATAAATCACTAGTTACTCCACTCTAGTGTACAAAACTTATATCATTGAAGAGAATTTGAAGAAAATGCAGGAAGAAAAAGGGACTAAATGGCAACAGAGGAATGATGCTAACAAATTTAATTAGTAGTTAAGGGTGAATATTTCTTACAGGAAAGGGAAGTAGATGTAGATATCAAGTTCTCCCTGTTGGTTAAATGGCCTATATCCTTAGAAAGTTGTACACAAGATTATTGACCAAATTATCCAATTTCTTTCTAAGTGATGAACTTAATATTAAAAACAACTTGTTTAATATTAATTCCAATTTAACAGTGATAGATTCAAAAGATTATTCAAAACAGAGATTCAAAAACATTCAAGAACACAACAGTAATATATTCAGAACTTATTCAAAACAAACATTCAAGAACAAACATACAAGAACACATGCATTATCAATATAAAGAGTTTAGAGATAGAAAAGTGTGCACCAGGGATTTTTATACTGGTTCGACTATCGATTCGATAGTCTACATCCAGTCCTGAAATCACTCAAAGATTTCACCCTTCACTAGTAATGATTTGAGTATGTTTACAGACTTTCCAGCACTTCACTGCCTATACATCTAACTCAACATCAAACTACTACAACTACCAATCTATCCTTAAGAACTACTCGCCAAGCTCTAGCAAGATCAGACTGAGATTTCTTTTAGATGATCACACACCCTAAAAGATAACCACCAGTTTCACAATACTGGATTTCCACACTTTCTTTTACAAAGTTTGTTTGTTCAAAAAGAACTAAGAACTAAGAATACTTGATTCAATCACACACTTCTCACACTAAGTATTTGCCAATATTTGTGAGCTATAAGAATTTCTCTCAAGGTGTATTTTTCAAAAGGCTATGAAATTCTTTCAATCCTAAAGTTCTGTATTGTTATGAATTGTTATAAAAAAAAGTGATTGATTCAGTTTATATAGTTTCAGAAAAACTTCAGAAAAATCGATTTCCCAATCGATTTCATTAATATGTATTACCAGCTTAATCGATTTCTTAATCGATTATCGCGTTTCTTGTTTTTCTTGAATCTTGAAAATAGATGAACTAATCGATTTGCTAATCGATTCTTTTAATGCATATATTAGAAACTGATACTCTGTTCATATCAGAATCAATTGAATAATCGATTATAAATGTTTTGTTCAAACAAAGAGATCAAAACAATCGATTACTCAGTCGATTCTTAAAATCGATGTGTCAATCGATTATGCAATATGTTTCTGATAAATGATTAACTAGTTCATTTATGCAATCGATTTCCTAATCGATTAGTAGAAAACTTGTAATTTAAGAAAAATATATTGATCGATTGTCCAATCGATTTTCTTTTAATCAGAGAACACAGGTCTGATGAAAACATTTAAGTAATCGATTTGCTAATCGATTAACTCAGTAAGCCATTGTTCTGTGAATCAGAAAATCGATTAACCAATTGATTAACTAATCGATTGTCAAATCGATTTCATTAATCACAGAACACAGGTCTGATACAAATATTTAAGTAATCGATTTGCTAATCGATTTCTCAATGCAACCTTGGTTCTGTGACTCAGAAAATTGATTAACCAATCGATGTACAATTGATTATCCAATCAATTGATTAACACCCTTATTTTATGATTTCAATTTTAATTGTCAAATATTAGATGTGTGAAATCATAATGATAAATCTACCTATTAAACACTATGAACACTTGACAAATTTGCACTTAATCTTCAAGCCTTGTATAATATCATCAATCTTTGCTTGATTGCTTGAGATCTAAGATTTTTCCAAGTGTAGTGTTTGATTCTTTCACATAATCTTCAAGCCTTATGATATGATCAATTTTTGCTTGATTGATTTCCTGAAATGTATCTCAACTTACACTATTAGATTAATCAGATAATGCATATACATTGTATGTTTGGAAGTTATATCAAAATCAATGTCAAGGAGGCATATATCTTACAATATCCCCCTTTTTGATTAAATGACAAACATACAATTTAACTTTGAGTTTACATTTTAAAACTTAACTTTATAATAACAATTATTTAAAAACTCCCCTTGAATTATAGACTTGATAATTCATTTCAATTTCAAAATTCATTTCAACATTAAAACTCCCCCTGAATTATAGACTTCATAATTAATTTCAGTTTCAAATTTGGTATCGGAGTATCAGAGCACATATCAGATACATTGATTCATTTCAACAACATAAGCACAAGTTATTCAAATTCATTTAAATTTGGCATCAGAGCACAGCATCAGCACATATTCAAGTTTGGTATCAGAGTAATCGGAACACAGTATCAGAGCATCCAATTTAAATTTATTTAAGTTTGGTAACAGAGCACATAAGAGCGTATCAGAGCATTCATCCAAATTCTATACCAGATTGGTATCAGAGCACAACATTAGCATCACATAAGTCCAGGTGAGCAGCCTGAGACTCCATAAATTCCAGCAACTTAGCTAAAACCTCTGATTGGGTTTCAGCTGGCTCAACTTGTTCAGCATTTGGTTGAGCTCTTGTCCAAATACCATTGATCCTTTTCAATTGAATTTGATTGACAATTGATTCTCCAAAAATCAGAGTGGTTTTTATTGATTCTTCATTGACACATGAAATTTTGAAGTGTCTCAGAATCTTTGTAATCAGCTGAGGGTAGGGCAACATCAGCTTTCCTTGTGCTGTTTCCGACATGTTCATCAGCACAATCCATTCCCAACTCATCTTTAGTTCCTTGTACAGGCCCCAAAGAAGAATAATATCCAACTTCTGGACTACAGCATGGTTTCCTGATCTAGGTACCAACATCCTTGTTAGCACATACATCAGCATTCTATGTTGGACCTTCATCTGACCGATTAGGAGAGATATTTTTTCAACAAATCCTTCAATCATAAGGTCTTGAACAGCTGTGTGTCTGTCTACTGATGTTTCCCAAGCATCATCAGTAGAGTTAGGATCAGTCCTGCCATCAACAGATTCTCCATAGAAGGGCAGTCCTGAAAGCTTGGAGAACTCTTTCAAGGACATAGCAATTTTCTTCCCTTTGACTTCAGACTCAAATCCAGTGTCAGTGAGTGTGAAGTTTGAGTAGAAGGCGCGAATGAGTCTTGGATAGACTTCGAGGGGGCGGGAAAGGAAATCTACCAAACCATGAAATCTTAGATGGTTTTGGAAAGTGAATCCGTTTGCATCAAAGTATGCAAAATCCAGAGTTCTTGCCTCATGGATTTTTCTTTTTAGAAATGCAGGGGATAGAGCAAAGTCCTCAAATAGATGATGTTGGTTTACCTTTGGAAGGTTGAGGCTTCGTTGGTTGAGGGGAAGAGATTGATTTCTTCTTCTTTTGCATTGGCTCCTTCATGGCATCAGCCATAAGCTTTTCAATTTGAGGAGCCTTCCTCTTCTTTGTTTTTCCTTGATCAATGGCAATGGTTTTCCCTTTATCCTTTGCCATGATCTTGTGAGTTGGAATAGACACTCTTTTTGAAGTGGGTGGAGGAGAAGGTGTTCTACCACTTGAGGTTGATGAAGAGGATGGTGATTTTTCAGTTGCTTCTTTCACTCTAACAGTTTGCAAGATTTAGGAAGTTTGAGAAGTTTCAAGGAATCTGAGAAATTGGGTTTGGAAAGAGGTTGAGAGGTGTAAAAAGCACAGAGAAAACACAGAGAAGTTTGAGAAGTTTTAGAAGTTGAGAGAAAATGAGTTGAGAAATCGATTTAGGGTTTTAAGTAGTACTGTTCAGAATCGATTTCTAAATCGATGTTATTAATCATTTGCACAGGACACGTCGATTGCCTAATCGATTTTGTTACCGTTATTGGAGGGAAATGAAAGGTTTCAGTTATAGTTGTCGCAAACGGCTAGAATTTTTTGCAACAGTCATATTTCAAATCGATTCCCAAATCGATTTACTTAAGTAAGTGTTTAATGAATAAATCAATGTCCAAATCGATTTCCATATCAGTTCAGAAGAACTTCTCATAACAGCATCGACTTCCAAATTGACTTATTTGGCTTGCAGGTTTGATAAATTGACACAATCGACTACCCAATCGATGCTCGGGTTTGAGTTTGGAAAATTTCTCAAATCCTTGGATTTCTGGGAAACATAATCGATTATGAAATCGATTCTTTAAACGATTTTCCAAATCTTCAATCGATTCATCAATCGATTGGATTGATGTATACTTCAGCATTTAGTGCTACCACTGGGTACTAAGTCGATTATGAAATCGATTATCGTATTTTATATTTTCACAGTAGAGAAACTTTGTAGCATAAATCGATTATGAATTCGATTTTGTAATGCTGATTTGCAATTTTGACACAGGATAATCGATGTACACATCGATTTATCTATTGCATGTTAGTTAGTTTAGAGGAAACATCGATGTCTCAATCGATTTTTCATAGGGATCACATTTCATTTTGATCTAAGTGTCTAAGAGATTTTCTAGTTGCAACTCCTTTAGAAATTTCTCCTATGATGTTGTCAATGGGATGTTTTTGTTAAACTTCCATTCCTTAGGTAAGTCATCTTCCCTTATAGGTTCTATATAATCAATGTTAGTTGGAGGTGATGTTTCATTTGGTTCTTTTGGATCTGGTTCTACAATTTCATCAAGGGAATCACCAACTATAAGAGGGGTATTGTTCAAATTTTTAGTAACCATTTCATCAAATTTTACATGAACAGATTCCTCTATAGTTTTAGTTCTTTTATTGTAGATCCTATAGGCCTTACTAGTTTGTGAATATCCTAGAAAAATTCCCTCATCTGCCTTAGAGTCAAATTTCCCTAGATGCTCTTTTCCATTATTCAGTATAAAACACTTGCATCCAAAGACTCTAAAATAGGCAATGCTTGGTTTTCTACCTTTGTATATTTCATAGAGTGTTTTTCTAAGTATAGGCCTAATTAGAACTCTATTTATTACATGTGTAGCTGTGTTTATTGCATCAGCCCAAAAGTATTTTGGAAGATTAGAGTCATTAAGCATTGTTCTAGCAAGTTCTTCTAGAGATCTATTCTTCCTTTCTACAACTCCATTATGTTGTGGAGTTCTTGGGGCTGAGTAAATGTGGTGAATTCCATTTTGTTCACAATAATTGTCAAAAGATTCATTTTGAAATTCTCCACCATGATCACTCTTAATGGAAATTATTTTCTGATTCTTCTCATTTTGAACTTGATTTGCAAATTTTTTGAAAATTGAGAAGGCGTCACTTTTGTGAGTCAGAAAATAAGTCCATGTATATCTAGAGTAATCATCAACTAAAACATAGCCATACAGATTTCCTCCAAAACTTTTTACTTGAGAAGGACCAAATAGATCCATATGAATTAGTTGTAGAACTCTATTAGTTTGTACTAAGTTTATTGGTGGGAAAGAGGACTTAACCAATTTACTTTTCTCACAAGAGTCGCATAATTTGCCCTTAGTAAATTTTCAGTTTGGAAGACCTAGCACTAGTTGTTTGCTAATAAGTTTGTTAAGATGATCTATATGTATGTGAGCTATTCTCTTGTGCCACAACCAATCTTCATCAGATTTAGATAACAAACAACAAGCATTATTTGCAGGCAAAGAATCAAGATCAATCATGTAAATATTATTTACCCTTTCACCTACCAATTTTATGCTATCATCTTCCTTGTGCTCAAGTATACAAGTATGTGATGTAAAATATACCTGGAATCCTTTATCGCAAAGCTGACTAATGCTAAGCAAGTTATGTTTCAAACCTTTTACATAGAGAACATCCTTGATTACCGTTGTTGATTCGCTCCCTATGTCTCCAACACCAAGTATTTTACCTTTGTTATTGTCACCATACTTTACATATCCTCCTTCTTTTAAATTCAGAGACAAGAATTTTGATTTGTCTCCAGTCATATGCTTGGAACATCCACTATCAAGGTACCATGAGTGAGTCTTGGATGACAAGCATGTCTGCAAAACAGAATTTAAATTTTGGTTTTAGGTACCCAATTTAGATTGGGTCCTTGAGGGTTAGTTTCAATTACAGGTTTCTTTACTCTCCAAACTTGTTTCCATCCTTTGTTAGCAAGCTTTTTCAGTTTACAATTAAAAGATATTTGTCCCTTTTTGCAACAAAAATGACATGAAAAAGCAGAGGATGTATTTTGAGTTGGTTTAATGAAGACATCATGCATTTGCTTTGATCTAACAAATTTATGATTCTTTTGAGCATTCCTATTTGTTCTATAACCAATTCCAGATTTTTCATTATGATTCCTTTGATTCCCAAGAAGAACATTCAGGTTGTTTTTACCACTAGTAAATTTTGCTAAGTCAAATTGTAGTGATTCAACCTTTCTTTCAAGTTCAGTAAAACTAGTGAGTTTATCATGTGCTTCCTTTTTCAAGAGTATATTCGTGTCTTCAAGCAACTTATGTTCCTGTTTAATTTCTTCATACATAATGCACTGTTTTTCTAAAATTTTCTTAGTGCTAATAAGTTGTTTGACTACCTTAATATGTTCATCATGCAATTCATTAAAAGAATCATGTAATTCTTCATAAGAGGGATTAGAGGTAGTACTTACATCACTATCTGAATCTGAATCTGAGTGAGTGTTGGCCATTAGACACAAGTTTGCTTCTTCTTCTTATGAAGATGCAGAAGATTCTTCATCATTGTCATTCCAAGCTATGTAGGCTCTTTTAGTTTTTGAAGGTGGTTGATCTTTGCCTTTAGCTTTCACAAACTTGCTTCTATTTTGCAGTTGAAAATATTCAGATTTTATATGGCCTGTTTTCCCACACTCATAGCAGGTTATCACCTTGCTATCATTTGTCTCATCCTTGCTGAACTCTTTGTCCTTGAACTGGATGGTTTCTTTGATTGGTTTCCTTTCTTTTTCAGAAACCTCTTGAATTTTCTTACCAGAATTCCGATTTCAGGTTCTTCATCAGTTTCAATATCGGAATCATCAGTACATGTTTCTGGTTCAGATTTTGTTTTATGATCTTGAACCTTCAGAGATTGTCCCTTTCTTTTCCGATCAGTTTGCTCAGCCTCATTCAACATGTGCAGCTCCATTTCATGTTCTCTGAGTTTTCCAAAAAGGGTGGCAATGGTCATGCTTCCAAGATCCTTTGATTCAGCTATTGCAGTGACCTTAGGTTGCCATTCTCTTGTCAAGCATCTCATCACTTTGTTTATTTGTTGCTCATTGTCATTTACTTTACCTAGAGCATTTAGATTGTTAATGACATGTGTGAACCTGCAAGTCATTAATTGACTCATCCTTCTTCATATTGAAGAGTTCATATTCATGCATCATAGTGTTGGTTCTGGCCCTCTTGACATCAGTTGTGCCTTCATGAGTTTCTTGGAGTGTATCCCACATTTCTTTGGCAGTTTTGCAATTTGATACCCTGAAAAACTCATCAGCACTTAAAACAGAGGTTATTATATTTTTGGCTTTTGCATTATAGCCAACTTTTTTCTTATCATCATCAGACCAATCAGATATGGGTTTCAAGATTAATGATTCACCAGTACCAGCAATTCTAGGCACATAAGGACCATTTTCTATTGCATCTAATATGTCAAGACCACTTGCCTCTAGAAAGATAAGCATTCTTTCTTTACAGTACATATAAGCAGACCCATTAAAGGCAGGGGTCTAGCTAAAGAGGCACCTTCGCCCAGGAATTCAATAAAGGTCATTTTCTTTTTGAGAATTAGTCTAAAAGATAAGGCTCTTATGCCAATTGTTGGTTAAATGGCCTCTATCCTTAGAAAGTTGTACACAAGATTATTGACCAAATTATCCAATTTCTTTCTAAGTGATGAACTTTGTAACACCCCGATTTTCAAAGCGATGGTGTATTTTTTTTTTTTTCAAAACAAAATCATTTAACGAATAAATAAATAAGGTAATACCTTAGGATAAATATTTAAGTCATTAAAATTTACAAGCAGCGGAAGAGTTTTTCGAAATATGAATCCAAAATATTTACACATCAAAAAGTGGTATATGGAATCCATCGAAAATAGCATGTCATGCTGACAATATAAGTACAGGTACAGTCTTCCAATTTAAAATAAACGCAAACCAAAAGAAAGACATATGTTCCCTCCATGTCAACCTAATTTGATCATTCTATAAACAAAAAAAACTATACGCCCGAGTGATCTCCACGCGCCCCGTAAGATCCTCCTAACATAGCTCCAGTCAGGCATTCCCATCTACATTCCCATCCACAGGGTACGAACCGGTAGGATCGTCCTAGCTCTCATCTGAGGGCAAAGCCCAGATTTCCACAATATTTGTAAAAGGTCACCAACCGAAATTAACAGTTAACAAATAACATTTAAGTTTTTAAATGCACAAAATAACCTTTCAACTTAGCATGCACCTTAAAAGGGTTTTCCATATGCTAAAAGTTCATATAATGCTTGCCAAATAAAATGAAATTAAAATAGGTCTTAAATCAATCAAGTAATAAACAACTGGCCAATCCATTGATGAACCAATTGAGCAATCCATTATCTAACTCAGAATAAGAATTTCTACTAAGCCAATCGATTTGGATGAAGGTTTTTAGTGAAACCGGTACTCTGGGCTTAAATCAATCGATTGGGCAATCGATTGAATGAATAGCTGAGCCCCTGTAACAAATTCAATCGATTGGGAAATCGATTTGGACGAATTAGCTGAGCTACTGTAATAGTCCAAATCGATTGGTAAATCGATTGGCTCAATACCTTTTCAAGATTTAAGACAGCAGGAGACACAACAATCGATTGGGAAATCGATTTCTTAATTTGTTTTATGAAACATATTTACAAAATCGATTGGCACATCGATTTTATCAAATTAGTTGAGCTCCTGTAATACATCAAATCGATTGGCAAATTGATTTTTATGAATGGCTTTGCACAAAATCGATTTGGGAATCGATTTCCCTGAATGTTTTTCTAAAACTACATAAACTAACTCAATCACATTTACACACGACTCCAAAACATAACACCTAGCAATTTCAACACAATCACCACGACAACTTGAGTTTCCAAATAGTTTTACAATCAATCACACTTACACACAATATCAATACATAACACTTAGCAATTTCAACACAACTACCACGACAACTTGAGTTCAAACACTCAATCATAAACTTGAATCAAACACGACTCGTGTGCCAAACACCCTAATGCAATGCGTATATGCCAAAATGCATGGACTCGGAATTCCAAACCAAATCCTCCTCGAAGGGCCGTAAATCATAATCGTACCGCCTATCACAGGCCAAAGTACTAAATTACCGAGGTGCCACCTATCACGGGTCAGCA
Organism: Cicer pinnatifidum; assembly: GCA_037974775.1. NCBI lineage: Eukaryota > Viridiplantae > Streptophyta > Magnoliopsida > Fabales > Fabaceae > Cicer > Cicer pinnatifidum. The sequence goes on from JBBPBR010000008.1 coordinate 14,203,766, forward strand.
CGATTTACCAAAATGAAATGCATGAGGATACTCTGACTCCATCCAAGACAATCGTTAAGCAAATGCAAATATTAAAAGATTCCCCATTTTTAATACTCATTTAACTCTAACAATTTTCACAACAATCGTTAAGTAAACAGAGAAATTAAAAGATTCCCCATTTCTAACACTCGTTTAACTCTAACGATTTTCACTGCAAACATTAAGTAAACAGAGATATTAAAAGATTCCCCATTTTTAATACTCGTTTAACTCTAATGGTTTTCACGGCAAACATTAAGTAAACAAGGATATTAAGAGATTCCCCATTCTTAATACTCATTTAACTTAAACGATTTTCACAACAAACATTAAGTAAAGAGAGATATTAAAAGATTCCCCATTTTTAGTACTCGTTTAACTCTAATGGTTTTCACGACAACATTAAGTAAACTTAGACATTAAGAGATTCCCCATTCTCAATGCTCGTTTAACTTTAATGGTTTTCAAATTCCACACAGAACAAACTCAGACATATTCACAAATTCAATCCACAATTCACACCAAAACACATCAATTCATTTCTCCACAAAATCCAATCATACACATATCAAATTTCATAAGTATCAATTATGAACACGCCAAATACGAAGAACACAAACCATCACAACATCCCACTCAAACACATCAAAATCATTTCCTCAAATCATACAATAATGAGTTAAATTCATTTTCCCCCAAATCAATACTTCAACCCTAACAAAATTCTTTTCCACACAACCACAGATAAGTCCCTAATGCAAACTAAAAGTTTGGAAGGAGCCCTTACCTTCACATTAGCTTTAACGTGCGATTACGGTACCGCGAGTAAATCCGGTAGAATCTCCGCTCGCGACGTCGCTTCCAAAGTTGGTTCCCTAGCACTGTAGTGTGGTAGTGAGCAACTTTCCCTTCTATCTCTTCGCGAAACGAAGCTTATATCTAGATGAAACGGGGAGGCTTGTGTTTGACGGTTTTGAAACCCCTAACACTGTTTTTCTTCGTTTTCCAATCAAAGAGGAAGTATGAGGCTGAGAAATCCTTGCTTTCTTACCCACAAATCCTTGGGTTTCTATTCTTGAAGCCAAAAAAAGAAAAGAAAGCAAAACCAAGAAGAAGAAGAGAGGGAGAGTCGCGAGGCAGAGGAAGAAGAAGTTTGTTTTCCTTTTGTTTTCCCTCCTTCTAATTTCCTTTCCTTCTATTTCCTTCTCTTTCTTTTCTATCTCTTTTCTTCTCTTTCTCTTTCCTTTTCTTCTCTTTCTCTTTCCTTTCTTTCTTTTTCCCTCCAAACAAATATTCATTATATATATATATATATATATATATATATATATATATATATATATTAAATATAATTAGCAAATATCTCAAAATATCTAGATATTTATTAAAATTACCATTTCACCCATAACCTCTCCAAACCAATTTTTGTCAAAAATATCTACTATCGTCGCGACTCGAGATATTTTTAACAAAACTCCACAGAATTAAATTCTTCTTAAAAGATTCACCGTAGTTATTTTAATTTATTTATCGACGAGTAATCTTAACCGGGCATCAAAATATCTTTTTGGTCATTTAAACTCCCAAAATATTAATAACTTGGCTAAAAAGCCCCTGAGTTCAATACCAAAATCCACTAAAATACATAGAGTATAATTTAAAATTATGGGTCTTACAAACTTAATATTAAAACCAACTTGTTTAATATCAATTCCAATTTAACAGTGATAGATTCAAAAGATTATTCAAAACAGAGATTCAAAAACATTCAAGAACACAACAGTAATATATTCAAAACAAACATTCAAGAACAAACATACAAGAACACATGCATTATCAATATAAAGAGTTTAGAGATAGAAAAGTGTGCACTAGGAATTTTTATACTGGTTCGACTATCGATTCGATAGTCTACATCCAGTCCTGAAATCACTCAAAGATTTCAGCCTTCACTAGTAATGATTTGAGTATGTTTACAGACTTTCCAGCACTTCACTGCCTATACATCTAACTCAACATCAAACTACTACAACTACCAATCTATCCTTAAGAACTACTCGCCAAGCTCTAGCAAGATCAGATTGAGATTTCTTTTAGATGATCACACACCCTAAAAGATAACCACCAGTTTCACAATACAGAATTTCCACACTTTCTTTTACAAAGTTTGTTTGTTCAAAAAGAACTAAGAACTAAGAATACTTGATTCAATCACACACTTCTCACACTAAGTATTTGCCAATATTTGTGAGTTATAAGAATTTCTCTCAAGGTGTATTTTTCAAAAGGCTATGAAATTCTTTCAATTCTAAAGTTCTGTATTGTTATGAATTGCTATAAAAAAAATGTGATTGATTCAGTTTATATAGTTTCAGAAAAACTTCAGAAAAGTCGATTTCCCAATCGATTTCATTAATATGTATTACCAGCTTAATCAATTTCCTAATCGATTATCGCGTTTCTTGTTTTTCTTGAATCTTGAAAATAGATGAACTAGTCGATTTGCTAATCGATTCTTGTAATGCATATATCAGAAACTGATACTCAGTTCATATCAGAATCGATTAAATAATCGATTATAAATGTTTTGTTCAAACAACGAGATCAAAACAATCGATTACTCAGTCGATTCTTTTATTAACATAATCGATTTGGCAATGGGCTAAATTCTCCTTGTAACTTAGACATTTACTCCAATCGACTCGTCAATCGATTTGACTTGTCCCAGTAACTCATGTATTTAGTTAATATCGATGTGCCAATCGATTAGGCAATATGTTTCTGATAAATGATTAAATAGTTCATTTATGCAATCAATTTCCTAATCGATTAGTTGAAAACTTGTAATTTAAGAAAAATATATCGATCGATTGTCCAATCGTTTTTCTTTTAATCAGAGAAAACAGGTCTGATGAAAATATTGAAGTAATCGATTTGCTAATCGATTAACTCAGTAAGCCTTTGTTCTGTGAATTAGAAAATCGATTAACCAATTGATTAACTAATCGATTGTCAAATCGATTTCATTAATCACAGAACACAGGTCTGATACAAATATTTAAGTAATCGATTTGCTAATCGATTTACTCAGTGCAACCTTGGTTCTGTGACTCAAAAAATCGATTAACCAATTGATGTATCAATTGATTATCCAATCGATTGATTAACACCCTTATTTTATGATTTCAATTTTAATTGGCAAATATTAGATGTGTGGAATCATAATGATGAATCTACCTATTAAACACTATGAACAGTAGAAAAATTTGCACATAATCTTCAAGCCTTGTATAATATCATCAATCTTTGCTTGATTGCTTGAGATCCAAGATTTTTCCAAGTGTAGTGTTTGATTCTTTCACATAATCTTCAAGCCTTATGATATGATCAATTTTTGCTTGATTGATTTCCTGAAATGTATCTCAACTTACACTATTAGATTAATCAGATAATGCATATACATTGTATGTTTGGAAGTTATATCAAAATCAATATCAAGGAGGCATATATCTTACACTCCCAATACAAGAAGATGCTTAAAGTGTGGGAAGAATCATGAGGGAAGTGTTCGGAGGGAAAACATGTGTGCTACTTTTGCAAGTAGTCGGAAGACATATTTGTTTCTTGTCTAGCACACCTGAAGCAATGTGTTTCCTACTCAACTAAGCCAAACTATAGGAGGGTCTAGGCTTTTGATGTCAAGAAAGGTAAGAACAATAATCTGATTAATGGTACTAGTTATATAAACCAAAACCCGTAATTTCTATGTTTTCTTCTTCTTCTTCTTCGATTGATTTTGCTTCTTTTTCTTTCTTTGGCTTCAAGAATAGAAACCCAAGAATTAGTGGGTAAGAAAGTAAGGATTTCTCAGCTTCATACTTCCTCGTTGTTTTGAAAACGAAGAAAAACGGTGCTAGGGATTTTAAAACCGTTGAACACAAACCTCCCCGTTTCATCTAGATCTAAGCTTCGTTTTGCTAAGAGATAGAAGGGAAAGTTTCTCACTACCACGCTACGGTGCTAGGGAACCAACTTTGGAAGCGACATTGCGAGCGGAGATTTTACCGGATTTACTCGTGGTACCGTAATCGCACGTTAAAGCTAACGTGAAGGTAAGGGCTGCTTCCAAACTTTTAGTTTGCATTTAGGGACTTATCTGTGGTTGTGTGGAACAGAATTTTGTTAGGGTTGGAATATTGATTTGGGGAAAATGAATCTAAGGCTTTATGGGTAAAATCTTAGAGTTAGGTATTGGTGATATTGATGAATGTTTTGTGGAAAATGAATTTAACTCATTTGTGTATGATTTTGAGGAAATGATTTTGATGTATTTGAGTAGTATGTTGTGATGATTTGTGTTCGTCGTATGTGACGTGTTCATAATTGATACTTATGAAATTTGATATGTGTATGGTTGGATTTTGTGGAGAAATGAATTGATGTGTTTTGGTGTGAATTGTGGATTGAATTTGTGAAGATGTCTGAGTATGTTTTGTGTGGAATTTGAAAACCATTAGAGTTAAATGAGTATTGAGAATGGGGAATCTCTTAATGTCTACGTTTACTTAATGTTGTCGTGAAAACCATTAGAGTTAAACGAGTATTAAAAATGGGAAATATTTTAATATCTCTGTTTACTTAATGTTTGTTGTGAAAATCGTTTAAGTTAAATGAGTATTAAGAATGGGGAATCTCTTAATATCCTTGTTTACTTAATGTTTGTCGTGAAAACCATTAGAGTTAAACGAGTATTAAAAATGGGGAATCTTTTAATATCTCTGTTTACTTAATGTTTGCAGTGAAAATCATTAGAGTTAAACGAGTATTAGAAATGGGGAATCTTTTAATATCTCTGTTTACTTAACGATTGTTGTGAAAATTGTTAGAGTTAAACGAGTATTAAAAATGGGGAATCTTTTAATATTTGCATTTGCTTAACGATTGTCTTGGATGGAGTCAGAGTATGCTCATGCATTTCATTTTGGTAAATCGTGCTGACCCGTGATAGGTGGCACCTCGGTAAATAGTACTTTGGCCTGTGATAGGCGGTACATTTACAATTTACGTTTTTGGTAAATTGTGCTGACCCGTGATAGGTGGCACCTCGGTAAATAGTACTTTGGCCTGCGATAGGCGGTACGTTTACGATTTACGCTTTTTCTTTTAGTAAATCGTGCTTTTACGGTTTACGAGTCGTGTTTAATTCAAGTTTATGATTGAGTGGTTGAACTTGAGATGTCGTGGTAATTGTGTTGAATTTGCTAAGTGCTATGTATTGATATTGTGTGTAAATGTGATTGATTGTAAAACTATTTTGAAATTCATGTTGTCGTGGTAGTTGTGTTGAAATTGCAAAGTGTTATTTATTGATATTGTGAGTAAGTGTCATTGATTGTAAAACTATTTCGAAACTCAAGTTGTCGTGGTGATTGTGTTGAAATTGCTAGGTGTTATGTTTTGGAGTTGTGTGTGAATGTGATTGAGTTAGTTTATGTAGTTTTGGAAAAACATTCAGGGAAATCGATTCCCAAATCGATTTTGTGAAAAGCCATTCATAAAAATCGATTTGCCAATCGATTTGATGTATTACAGGAGCTCAGCTAATTTGACAAAATCGATGTGCCAATCGATTTTGTAAATATGTTTCATAAAACCAATTAAGAAATCGATTTCCCAATTGATTGGAATTATCACAGGAGCTCATCCATTTTGACAAAATTGATTTGGCAATCGATTGGATTTATTACAGGAGCTCATCCATTTTGACAAAATCGATTTGGTAATCGATTAGATTTATCACAGGGGCTCAGCTATTCATTCAATCGATTTCCAAATCAATTGATTTAAGCCCAGAGTACAGGTTTCACTAAAAACCTTCATCCAAATCGATTTCCCAATCGATTGGCTTAGTAGAAATTCTTATTCTGAGTTAGATAATCGATTGCTCAATTTGTTCCTCAATGGATTGGCCAGTTGTTTATTACTTGATTGATTTAAGACTTATTTTGATTTGATTTTTATTTGGCAAGCATTATATGAACTTTTAGCATATGGAAAACCATTTTAAGGTGCATGCTAAGTTGAAAGGTTATTTTGTGCATTTAAAAACTTAAATGTTATGTGTTAATTGTTAATTTCGGTAGGTGACCCTTTACAACTATTGTGGAAATCTGGGCTTTGCCCTCAGATGAGAGCCAGGACAATCCTATCGGTTCGTACCCTGTGGATGGGAACGCCTGACTGGAGCTATGTTAGGAGGATCTTACGGGGCGTGTGGAGATCACTCAGGGCATATAGTTTTTTTTTTGTTGTAGAATGATCAGATTAGGTTGACATGGAGGGAACATATGTCTTTCTTTTGGGATTGCGTTTATTTTAAATTGGAAGACTGTACCTGTACTAATATTGTTAGCACGACATGTTATTTTCGATGGATTCCATGTACCACTTTTTGATGTGTAAATACTTTGGATTCATATTTCGAAAAACTATTCCGCTGCTTGTAAATTATAATGACTTAAATATTTATCCAAAGGTATTTCCTTATTTATTTCTTTTTTTTATGAATTTGTTTTAAAAAAAAAAATACACCGTCGCTCTGAAAATCGGGGTGTTACATTGTGGTATCAGAGCTTTGGTTTAGATTTCTTTGGGGGCTGTGGAGCCTTTGGTTATAGATTGTAGGTCAACCTATAAGTTGGTAGTTGTTATGTGATCATGCGTCGGTTTAGGTAGTTTGAGTTGTCTGGTCCGCAATAATTATTATGTGTTGATGTGGTCGGAAGTTAGTTTTGTAATTATTTGAAGTAGTGTTAAGACTCTACTTGATGATGGTTTTATAGGAAAACCATGCCGCCAAGAAGGAATGACGTTACAAGAGCCAATGCTAATAGGGATGATCGAATGGCGGAGGCTATGAATAATATGGCTGCTTCTGTTGCTGCACAGACTGCTGCCAAGACTCAACGTGATCTTGAAAAGAGGGAAAGAGAGATCCGTGATGCAGAGTCAAGAGGATTAGAAGACTTTCGTCGCTACAATCTGCCCATGTTTAAGGGGGATGAGAATTCAGAGAAAGCGGATGAATGGATCCAAGAAGTGGAGAAGATCTTCGAAATGATTAACTGTCAGGCGGGAGTGAAGGTCAACTATGCCACTTATATGCTGTTAGGGGATGCTGAGTACTGGTGGAGGAGTGCAAGATTGTTGATGAGATCAGCTCACGAGGAGGTGAACTGGGAATCATTCAAAAGGAAGTTTTTAGACAAAAACTTCCCGATGAGTACCAGGACTAAATTGAGCGATGATTTCCTGAAACTGCATCAGGGGAACATGACCGTGGGCGAATATGCTGCTAAGTTTGAATCGCTATCAAGACATTTCAGGTTTTTCCATGAAGAGATTGATGAACCATTCATGTGTCATCATTTCCAAGACGGACTAAAGTATGAGATTCAAGACTCCGTCTTGCCCTTGGGAATTCAACGTTTCCAAGTCCTTGTGGAAAAATGTAGGGAAGTTGAGGACATGAAGAATAAGAGTGCTAGCCGAGGAGGGAATTTTAGTGCAGGAGGGCCTAGTCTGGCGAATTATCAGAACAACAAAGGGAAACAAGTTGCTAAACCTTATAATCGACCACAAAATAACAACGGTGGGCAGAATCGCCCGGGTAACCAGAATTTCGGAAGACAATTGGGACAAGTGCTTAGATGTTTCCGATGTGGGGAAGAGGGACATTATGCTAGTGCTTGTACCTCTAATATTCTCACCTGCTACAATTGTTAGAAGCCAGGGCACATGGCAAGGGATTGCACGACCCCGAAGGTGGAACCTGTTGTGAATGTAACTAGGGCTACTCGTCCTACTGCTAGAGGACGCGTTTATTTCATGAGTGCTGAAGCTGGAAATCCATCTGGAAATCTGATTCAACGTGACTGTGAGACTGCAGGTAACACTCTAACTGCACTATTTTATTCGGGGGCAACCCATTCCTTCATTGCTATGGATTGCGTGAATCGTTTGAAGTTATCTGTGTCTGCTTTACCTTTTGATTTGGTTGTTTCCACACCTGCTAAGACTTTGACAGTAAATTTTGCATGTTTACATTATCAAATAACTATTCAGAATAGGGATTTTTTGGTTAATTTGATTTGTTTACCTCTACAATCACTCGAGGTCATTCTCGGTATGGATTGGATGTCTTACCATTATGTGATCTTGGATTGTGCTCGTAAATTGGTTCTTTTCCCCGAACCAGGAGTTGTTAAGTATCTAGCCGCCAACAAACTCCGAGTGTCGCTAAGAGAAGGGACTCATGAGTTTTTGTCCCTGGCTAAGGTGGAGGAAAAGATAAATGTGAACATAGAAGATGTGATTCTTGTCAATGAGTACCGGGACGTATTTCCAACGGAAATTCCAGGATTGCCACCGGTAAGAGAAGTGGAATTTTTCATTGATTTGCACCCAGGAACGGGACCAATTTCAATTGCGCCATATCGAATGTCGCCATTGGAATTAAATGAGCTCAAAAGCCAAATTGAAGATTTGTTGGAGAAGAAATTTATTAGACCAAGTGTATCGTCGTGGGGAGCTCCAGTTTTGCTAGTTAAGAAGAAGGAAGGAAGCTCGCGCTTATGTGTGGATTATAGACAGCTTAATAAGGCAACTATTAAGAATCGTTATCCTTTGCCACGCATCGATGATTTAATGGATCAATTGAGAGGGGCCGCGATATTTTCGAAGATTGACTTGAAGTCGGGTTACCATCAGATTCGAGTAAGGGAATGAGATATTCAGAAAACTGCTTTCAAAACCCGTTACGGACATTATGAATATCTTGTTATGCCGTTTGGAGTTACCAATGCACCAGCAATTTTCATGGACTACATGAACAGAATCTTTAATCCATTCCTTGATAAATTTGTTGTTGTGTTCATTGATGATATATTAACTTATTCAAGAACTGAAGAAGAGCATGGAGAGCATTTACGTCAAGTTCTTGAGATTTTACGCGAGAAGCGATAGTATGCCAATCTGTCGAAGTGTGAGTTTTGGCTAGAGAAAGTGAATTTCTTAGGACATGTGATAACCAAGGAAGGAATCGTTGTAGATCCGGCTAAGATTGAGGCGGTTCTTGCTTGGAAACAGCCTCAGACTGTCACTGACATACGAAGTTTTGTAGGACTGGTAGGGTACTACAGGAGGTTTATTGAAGGTTTTGCTAAGATTGTGGCTCCACTGACACAACTTACCAGAAAAGATCAACCGTTCGCATGGACGGAGAAGTGTGAGGAAAATTTTCAATTACTAAAGAGAAAATTGACGACCTCACCAGTATTGGTATTACCGCAATCAGGTGAACCCTATGAAGTTTATTGTGATGCATCTCACCAAGGTTTGGGATGCGTTCTGATGCAACACAAGAAAGTTGTGGCTTATGCCTCAAGGCAATTGAAGATTCATGAGAGAAACTATCCTACTCATGATTTGGAACTTGCTGTTGTTGTTTTTGCATTGAAGATCTAGAGGCACTATTTATATGGGTGCACGTTCACAGTGTTCAGTGACCATAAAAGTTTGAAATATTTGTTTGATCAGAAGGAATTGAACATGCGCCAGAGACGATGGATGGAGACTCTCAAGGATTTTGATTTCACACTGCAGTACCACTCTGGGAAAGCCAATGTAGTGGCTGATGCGTTAAGTAGAAGAAGTGTATCGGTGTCTTCAACAATTATGGCTAGACAACAAGAGTTATGGGAAGCTTTTATAGACCTACACTTGAACGTAGAGTTTGCCACGGGAATTTTGAAATTTGGAATGATTAAGATTTCGAGTGGACTGCTTGAAGACATTGCAAATTCTCAAGATGACATCTTAATTCAAGAGAAGAGGAATCTAATAGTGCAAGGGAAGACAACAAAGTTCAAGATTGGATCAGATAATATTTTGCAATGTAATGGTAGGATTTGTGTACTAGAAATCACATATATGAGGAAAACAATTTTGGAAGAAGCTCATAAGAGTAAGTTGAGTATTCATCCTGGAGCAACAAAGATGTATCAGGATTTGAGACAAAATTATTGGTGGCCAAGAAAGAAGAAACATGTAGCGGAGTATGTATCAACCTGTCAGAAAGAAGAAACATGTAGCGACCTGCTAGGATGTTGCAACCTTTAGATATACCTGAATGGAAGTGGGACAACATTTCCATGGATTTTATAACTGAATTGCCTAAAACAAGGAGAAAGAATGATTCTATATGGGTGATAGTGGATCGATTGACTAAATCCGCACACTTTTTGCCAGTAAAGACCACCTATAAGGTAGATAAGCTAACAGAGATCTACATTGCTGAGATTGTGAGATTACACGGAGTACCATCGAGTATTGTATCAGACTGTGATCTGAAGTTCACATCACATTTTTGGGGAGCATTGCACGAAGCGTTGGGAACGAAACTACGATTGAGTTAAGCTTACCATCCACAAACGGACGGACAAACTGAAAGGACGAATCAGTCCCTGGAAGATCTATTGAGAGCATGTGTATTAGATGATAGAGGAAGTTGGGATGATGTACTTTCGTTGATTGAGTTCACCTACAACAATAGTTTCCACGAAAGTATTGGAATGGCACCGTATGAGGCTTTATATGGGCGCAAGTCTCAAACGCCCTTGTGTTGGTATAAGGACGGTGAAAACATGATTGTCGGACCAGAGATGGTGCAACAGACTACTGCTAAGGTAAAGAAGATCAAGGAGAAAATGAAGACTTCACAAGATCGTCAGAAAAGTTACGCGGACAGGCGTCGCAGACTTTTAGAATTCGAACAGGGTGACCATGTATTTCTAAGAGTCACACCTACTACTGGAGGTTGTAGAGCATTGAAATCGAAGAAGTTGACTCCGAAATTCATTGGACCATATCAGATTTCTGCACGAATTGGGCCTGTTGCTTATCGGATTGCATTGCCTCCGATACTATCCAATATTCATGACGTGTTTCATATGTCACAATTGAGGAAATATCTTGCAGATCCATCTCATGTGATCGAACCAGACACAATCCAGCTAAAGGATAACTTGTCATTTGAAGTACCACCTGTGAGAATTGATGACATGAAGATTAAGCGATTGAGGACCAAGGATGTTTCGTTGGTCAAGGTGATTTGGAACCCAATTATTGGAGATGCGACTTGGGAACTGGAGAGCAAGATGAGAGAACAACACCCAGAGTTATTTATCGACTCATAGTTTTGAGGACGAAACTAATTTTGGGGGGGTAGTAATGTAAGACCCATAATTTTGAATTATACTTTATGTATTTTAGTGGATTTTGGTACTGAACTCAGGGGCTTTTTAGCCAAGTTATTAATATTTTGGGAGTTTAAATGACCAAAAAGATATTTTGATGTCCGATTAAAATTACTCGTCGATAAATAAATTAAAATAACTGCGGTGAATCTTTTAAGAAGAATTTAATTCTAGGGAGTTTTGTTAAAAATATCTCGAGTCGCGACGATAGTAGATATGTTTGACAAAAAGTGGTTTGGAGAGGTTATGGGTGAAATGGTAATTTCAATAAATATCTAGATATTTTGAGATATTTGGTAATTATATTTAATATTTATATATATATATATAATGAATATTTGTTTGGAGGGAAAAAGAAAGGAAAGAGAAAGAGAAAGAGAAGAAAAGAGATAAAAAAAGAAAGAGAAGGAAATAGAAGGAAAGGAAATTAGAAGGAAGGAAAACAAAAGGAAAACCGAATTCTCTCTCTGCCTCTCGTGGGAACGCCTGACTGGAGCTATGTTAGGAGGATCTTACGGGGCGCGTGGAGATCACTCAGGGTATATAGTTTTTTTTTTCTTGTTGTAGAATGATCAGATTAGGTTGACATAGAGGGAACAGATGTCTTTCTTTTGGGATTGCGTTTATTTTAAATTGGAAGACTGTACCTGTACTAATATTGTCAGCACGACATGTTATTTTCGATGGATTCCATGTACCACTTTTTGATGTGTAAATACTTTGGATTCATATTTCGAAAAACTATTTCGCTGCTTGTAAATTATAATGACTTAAATATTTATCCAAAGGTATTTCCTTATTTATTTCTTTGTTTTATGAATTTGTTTTAAAAAAAAAAAAATACACCCTCGCTCTGAAAATCGTGGTGTTACATGGCCGGAGGTGGTGCTCCGGCAACAACCACAACAGCCGGCGGCAGTAGCTAGACATGAGACCAGTCTCCACTAACCACCACCCTATTTAAATTAATAATATATTATTTTTAAATTATTATTTTTTAAAAATAAAATAAATATTGAATTATTTTTTATTTCAGAAAAAAAAAATATGTTTTCTTATTAAGAAAATATTTATTTTTTAATAAAATAATGTTTTTTTATAAAAATAAATCATTATATAAATTATATCTTCGATATAATAAAGAAATTAGTATCAAGAATAATATTTAAAAATTCTAATTTTTTTAAAAATTGTTTTTAAAATAATAAATTTTAAATCAGTTGTTAAAAAAATAAATAATTTTATATTATTTTCTTAAACTATATATTTTTTCTAAAATATAATCCATTGGATTTTATTAAAAGAATGTGATCCATTGGATTTTGAAAACAAAAATATTTTTAAATGGATGGATCTCATCCAAACCATTAAAATTTATATTAAGTAGTAGATGAATTGAATGGATTTATAATTAAATAGATCGGATAGATAATGAATAATTGGATCAAATTACCATCTTTAACATAAATCATATCAACAAACCAAGAATAAAGAAAATCATCAGACCAAAATAAAAATTCAACCAAATCAATCAAACAATTGACCCGTGTTAGAATATCAAATTAGGAAAGAATAAAATAAAACAATTTTCTACATAAGTCGCACTACGCCAAAAATGATATTTAACAGCGCCCCTTTTACAGCGCTTGCTAAACACAAGCGCTGTTGTAAATGTATTTGAAAAATAACGGAGCCTTTTACAGCGCTTTTATTCACAAGCGCTGTAAAACAAGCGCTGTTGTAGGTCATATAACGTTTGCGCATAATGTTATAAGGCTTTTACAGCGCTTTTTAAAAAAGCGCTGTAAAATGAAGCGCTTTCGCGTATGCTTTTACAGCGCTTTTTTCACAAGCGCTGTAAAAGGCATGCGCTTTAAAATAATTGGACCACCTTTTACAGCGCTTTTTTCACAAGCGCTATAAAATACAAGCGCTTTCATTGAATTTAACTACCTATTACAGCGCTTTTATTGACAAGCGCTGTAAAAGACATAAATTTCAAATAATTATATACGTTGGGAACCCTCATATCCTCTACATCTTTCATCACCTCTACTCTAGGAACCCTCATACCCTCATATCCATTACGTGTTGTGCCGCCATCTACCTATTACGTGTTGTCTCAGGTATTTTTTTTTTTAACTAGATTTTTTTTATCAAATTAAAAATTCATACCACTTGATTTGTGTTAAATCTCTTCAACTAGTCAAAAACTCATACCACATGATCTGTTCTGTTTTTAAAATAATTGATTGATATTGGTTTCTTTTTGAAACTTGTTGATATGTTTTGAAAGCTTATTAGTTTTGTAACTGCATTTATATAGGTGGTATAATATGGATAGGAAATGGATGTCAGCCAATCGATTGTCAAAAGAGTATGAAATTGGAGTGAAGGAGTTTGTTGAGTTTGCAGTGAAGAATGCAAAAGATCCAAATAGAGTAGTTTGTCCTTGTTTAAAATGTTGTTTTGGAAAACGTGTTAGAGAAGATGAATTAGAAGGACATCTAGTATGTAATGGAATTGATCAAAGCTACACATGTTGGATAAGACATGGTGAGAAAAAAAAAGGAAACATTAATTTTGAGAATAGTTCGACATATGCTTCAACTGACTTCGATACAGATACATATGAGCCGGATCGAGTTGATGAGATCGCAAAAGCAGTTGAAGAAGATCTTCGAGATTGTCCTAAAATGTTTGAAAGTTTGTTGAGTGATGCAGAGAAAGAATTATATAATGGTCGTACTAAATTCACAAGACTGTCGGCGATATTAAAGTTGTACAACCTAAAAGCGAGTAATGGATGGTCTGATAAAAGCTTTACAGAATTATTAACACTCATAAAAGATATGTTGCCAGATGATAATGAACTTCCCAGTCGAACCTACGAGGCTAAAAGGATTTTGTGTTCTATTGGCATGAGTTACGAAAGGATTCATGCGTGTCCTAATGATTGCATTTTATTTCGAAATGAATATGAACTACTTAAGGCGTGTCCGAAATGCAATGTCTCTCGATATAAGAAGAAAGAATCTACTCCAGCAAAAGTCGTGTGGTATTTTCCTATAATACCAAGATTTAGGCGCATGTATCGCAGTGAAGAAGATTCAAAACACTTGACATGGCATGCAGATGAAAGAATTAGAGATGGAATGTTTCGACACCCTGCAGATTCCCCACAATGGGCAAAAATTGATCACGAGTATCCTGAATTCGGGATAGAGTCAAGAAATCTAAGACTTGCACTTTCTACTGATGGAATGAATCCACATGGTCTTCAAAGCATCTCACACAGCACGTGGCCTGTGATTTTGGTAATATATAACCTACCTCCATGGTTATGTATGAAGCGTAAGTTTATGATGTTGTCTCTGTTAATTTCTGGACCCAAACAACCGGGGAATGATATCGACGTATATTTGACTCCTCTAATAGAAGATTTAAAACGTATGTGGGAGACAGGTGTGGAAGTTTATGATGGGTATAAGAAAGAATATTTCAATTTGAGGGCTATGTTGTTCGGCACAATTAATGACTTTCCAGCATATGGTAATTTATCAGGATATAGCATTAAAGGTCAATGTGCATGTCCTGTATGTGAAGAGAGTACAAATTGGATGCGGTTGAAACATTGTAAGAAGAATGTGTTTCTTGGACATCGTAGATTTTTACCTTATAGTCATCAGTATCGTTGGTGGAGAAATGCATTTAATGGAAAATCAGATGAAGGTAAAGCTCCTTTACCACCGACTGGATATCAAATACTTGAAAAAGTACAAGGTTTGACCAATAAATTTGGCAAACCTTTTGCGGGAGAGCTGGTCAAAACTGGGTGGAAGAAAAAGTCAATTTTCTTTGAATTACCATATTGGAAGTCATTGTATATAAGACATTTCCTCGATGTGATGCATATTGAAAAAAATGTATTTGATAGTGTTATTGGTACGTTACTCAATGTTCCAGGAAAGTCTAAAGACGGCATCAACGCAAGATTGGACTTGGTCGATATGGGAATAAGAAATGAATTGGCTCCAGTAAAGAAAGGAAATCGCACATATCTACCTCCAGCCGCTCATACTCTATCTAGAAAGGAAAAAATTGTTTTATGTAAATTTCTACATGAAGTTAAAGTTCCAGAAGGATACTCTTCGAACATTAGAAATTTGGTTTGTATGAAAGACCTCAAGTTAAAAGGTTTGAAGACTCATGATTGTCATATTCTAATGGAGCATTTGCTACCAATAGGTATACGTTCCATTTTACCTGAAAAAGTTCGACTAGCATTAACTAGATTATGTTTCTTCTTCAGGGAAATTTGTAGTAATGTGATCGACCCTCAGAAATTACCGACATTGCAGAGGGAAATTGTTGTTACTTTGTGTGAGCTTGAAATGTATTTCCCACCATCGTTTTTTGATATAATGGTTCACCTTACTGTTCATCTGGTTAAGGAGACACAACTTTGTGGGCCAGCTTATATGAGATGGATGTATCCGATAGAACGATATATGAAAATATTAAAAGGGTACGTAAAAAGTAGAAGTCGACCAGAAGGTTGTATTGCTGAACGATACATTGTTGAAGAGGCTGCTGAATTTTGTACTGAATATCTGTCCAATGTTGAATCCATAGGGCTTCCCATGTCTCGTCATTCGGGAAGACTATCAGGAGAAGGGATAATTGGAATGAGACTACTGACTATATCAAGGACAGAATTGGAGCAGGCACAATTGTATGTTCTGCATAAGATGATGAGGTTCAACCGTATGTTACAATACACATGGATCAGTTATCTCGTTTGAACATGAATAGGAATCAAAATTGGATAACTCGAGAGCACAATCGAAGTTTTATACCATGGTTAAAAAATCACATAAAGTCAAAATTTGACATAGACCCCGGATCAATTTCACAGAGATTGAGGTGGCTAGCAAATGGTCCGAGCTTACATGTCTTTTCTTACACTGGTTATGTTATTAACGGCTACACATTTTATACCAAAGAACAAGATGATCAGACCACTATGCAAAAAAGTGGAGTCACTCTCGTAGCTGAAGCGATGCATGTCTCAAGTGCAAAAGACAAAAACCCAATATATGCAAATCTATCATATTTTGGGGTTATCGAGCGCATATGGGAGTTAAACTACACAATGTTTCGTGTTCCCATATTTGGTTGCAAGTGGGTCGATAATAATAATGGCGTTCGAATTGATGAGTCAGGATTCTTGCTTGTTGATTTTAATAGGGTGGGATACAAAGACGAGCCTTTTATTTTAGCGTCGCAAGCTCAACAAGTGTTTTATGTCACCGATCCTTCTGATGATAAATGGTCTGTTGTCCTATCGACCAATAAAATAAGTGATGATAACAACAATGATGAAGATGTTGGTAATGATCTTTTATTTGCAACATCACAACAACCACATGAAATTGATTCAACTGATGATGGTTTATATCTTAGAGATGATCATGATGAGGGAATTTGGATTAATCCATCGTTTCGTATTGTAAATGGACAAACAAATGTGAATCCCACCAGGAAAAGAAGAAGGGCATCTTAATGTACATGTTTAATTGTTTTATATAAGCCATGCATGTAATCTGAATTATTGTTGTAATCTGAATTATTGTTCTATTCTGGTTTTATTTGTAATCTGAATTATTGTTCTATTCTGGTTTTATTATTGTAATCTGAATTATTGTTCTATTCTGATTCTATTCTGGTTTTATTGAATTATTGTGGTATTATATAATCTGAATTATTCTGGTTGTATTCTTGTTTTATTGTTGTCTAAGAAGGCAAGCATAACCAGTGATTATTGCATGTTTATGTAAATTTGGACAATTACAATTCTTAAGAACTATGCATGTAAAAAAAGTGCATGTCTTTTACAGCGCTTTTTAAAAAAAGCGCTGTAAAAGGCCCTTTTAAAAATTAAAAAATGAGACATTTTACAGCGCTTTTTTTAAAAAGCGCTGTAAAAGACTTTAAAAATAATAATGAAAAGATAACTAACATGACTTTCTCTAACAGGATTTTCTTCAAACACCTTTTACGCATCATGGGAATCCCCAAAAACACATTGTTAACAAACCCATTTTTCGCAACATGGCAATGAACCTGTAGATCAAGTTACGATTTAAGAATGAAAGGGAATGTAAAGAGATAAAAAGGACTTTGATGTTTGGTGAAGATTGAAAGAGTTAGCTTTGATGTTTGCGAAGAAGATGCATAAAAGGACTTTGATGTTTGGTGAAGAGGAAGATATTTTGGTGGGACATAACAAAACACAAAAATAACATAATAAGGCCTTTTACAGCGCTTGTTGGGATAAGCGCTGTAAAAGAGTCTTTTAAAAATTTAAATAAGTCCTTTTACAGCGCTTCTTTGAACAAGCGCTGTAAAAGGCTATTAAAAAAACATTATATAACATACTAAAACAATGAGGCCTTTTACAACGCTTGTTTGTAAAAGCGCTGTAAAAGAGTCTTTTTAAAAATTTAAATAAATACGCCTTTTACAGCGCTTTTCCAAAGAGCGCTATAAAAGGCTAAGCCTTTTACAGCGCTTGTGTATAAAAGCGCTGTAAAAGGGTTATAAAAAAGCGCTGTAAAAGGGTTATATATATAACAGTAACCTCTTCAGTTTCCTCTTCATTACGTAATCTACACTATCATCTCAACCTTCATCGTTCTTCTCTTCTTTTGCAAACCCTATAATCTCGTTCATTACGAACCTTATTTCCACGATCATCACTTCATTTCGAACCTTATTTCCATCCAAGATCATTTCGAACCTTATATTTTCATTGAAATACGTAACCCTCATTACGTATTTCTTCAAAACCGTTTTTCTGTGACATTTATTGCTGTGAAATTTCTCCGTTCGCTCTTTTCATTGCATTTCATCCTTCTTCGAACCATTATACAGGTATTGATGTTATTTATTTTTTGTAATCATTAAAATGCATGTTGAGCTTGTTTAAAATATATATACTGATACATGTTGAGCTTGTTTAAAATAATGCATGATGCATGTTGAGCTTGTTGAAGTTATACTAAACTGCATGTTGAACTTGTTGTAGTTAAATGGATACAAACAGAGATTTAGAATGTCAAAATGAAGAAGTTGGCACCAGTAGGACTTATGAAAATGAAGTCAAACGTGGTGCAACTATCATGCAGAAAGTCATTAAAGCTAGGAGCAATGGGACCAAGTTTGAGGTAATACTATACTATACTCTGTTTGCTGTGTATTTTTTTAGGTTTTTTTAATAGCATGTACTTACTATATGAGTTTATTAGGTGGGATGGAATGAAAGTGGTCAGCCAGTTGACCCACACAGCGCAATGTTTGTGAGCTACATTGGGGCTGTTGTGCGTCAAAATATTCCAATAACAATTGACGACTGGAGAGAAAAGGCATTGAAGGATGCCAAAGATATCATCTGGAATGATATTCAAGTAAATTTTTTGATCCAATCTTTTGTCATTTATAAATATTTTCATTGAAATACTTTACTTATAATTTTTTTCATTGCAGGCATCTTTTGTCCTTGATGAAGGACGAAAGAATTATGTATTGAGAGTTGCCGGCAAAATCCATCGTGGATTTAGATCGCATCTCTCAAACTTCTATCTTAAAGATAAAGAAGGAAACACAAGCGCTGAACCTCCAAAGATATATCGACATTATATATCAAATGAGGAATGGAAAACGTTTGTTTCCAAACGTACGGACCCCGCGTTTGTCGTAAGTGATTAATTTATTAGCTTTTTTGTGTTTTATTATTTATATTCGCATCGTATTTTAAATTTTTACATAATTGCTATTTTTTTATATAGAACATAAGTAAGGCAAATCGCGAAAGGGCAAGAAACCCGACGCACCCATACAGAAAATCACGTATGGGATATGCACGCCTTGATCAAGGGCTTGTAAGTAATTAAACATCACTTTTATATAATGAATGAATTTGTATTATAAACTATAGTTTCTAACTAATATTTTGTTTTATCCAATAGCGACAAGAGACCCAAACTAATCAACCGTTGGGTCGTCACATCTTGTGGAAGGAAGCTAGGGTAAATAAAGATGGAGTGGTTGATAACCAAAATGTTCAAAAAGTAATAGAACTTTGTGTAAGTATATTATGACTTTAATATTTTTTCAATATTGTATTTATCACTTGAATACTTTTTAATATTGTATTTTAAAAATGATAATGAACTTAACTATTTTAATGTTACATGTATTTTAGGAGACCATCTCTCAAAGTTCTGAATGTGAAGAGGGCAACAAGGATAGTTGCCGGGATATTTTGGACAAAGTTTTTAATGTTCCTGAATATTCTGGCCGAGTTAGGGGGAAGGGATTTGGCGTAACTCCCAGAAGCTTTTTTCCTCAAGAGAAGCGCCAAAAACCTTCCAACGAGGAAGTATTAGAGAAGCTCAGAATCCTATCTGAGCAAGTGGCACAATTGGTGAATACAAACAAAGACAAGCAACTTCCGGTTCAGCTCCAAGGTGAACTACAAATGGAGAGTGAAAGCGGGAGTTGCAACGTCGGTTTGAAAAATATTCCCGAGGTAATTAATTACTTACTTGCTTATGTAATTACTTATGCATTAAACAATATTATATATTAACTGTACTTATGTTTTAACTATTGATTTAGGGTGTCACTTCGTGTTTTCTATACTTGTCCTCGCCCACTCATCGGAAGGTGGGAAAAGCAAAATTGTACAATACTTTGGGAGAAGTATTGCACAACACTCCGATCCCAAAGGGCCATGTCAAGGTATCGCCTACTGTTGCTTTCGAACCAACTGCACCGTTGCCGATACCGGACAACGACGGAGATATGCAGTCATTGGGCGAAGCTATCGGTAGTTACGTGGCATGGCCCACTAACCTTGTTGCCCTCATTAAGAGCCCTCCCAGAAACAAATCAGTGACGTCTCCCGATAAGGTTTGTCACATTTATTGCATAAGCTTTGTTAATTTTTTCAGATTCAATAAACTAACATTTAACCTCATTTTTGTAGGTCCAAATAAATAAACCACCCGTACCTCATTTTTGGAGGTTAATAGAGCTGCCAATAAAGCTGCCAAATCTGCAGCAATAAAAAAATTGGATCGTGGCAAATCAGTCGCTGCTGCTGCTCCTCCTAAAATAAGTCAGCCACGCCTTGGTAAATACGGGGCGTGTCTTGACATTGCTGTAAAAAAGAACCTATGCAGCAGCGACGATTGCCGCATGATACATATGAATAAAGAAATATTCGGAGAGGAGTATGAGGAATTATTCGACAAGGAGCACGTATACGAGCTTCTCGAACATAAGGAGCTCAGTGCAACTGTAATGAGCTTGTATATAAGGTAAAAAATACTTTTAATTGCATTTATTTGTAATTAATTAAATGTATTGGTAATTAATCTAGTTTAATATTTTCATTGAAGGTTTTTGCATGAGAAGGTCGTGTGCCCTAAGAAATTATCGAATAAATACTCATTCTTCTCTCCGCATAAAACGTCCATGTGGAAACTGGATGAAGACAATGTAAAGAAATACATTGTAAATATGTTTTTAGGAAATATTTCAAAGGATAAATTGTTCTTAGCACCATATAATTCAAGGTACGTAATTTTATCTTTTTTAATTGATGAGAATTTAATTTATTAGTTGTGTATAGACCAAATTGTGTAACCAATTTTTTGTTGTTGTAGGGCACATTGGGTGCTATTTGCAATCAATGCCGTCTCTGAAGTTGTATATTATTTGGATCCCTTGCATGACGATTACAACAATCACTCCGAAATCAAGACTTTGTTCGACACGTAAGTAATATTCATTTATTTTTGTTACACATATATATAAATAAGTGTTTGTTCATGCTAAAATAATCACATTTATTCATTTTATAGTGCATTAAAAGTTTTTCGAGCTCAAAGAGGTGCGGTAGTGTCGAAGCAAAAGTCTAATAATATTACATGGATCCCAATAAAGTGCCCTCGTCAAACAAACAATATCGACTGTGGGTACTATGTATTGAGATTCATGAAGGAGATTGTTGACAAGAATAAAACTATTATCCCAGAAACGGTACGGTATTTTGATTATATGATTTTCATATATAAATTATCTATATATTTGAAACTAACTTAATATAATATGTTCAATTTTTATATTGCAGTACTTTGAACATTCCAGTCCTTCATATTCTGAGCAAGATCTGATGGAATTAAAGGAGGAATGGTGTGAGTATGTGCTTGAAATGAAAATTATTTGAGTTTCTGGGAAATAGCATGCTGCAAGGGACTGAATATTATATGGTGCATAGTTATTATATGTATATGATCATAGGACAGTATATAAACTTGCATATAAATATGTTGTAAATTAGATTCAATGTATATTCATACCAAATATGTTGTAAATTAGATTCAATGTATATTCATACCAAATATGTTGTAAATTACTGTGTATCATTGTTCTGGTTCTGGTTGTGTTACTGATTCTGTTTCTGTATCATTGTTCTGGTTCTGGTTCTGGTTCTAATATTAGTGATTCTGGATGTGTTGTGTTGTGTGAACTGGTTCAAACTAATTTTGGATAAAAAGATAAAAGACAGCGCTTTATAAAAAAAGTGCCATAAAAAGCTAAAAAACGCTTTTAAAATATATACAGGGTTAAAAAAAAAAAAAAAAAATAACACCTTTAACAGCGCTTTTTACAAAAAGCGCTGTAAAAGGCACCCCAAATATGTATTATGGGTATGCCTTTTACAGCGCTTTTTGTACCAAGCGCTGTAAAAGGCACCCCAAATATGTATTATGGGTATGCCTTTTACAGCGCTTGTTACAAAAAGCGCTGTAAAAGGCACCCCAAATATGTATTATGGGTATGCCTTTTACAGCGCTTGTTACAAAAAAGCGCTGTAAAAGGTACCCAAAATATGTATTATGGGTATGCCTTTTACAGCGCTTGTTACAAAAAAGCGCTGTAAAAGGTACCCAAATATATGAACTGTGGTATGCCTTTTACAGCGCTTGTTGTAACAAGCGCTGTAAAAGGTGCATAATAAGCGCGCGTTATAAATGGTGCCTTTAAGAGCGCTTTTTTGAAAGCGCTGTTGTAGCTTTTACAGCGCTCGAATCTACAGCGCTTTTTTTTTTGAAAAAGCGCTGTAGAAGGCTTAAAAAAAGCGTTGTAAAAGACAATTTTTAGTTATCTTTTCATTATTATTTTTAAAGTCTTTTACAGCGCTTTTTAAAAAAAGCGCTGTAAAATGTCTCATTGTTTAATTTTTAAAAGGGCCTTTTACAGCGCTTTTTTTAAAAAGCGCTGTAAAAGACATGCACTTTTTTTACATGCATAGTTCTTAAGAATTGTAATTGTCCAAATTTACATAAACATGCAATAATCACTGGTTATGCTTGCCTTCTTAGACAACAATAAAACAAGAATACAACCAGAATAATTCAGATTATATAATACCACAATAATTCAATAAAACCAGAATAGAATCAGAATAGAACAATAATTCAGATTACAATAATAAAACCAGAATAGAACAATAATTCAGATTACAAATAAAACCAGAATAGAACAATAATTCAGATTACAACAATAATTCAGATTACATGCATGGCTTATATAAAACAATTAAACATGTACATTAAGATGCCCTTCTTCTTTTCCTGGTGGGATTCACATTTGTTTGTCCATTTACAATACGAAACGATGGATTAATCCAAATTCCCTCATCATGATCATCTCTAAGATATAAACCATCATCAGTTGAATCAATTTCATGTGGTTGTTGTGATGTTGCAAATAAAAGATCATTACCAACATCTTCATCATTGTTGTTATCATCACTTATTTTATTGGTCGATAAGACAACAGACCTTTTATCATCAGAAGGATCGGTGACATAAAACACTTGTTGAGCTTGCGACGCTAAAATAAAAGGCTCGTCTTTGTATCCCACCCTATTAAAATCAACAAGCAAGAATCCTGACTCATCAATCCGAACGCCATTATTATTATCGACCCACTTGCAACCAAATATGGGAAGACGAAACATTGTGTAGTCTAACTCCCATATGCGCTCGATAACCCCAAAATATGATAGATTTGCATATATTGGGTTTTTGTCTTTTGCACTTGAGACATGCATCGCTTCAGCTACGAGAGTGACTCCACTATTTTGCATAGTGGTCTGATCATCTTGTTCTTTGGTATAAAATGTGTAGCCGTTAATAACATAACCAGTGTAAGAAAAGACATGTAAGCTCGGACCATTTGCTAGCCACCTCAATCTCTGTGAAATTGATCCGGGGTCTATGTCAAATTTTGACTTTATGTGATTTTTTAACCATGGTATAAAACTTCGATTGTGCTCTCGAGTTATCCAATTTTGATTCCTATTCATGTTCAAACGAGATAACTGATCCATGTGTATTGTAACATACGGTTGAACCTCGTCATCATTGTGCAGAACATACAATTGTGCCTGCTCCAATTCTGTCCTTGATATAGTCAGTAGTCTCATTCCAATTATCCCTTCTCCTGATAGTCTTCCCGAATGACGAGACATGGGAAGCCCTATGGATTCAACATTGGACAGATATTCAGTACAAAATTCAGCAGCCTCTTCAACAATGTATCGTTCAGCAATACAACCTTCTGGTCGACTTCTACTTTTTACGTACCCTTTTAATATTTTCATATATCGTTCTATCGGATACATCCATCTCATATAAGCTGGCCCACAAAGTTGTGTCTCCTTAACCAGATGAACAGTAAGGTGAACCATTATATCAAAAAACGATGGTGGGAAATACATTTCAAGCTCACACAAAGTAACAACAATTTCCCTCTGCAATGTCGGTAATTTCTGAGGGTCGGTCACTTTACTACAAATTTCCCTGAAGAAGAAACATAATCTAGTTAATGCTAGTCGAACTTTTTCAGGTAAAATGGAACGTATACCTATTGGTAGCAAATGCTCCATTAGAATATGACAATCATGGGTCTTCAAACCTTTTAACTTGAGGTCTTTCATACAAACCAAATTTCTAATGTTCGAAGAGTATCCTTCTTGAACTTTAACTTCATGTAGAAATTTACATAAAACAATTTTTTCCTTTCTAGATAGAGTATGAGCGGCTGGAGGTAGATATGTGCGATTTCCTTTCTTTACTGGAGCCAATTCATTTCTTATTCCCATATCGACCAAGTCCAATCTTGCGTTGATGCCGTCTTTAGACTTTCCTGGAACATTGAGTAACGTACCAATAACACTATCAAATACATTTTTTTCAATATGCATCACATCGAGGAAATGTCAAGTGTTTTGAATCTTCTTCACTGCGATACATGCGTCTAAATCTTGGTATTATAGGAAAATACCACACGACTTTTGCTGGAGTAGATTCTTTCTTCTTATATCGAGAGACATTGCATTTCGGACACGCCTTAAGTAGTTCATGTTCATTTCGAAACAAAATGCAATCGTTAGGACACGCATGAATCCTTTCGTAACTCATGCCAATAGAACACAAAATCAGTTTAGCCTTGTAGGTTCGACTGGGAAGTTCATTATCATCTGGCAACATATCTTTTATGAGTGTTAATATAATGAACTTCCCAGTCGAACCTACAAGGCTAAACTGATTTTGTGTTCTATTGGCATGAGTTACGAAAGGATTCATGCGTGTCCTAACGATTGCATTTTGTTTCGAAATGAACATGAACTACTTAAGGCGTGTCCGAAATGCAATGTCTCTCGATATAAGAAGAAAGAATCTACTCCAGCAAAAGTCGTGTGGTATTTTCCTATAATACCAAGATTTAGACGCATGTATCGCAGTGAAGAAGATTCAAAACACTTGACATGGCATGCAGATGAAAGAATTAGAGATGGAATGTTTCGACACCCTGTAGATTCCCCACAATGGGCTAAAATTGATCACGAGTATCCTGAATTCGGGATAGAGTCAAGAAATCTAAGACTTGCACTTTCTACTGATGGAATGAATCCACATGGTCTTCAAAGCATCTCACACAGCACGTGGCCTGTGATTTTGGTAATATATAACCTACCTCCATGGTTATGTATGAAGCGTAAGTTTATGATGTTGTCTCTGTTAATTTCTGGACCCAAACAACCGGGGAATGATATCGACGTATACTTGACTCCTCTAATCGAAGATTTAAAACGTATGTGGGAGACAGGTGTGGAAGTTTATGATGGGTATAAGAAAGAATATTTCAATTTGAGGGCTATGTTGTTCGGCACAATTAATGATTTTCCAGCATATGGTAATTTATCAGGATATAGCATTAAAGGTCAGTGTGCATGTCCTGTATGTGAAGAGAGTACAAATTGGATGCGGTTGAAACATTGTAAGAAGAATGTGTTTCTTGGACATCGTAGATTTTTACCTTATAGTCATCAGTATCGTTGGTGGAGAAATGCATTTAATGGAAAATCAGAGGAAGATAAAGCTCCTTTACCACCGACTGGATATCAAATACTTGAAAAAGTACAAGGTTTGACCAATAAATTTGGCAAACCTTTTGCGGGAGAGCTGGTCAAAACTGGGTGGAAGAAAAAGTCAATTTTCTTTGAATTACCATATTGGAAGTCATTGTATATAAGACATTTCCTCGATGTGATGCATATTGAAAAAAATGTATTTGATAGTGTTATTGGTACGTTACTCAATGTTCCAGGAAAGTCTAAAGACGGCATCAACGCAAGATTGGACTTGGTCGATATGGGAATAAGAAATGAATTGGCTCCAGTAAAGAAAGGAAATCGCACATATCTACCTCCAGCCGCTCATACTCTATCTGGATGAAGACAATGTAAAGAAATACATTGTAAATATGTTTTTAGGAAATATTTCAAAGGATAAATTGTTCTTAGCACCATATAATTCAGGGTACGTAATTTTATCTTTTTTAATTGATGAGAATTTAATTTATTAGTTGTGTATAGACCAAATTGTGTAACCAATTTTTTGTTGTTGTAGGGCACATTGGGTGCTATTTGCAATCAATGCCGTCTCTGAAGTTGTATACTATTTGGATCCCTTGCATGGCGAATACAACAATCACTCCGAAATCAAGACTTTGTTCGACACGTAAGTAATATTCATTTATTTTTGTTACACATATATATAAATAAGTGTTTGTTCATGCTAAAATAATCACATTTATTCATTTTATAGTGCATTAAAAGTTTTTCGAGCTCAAAGAGGTGCGGTAGTGTCGAAGCAAAAGTCTAATAATATTACATGGATCCCAATAAAGTGCCCTCGTCAAACAAACAATATCGACTGTGGGTACTATGTATTGAGATTCATGAAGGAGATTGTTGACAAGAATAAAACTATTATCCCAGAAACGGTACGGTATTTTGATTATATGATTTTCATATATAAATTATCTATATATTTGAAACTAACTTAATATAATATGTTCAATTTTTATATTGCAGTACTTTGAACATTCCAGTCCTTCATATTCTGAGCAAGATCTGATGGAATTAAAGGAGGAATGGTGTGAGTATGTGCTTGAAATGAAAATTATTTGATTTTCTGAGAAATAGCATGCTGCAAAGGGACTGAATATTATATGGTGCATAGTTATTATATGTATATGATCATAGGACAGTATATAAACTTGCATATAAATATGTTGTAAATTAGATTCAATGTATATTCATACCAAATATGTTGTAAATTAGATTCAATGTATATTCATACCAAATATGTTGTAAATTACTGTGTATCATTGTTCTGGTTCTGGTTGTGTTACTGATTCTGTTTCTGTATCATTGTTCTGGTTCTGGTTCTGGTTCTGGTTCTGGTTCTAATATTAGTGATTCTGGATGTGTTGTGTTGTGTGAACTGGTTCAAACTAATTTTGGATAAAAAGATAAAAGACAGCGCTTTATAAAAAAAGTGCCATAAAAAGCTAAAAAGCTAAAAAACGCTTTTAAAATATATACAGGGTTAAAAAAAAAAAAAAAAATAACACCTTTAACAGCGCTTTTTACAAAAAGCGCTGTAAAAGGCACCCAAATATGTATTATGGGTATGCCTTTTACAGCGCTTTTTGTAACAAGCGCTGTAAAAGGCACCCCAAATATGTATTATGGGTATGCCTTTTACAGCGCTTGTTACAAAAAGCGCTGTAAAAGGCACCCCAAATATGTATTATGGGTATGCCTTTTACAGCGCTTGTTACAAAAAAGCGCTGTAAAAGGTACCCAAAATATGTATTATGGGTATGCCTTTTACAGCGCTTGTTACAAAAAAGCGCTGTAAAAGGTACCCAAATATATGAACTGTGGTATGCCTTTTACAGCGCTTGTTGTAACAAGCGCTGTAAAAGGTGCATAATAAGCGCGCGTTATAAATGGTGCCTTTAAGAGCGCTTTTTTGAAAGCGCTGTTGTAGCTTTTACAGCGCTCGAATCTACAGCGCTTTTTTTTTTGAAAAAGCGCTGTAGAAGGCTTAAAAAAAGCGCTGTAAAAGACAATTTTTGGCGTAGTGTCGTGATTATCCATCCTCAACTCAAGTACTCTCCGGCCAATATCACGCTGATGTTGCACAACAAGACCATTACTAGAAGTAATGTTTTAGATGATCTTACCCAACTCACTCTTCAACAAAACATGGTTATCATGCATAAACATCTCAAAAGTGAGTTAATGCCATATCTTGTGATTTGGATACACATGATTTCACACTTTTTCTCTCTTATTTTCCTCAATAAAACCTACAACTTTATTTCTTTCATTGTTCAACATTCAATCTACTTCCTATTAATAGGGAAGTCAATGAAATCAACCAAATAACCCATCATTAAAAAACAAAACAAACACCACTACATTGAAAACAATAAAGTAGAACGACTTGGAAATCTAAAAAAATCATTCAAAATTTTGGAACTCTTCAAGGAAATAATTGCGAGATCGTTTAAGAAGGATCGAAACAAGCATTAAATACCTTGTTAACAATATAAATCAATAAACAAAAAGAGAAAACGAGGAAGAACAAAAGCATCCTAGTATTCCAATCAAAATGAAAAAAAGTCATAAATAAAGATTGCAGAGACAATATACAATAAAAACATTATTTTCTGGGAGTTTCATATTGCCATGCCTTTTTAGTGAATCAAAAGATTGTAGTAGTAAACATTAAACCCTAAGCAGTGAATTTCTAAATTTTCATATGGTCCACCAGGAATTCCTTCCAAAGCTTGTTGAATAATTTTAATAGATTTTGATCATTTCACCAATTCAAACTAAATAAAGAGTCGATGAATCTTCTTTTTGCTATTTAACTTCTCAATCAAATTCCGCGTCAAATTATGCGCAACACCCATAATCATCAACTTTACACATATCTCATTGTATTAAATTATTATTTTTTGCTATATGAGTGTTTGAAATAAATTTTGAAATTTGGAGGAGGAGAAGACAATGACGCCAGTAACTCCCCAAATATACTAGTTTTTTTAATGCTTTTCTACGGTTCTCTCCAATGAAGGTAATTCTATTTAAATTACGTCACATGCTAAATGTGAATACTTCTATTAGATATATTAGCTTTGTAACAGTTGGTTTCGTTTTCTAATTTAAAAATTTATTTGGGATAAAAGGAGTATACTTTATGAATTATATGAAAATATTGTTTTACAAAACTTTCATTTATGAGATCTTTTGCATAATATCAAGAGAAGGCCATATAAGTTAAGTTCTCCATGGCCCAAGATGGTCCCAAACATACTAGCTAGGCATTAGGGTGAGGATAGGTTTAGCCAAAATAACGTTGTGAGGCTTGAGTTTTGTGTATCAAAAATATTTAAGGTCTAAGTTTGCTCACTGGCCTATTATAGACTTTTTTTTAGGCTTGAGTCTAACTTTTATAAAAATCTGGTACTACCTATTAGCCTATTTAAAAGCTTAGTTCATATTAACATTTTAAATAAGTATTTAGACATATTTTTTTAATAGATTAACAAGTTAATATATTAATGAAATTAAGTAATTTTTTTTATATTTAACATGATATTTTAAAGAATTTGATTTTATATCACATCAATTTCAATTCTATTTTATTATTAGGGGTGAGAATAGGCCTGATCAAGTCGAACTTTAAAACTATTTAAAAAAATTAAACCTTGAGTCTGGCTTGTTATGTATCAAAAGCTTTACTTTAAACCTTGGTCTAAACCTATTTTGTGTTCAGGCGTATAAAAATGATATTTCACCTATCTCTAAAAAGGCTAATAGTCCTATAAAAAGCATGATAGACGAAATATCATTTTTATACACCTTAACACAAAAAAAATAAAATACAAATATTGAATTTATAACACAATGATTTTTGAGAGAGAAGAATAGATATGGAATGGGATAAAAAAAATAAAGAGTTTTTAATACACAAAATATGTATATATTTTATTTTATTATTACCATATATATATATATATATATATATATATATATATATATATATATATATATATATATATATATAAATACCAAATTTGCTATTTAGAAAGTATGAACATAATCTATAACAAAACAAACACAACTGCATTGAAAACAAGTAGAACGACATCGAAATCTAAAAAAATGCATTAAAAATTTTGGAACTCTTCAAATGAATTAGAGAATGAAGAAGGCAGTGACTTAATTTATTCATCAAATGTCGACGACGATGATGACGATGAAGAAGAAAATTAATTAATTACGTAAAATGTGTGTATATAATATTATATTGTAATATAAAATATGAACAACACTTTATATATATTTCTTTATTCATGTTTATTTATAATTTATTTATGTATATTTATTTATTAATTTATTTTAATTGTACATATACACCCAGCCACACACACGCACACACACATATATATAGACATGGCTTCAATGTCGGGAGTAGGAGGATCAGAAGTATCGGAAGGATTAAGAGGAACGAGAACGGCTGAAATACGAGGAATATCCCAAACATCACGTGGTAAAAAAAAAAGTTGTTAAACTACGTGTCGTTAATGATCCATCTCTCATGCCGATGCCGACGATTGATACTAGTGGTGGAGCTACTCCTCTATATCTTGAGGTCCCTATAGAGTCTTATACCATAGACGAAATAATGGAACTTGGATGTGTTGATTGCTACAACCGCATTGTCATTATTCCAGAAGGAGATGCGTATGTAAACTATTTTAAATTATAACTGTTAAATATTTCATTATCGTCAATTATTGCATTTTACATTATTTTATTAATTAATTTTTATATTTAATTTGCATGTAAACTTTGAAGATATCTTCCTTTTAAATCATTTGCAAAGGCAATTGCTGAAGTCATACAAGAGAAATATAAAAAAATCATGGTTGTCATGGGGTGAGATAAAAGAGGAGAAGACACCTCAATTTAGTGAAGTTGATTAATTTTTATATTGTTTCAGAGTAAGTGATTAGATTAGTTTATTTAATTATTAATTATACATTTGATTGCTTAATTGAATTATATTTTTAATAGTTTTTTAAATTTAAACAAACAACAGACAAAATGTATTTGGAAAAAAGAGCATAATGTTGTAGTTTTGGTTTCTTTTGACCATTGTTTCTCCTAGCGTCTGTCATCTATGTTGGCGTACGCACGTAATAAGGGCGAGGAAAAACGGCCGAATTGGATTGGTGAAAATATTTGGAGTGCATTGTGGAGGAAATGGAACACAAATGCTTACAAACAGAAAAGAGAAAAACCAAAGGTTAATAGAGCATCTGAGATGGGTATCAGTACTCATAAGGGAGGTTCCATGTCTGCTGGAGAAATTAAATATTATATGGTAATTACTATGAATATATATCTATTAATTTATATTCAATTAATCATCACATTTCACAAATTAAACTTGACATTAATAAAATATATTAGGAAAAGTAACTAGGAAGGGAGGTCACTCAGGCTGAGATACATCGTTATTTTCATGTTAATCCTTAAACAAATGACTATACTGATGGATTATCACAAATGATTCAGGTAAATATATATTTAATTAGTATTTAAATTCAAATATATTTCTTTAACTATATATATATATTATAATGAATTAGCCCTCTAAATTATTTTATATTAATTAACTTTTTAATTTTTAATTTTTATATAGGAACAACTTCAACAAGTCATGAAAGAATGAGATGATCATCAAGCTACTCTTCCTCCTGCTCAGCGAACAACAGAAACAATAAGAGACTGCAAGTTTATGAACATTAGTGGTGGCAAGTACAAAGGGCGTGTGTTGGATGTCAGTAGTTTATCATCAACATTTGTGAAAGGTCCAACAGACTATATTTAGACTGAGACGTCTTTTTCTTATGCTAAATGAGGAATGGAAACAAAAGTTTTAAGAGAGCAGCAGTAGCAGTTTCAGCAGCAACAACCGTTTCAACAGCAACAATTTTCATTTCCTCACGTGTTTCATCAGCAGTTCCCGCCTCTGCCTTAGTACTTGCATCAACAACTACTATTCCAACAGCAACAAAATTACTCTCAATACTCTCAACAACAACAACCGCCTCCAAATTTTCAACAGCAACACCAAGATCCTCCGAACTCTACCTTCCAGCAACAACATCATTCAATGTTTTAGCAACAACAATATTTTAATAATTATTAGTTGTTATGTCATCTTCACATCAACTTCCTTAACCTCAACCAGATCAAACTCCATACCGACCAACTATGTCAACACCTGGTTTGATCATACTAGATTTAAATCAACCTCAACCAGCTATGGCTCCTCCTTCGACTGATGGTGGTGTAATTGAAGATAAAATCAAATTTCAAACCATGATGTCTCCTCCAACACAAATTAATAATACTTTTGAGGGACTTCTGTTGTCGGGTAACATTCCAGCAAATAATGATGGAAGGAGTGGAGCGATTGATCAGAGGAATTATTACGATGATTGATGTACATGAATAATATTTGATAAGTTTATTTTTGGATTGTATGAACACATTATATCTTGTCCTATTTAATTATGGTGTGTTTAATTTTTTGTTTGTATGACATGATTTATTAATTTTAGAATATTTTATTTGGTTTGATAGTAATTACTTTAATTAATATTAATTTATATTTTTATGTATAATAGTTATTTTAATTTATAAATTTTAAATTTAAATTTGAATATTATATTCTAAATTTAATTTAAATTTTAATTAAATTATAATATTATATTTTAAATTTCAATTTTTAATTTATATTGATATTAATTTATTATATATAATATCATTTTTTAATATTAATTTCGAATTTCATAAAATTAATTTTTTAATAAAGTCAAAATTTTGTGGCGGCCTAACCCCTCATAAAATCTTTATTTTTTAATTCATTTCATCTTTTATGGCGGTCTAAGCCCTCACAAAAGAAGACATTTGTGGCGATCTGGGCCCCACAAAAGCTTAATTTTTTTAATCAGCTTCAAAATTTGTGGCGGTTTAAGCCCTAACAAAAGGAGTCATTTGTGGCAGCATAAGCCCTCACAAAAGGAGACATTTGTGGCGGCCTTTGCTCTGACAAAAGATTTGTGACCAGCTTTTTGTAGCTGTCTAAGGACGCCACAAATATCTCTTTTGTGCCTGCTTTCCCTCTTTTGTGAGGGCTTTAGCCATCACAAATTTCATGAATTCTTGTAGTGCTTGGACCTCTATTTAATTTTTGATGACGTTTGATTTGCATCCGAGTGCATTAATTTGAATTAGGTAGTTTATATTTCAATTTGAAACGTTTTATTAACTAGCTATATATCATACACTCTCTCTCTCTATATATATATATATACACAAAATTAAAGTTAATCTTATTCACTGTATCCTATATTACATAGAAAGAAAAATATATAAGTATATTTTACCTTATTTTTACGATGGAAATTGGAGATATTCCTAAATATTTTGCAGGAAAGACCATTTTAGTTACAGGTGTAACGGGATTCCTAGGAAAGGATTCCTAGTAATTTTTTTTTATATCTAATATAATATTTTAAAGAATTTAATTTTATATCATATTAATTTCAATTTAATTTTATTATTAGGAGTAAAAATAAACATGATTAAATCACACTTTGAATTATTTAAACAACTTAAAGCTTGAGTTTTGTATATTATTTGTCAAAAGCTTCACTTTTAGTCTTGATCTAAACCTATTTTACGTTAAAGCTTATAAAAATGACATTTCACCTATCTCTAAAAAAACTAATAGTCTTATAAAAAGTGTGATAGACGAAATATCATTTTTATATGCCTTAACACAAAAAAATAAAATACGAACATTGAATTTATAATACAATAATTTTGAGAGAGAAGAATAGGTATGAAGTGAAATACAAAATTTAAGATTCAAAATTATAGAAATATAAAGTATCATTTTTTCAAAGAAAATAAAGAATTTTTACATAAATACAAGGAATCTTTTATTTTATTATTATTATTATTATTATTATTATATTTCAATTATATATATATATATATATATATATATATATATATATATATGTGTGTGTGGATTTCAAATATGCCTTTTTAAAAGTATGAACATAGTCTATTTAAATAAATAAATTTTAAAAAGATATAAACCTAACTTAAGAACGGATTAGGCCAAGTTAGAGTTTTAATAGGTACGTTGGGCAATAGCCTCTAATCTATTCCCACCTCTCCTGGACCTTTATAGTTAACATAGGCTAATTTAAAATCTTTTGATGATGTTTGATTTGCCTCCGAGTGCATTAATTTTGAATTCGGTGGTTTATATTTCAATTTGGAACGTTTTATTATAACTAGCTATATTTATATATGATACACTCTCTATCTTTCTATATATAGAACGTTACGAAGTCGACATTCCAAAAAATTAAAGTTAATCGCATTCACTATATCATATACTACATAAAAGAAAAATATATAGCTATATTTTACCTTATTTTTACCATGGAAATGGGAGATATTCCTAAATATTTTGCAGGAAAGACCATTTTAGTTACAGGTGCAACGGGATTCCTAGGAAAAGGTACATGACGTACATTTCTACACAATGTTTTATTCCTGGAAGCTGAAGAGTTTTTTAAATAAAGAAAGTTATTATATTAAGGTGTAGGTGAAGATTGATTCAATGTAATTAACAATGTTTTTATTTATGCAGTTTTTGTGGAGAAGATATTAAGGGTTCAACCAAACATAAAAAAGTTATACCTTCTTGTGAGATCATCAAATACTCATTTAGCTACTCAACGCTTACACTTTGAGGTATGCCATTCTCATAGTTGCTCAATAATAACTTCGGTTAAAATTTAAATGCTAATAACGTGTATTTTGTTCATATAAAAAAATACTTCAAAAATCGGGGTTTATATTTCATATTGATTTCATTACCTGATCATTTTATAAAGGATGTAAAAATTATATTAATAGAAAGACTTTCTTTTATTATTTTAATTATATTTTAAAAATCGTTCATTTTAATAGTTATTTAATATTAAAATAATAAATTTTGATGACAAATACTTCAAATATATATCTGGTTTTAGAGTAAGATCGTAAGAATCCCACCCGGTGAATAATTAAATTTAGAGAAATTACATTATGTAACTCTTACAAAATCACAATGATTTACTGTGACAATCCATCTAAAACTAAACATGCAATATAAAAGAAAAGTTAATCTTACAAATTAACATTTGTGGTCCCCAATAGCTATATGTGCTCTACTAGCAAGGGTAATGGAATAGCCTTTTGTTGGTTTGCTATATTAATTATATTTTAAGTTATTTGTAATTTTAATACTTTTATTTTTATTGATTTACCAAATTGGTCATCTATTTTAAGTTATTGATATTTTTTTTTAATTTTTTAACTAAAAAAATAATACTTTAAATAACGTGACATATGATATAATGATTAATACATATGAAATTGGAATAAAACACTGTAAAAACTTAGCTTTTAATTTTGATTTTTTTCTTCATATTTTTAATATAATTAATCACATATGAATAGTTAATACATCTAAATAGTTCTATATCATAG
>JBBPBR010000008.1:14241290-14265799 GCA_037974775.1 Cicer pinnatifidum
TAGTAAACATCAAAAGAAATAAAATAAAGGAATACAGTTCATTTGTTGAGGTATAAATGTTCCACATATAATACAATGATTTGTTTAAAAAAGATTAGTAATTTGAGAGTATTTGTAACTTATTGAAAATACATATAAAAATTGCATCGTATAATACATATTTTTTTAAAGTTTTTTCTTACGACAGAATGATTAAGAAATTGCATAATAGAAATTTGTATTGATATATTAACTTTCTATAAAAACTTTCCTATTTTCTGTTTCTTAAATTGGTCTAAAGGGAACCTTATATGAGAATTACTTCTCATAGTACTCTTTGAAACTGGTTTTAATTTTTGAAAATTACAATACGAAAAACTAAAAACCATTTTCAACAAATTCTTATCTATTTGCATTTCTATTTTAGCTTATGTATGTAGGCAGGCGAAAGGACTTATTAGTGAGAAACCCTTATTTATGGGTCAGACACTAAAAGGCTCGTCAACATTGGACATTGAAATAGAAAAGAAATTGATAGAGAAAAAATTGAGTGAACTCAAAGCACAAAAGGCTGATGAACAGACAATTAAGAAGGTTATGAAAAAGTTTGGAATTGTAAGGTAAGTTATGAATATTCTATACCACAATAGTACACAAAATTGAATATTAATTATGTTAATTATGTGAACTCAAATTTATAAGAAAAATAGACACTACCTTACTTTAAATATAAAATAATTTTGAAATAAATTTGTCGATGCGGAAGAGATTATTGGGATGAGATGAATAATAGATCGCTCTCTTTAAGAAATTTCGTAATACTATATAAATTGGGCAAGCAAACTATCAACAACGTTGACGTCCCAAAGGTAAAACAATTCAGTCAAATTGTATCAGACTTCTAGTGTATTGTATGACCTCTTTGAGAATTACCCTTTTTAATATGGCACTAAGAGTATTCGCAAAACGATAGACTAAGATATTAGGACCACTATGAGACCAAATGAGCATTGGTTTTAGGATTACTTATAACATCGGATGTACCTAAAATAAAACAACTCACTCAAACTGTATTGAACTTCTAGTAGATAGTAGGACCCTTTTGAGAATTACTCCATCTAATATGGCACTAAGAGCACTCGCAAACTGATAGACTATGATAGGACCACTATGAGACCAAATGAGCATTGGTTTTAGGACTACTCATAAAATCGAAGAGTGGCTCGAAAGTGTGTTGAGTTGAATAAATAAAATTGGAAACTACATCCAACTTTGGCGTTGACGAATCACATGTAGTGGTGAAATGATATACGTCTACCTCATCACAAAAATGCATAATCTTTGGAACACACCCCAACTATTCAACTTCCTCCTTATATACACTAAGATTGTGTATAATATATCCCATGTGAGATTCTAACTTGTTTTCAATTCACACACTAACATTCTATGTTTCAACACACAATATATATATTTATATACCTCTGTTTATCGTTAATGTATCGATTTAATGGAAAAAAACTTAAAATTATCACTTCAACTGACAAAATTAAAATCACATACGAGATAGTTATAAAATGATTATTATTAACACCAGTCTCTATTTTGTAAACACAAACATTCCTTAGTTATCTCACATTTTCTTCTATTTAATAAAATAGTGTGTATCGTATCTATCTGTTTTTCATTTAACAATAATTGAATGGAATCAGTATAATTTTTCTAACAAATAGAAGTTGAAAATGTGTATTTTAATATTAGAAGTGATATGTCATTTAAACAGCATGTATAACATAAAAAATAGGTATAACTTTTAGTGGAATCAAACTAGACACTAGACATGTAGTACATATGGACCATCCCATTCGCACATGAATTTCTCAAATAAAACACTATATTTAAGTTTATATTATTTAACAAGATTAAATAAATTTTTATTTTTTTTATAAAAATTCAAAATTTTATTTTTTAATCTTTATAAAAAAATTCTTAACTTTTTACTCTCTGAATTTTACTTTTCATTTTAATCCCTAAAATTTGATACTTTAAGTCCATCCAATAGTTTCCATCAAATCAAAATATGGACTAAAAATAAATAAGTTTTTTTAAAGATTAAATTTAAAATGTTATAATTTTGTAAGGATTAAAAATATATTTAACTTTATTTTATATTCAACAAAGTGTATAAATTTAAGTGATTAATGAGATTCAATTAAAGACGAACTGTCCGAATAAATCCAAATTCAAATCCTAATTAAAATCATTTTTGGTCAAATTCTAAGTGATCATGGCCATCTCCCAATTGAACAGAAGGTAAGAGAAGAAAACATATTATTTCACGTGTTTAATGTCCTTTTGGTCCCCTAACTTTTTGCCTATATTTGTTGATAAACTTAGGGCAAATTTGCATGGATGGCCAAATACCTATACATTTACAAAAGCAATGGGAGAGATGCTTGTAGCAAATATGAAAGATATACCTTTGATTATTATACGTCCAACTATCGTAACCTGCACTCACTTAGAACCATTTTCAGGTTGGGTCGATGATATGAGGTAATTAAAAAACTTATCTATCGCTTTTCTCTTTTTTATTATTATTTTCATTGTTATCTGATGTAAAGCATAGACTATCGTTGTAATGAATACCTTGTTTTGTCGCTTAAATAAAACTCAATTAAACATTGTTTCGATCTTTTAACCTTAAAGTTGTGCAACATTGTATATTTAATTTTTTTAAACCTTAGTTATAAATATTTCTATAATTTAAAGTTAATAAATTAATTACATGCCAATTGACATGTAGTTATTCACTAATAATTTGAATACAAATATTTTTTAAGTACAAACTAAGAAAGTATGAAGTGTCAAATTAGGATAGGTACCCCAATAAAGTTGGTACCACTAATTTAAAATGACAAATTCCATAAAAAAATTAAATAAAAAGAGAAAATAAATCACACAAAACCAAACCAAAACTAGGAAAAACAAAGCAAAATCATTAATTAAACAGAAAAAATTGTAATACAAGTTTATGTCGAGATTCAAATCAAAGCTTGTTACCAATATCTTGACAATTATACTAAATGATCTTAACTGATTAGATTTTTCTAAATCAATCCTAGAATGAGTATTATATAATTGCAGTGCAACCATTTGTTTCTTCAACTTTTCCTTTTTTTGTTTAGAAAATATCTATAAAAAATTATCATTAGCAATAGATTTTGCATCTGTCTCCAAATATTATTTGGATGCCTTTATTTCATAGTATTCCTAGTATGCCTTTTCCAAATTGATCCTTACCTAAATTTTTTATAAGATCATGCACCAATACTTTTTACACAATTTGTTCCTCAAAGACAATATCATCTATTGGATATTTCAAATTTAAATTCCCATAGAATACTAGAGATTGATAAGGCCATTACTAAAAATCAGCATTTTACTTGCGGAAATATTTATGTAGGTAGTACATGCATGAGACACGTCGTTATTCCATTGGTGAAGCTTAAATAATCAATCCTAAATATGTTATAAATTTGCATAAAATTTGAGTCGAGTATTTAAAAGAAAAAATAATATCATATATATTATCAAAACATGAATGTTTTGTGCCTTACTTCCATATGTGGCTAGGTAGGACCCATACGTCAAACCATATCAAAACACTAGATCAGGAAACTAACTATCAAGAAGGAGGACTTAGTACTAGCTACACACTTTATATTCATATCATGTATGCCACGCCACCATTACATGTATATATAAGATCAAACCCTAAGGAGTAACAGGGTGAAATGAGTAAACATCGGACCCAAAAGATCGAGTCGACCTTGCACGCGATACACTTCGGTAAATTGCTAACGGTAGGCACAATCGGTGTTGTCTACATGTCTTTTGGAATGGTGGTGCTTGAGTGATGTAGACGCGCCTATCGAATGTTGCATTAGTACGACCAAAGCTTTTGAAAGTGCAAGTCACACGATCGTTGTATGTTGTAACACCCCGTTTTTCAAAGCGAGGGTGTATTTTTTTTTTCAAAAGAAATTAAAATAAAACATAGAAATAAATAGGGTAACACCTGGGGATAAATAATTAAGTCATTATAATTTACAAGCAGCGGAAAAAGTTCTCAAAATATGAATTCAAAATATTTACATAACAAAAGTGGTACAGTCTTCCAGTTTAAAAATAAAATCAACCCAAAAGAAAGACATCTGTTCCCTCTCTGTCAACCTAGTCTGATCATTTTACAAAACAACTAAACACCCTGAGTGATCTCCACGCGCCCCGTGAGATCCTCCTAACGTAACTCCAATCAAGCATTCTCATCTACATTCCCATCTACATTCCCATCCGTAGGGTACGAACCGGTAGGATCATCCTGACTCTCATCTGAGGGCAAAGCCCAGATTTCCACAATAGTTGTAAAGGGTCACCAACCGAAATTAATAGTTAACACATAACATTTAAGTTTTTAAATGTACAAAATATCCTCTCAACTAAGCATGCACCTTAAAAGGATTTCCCATATGCTAAAAGTTCATATAATGCTTTCCAAATGTAAATGAAATCAAATAAAGTTCTCAATCCATCAAGTAATACATAACTGACCAAAACATTGATAAATCAATTGAGCAATCAATTACCTAACTTAAAATAAGATTTTCCACTGAGCCAATCGATTGGGCAAATCAATTTCCTGAAAGTTTTTAGTGAAAATTGAACTCTGGACTTGCATCAATCGATTGGGGCAATCGATTTCGAGAAAGACTTAGCCCTTGTATTGGCCAATCGATTGGGCAAATCGATTTTGTGGAAGACAGAGCCCTTGTAATGAATCCAATCGATTTGGAAAATCGATTTTCTTAAATGGTTTTGAAAAACATATTATAAAATCGATTGGGTAAATCGATTTCGTGAAAGACAGGGACCCTGTACTCATCAAATCGATTAGGTAAATCGATTTCCCTATATATTCTTTCAAAAATCCATAAACTAACTCAATCACATTCATGCATAATCCCAAATCTTAACACTTAACACTTATAACACAATTACTACAACATCAGGAGTTTTGAAATGGTATTGCAATCAAACATGTTATCACCAAATTCCAAAACATAACACTTAACACTTATAACACAATACCCACACGGACAAAATGAACCAATAATTCACAATTTACCAGGGTGTAGTCTCTCACGGACAAACACCTGTGCAGTCTCTCACGGACAAACACAATTCACCAGGGCGTAGTCTCTCACGGACAAACCCCTGTGCAGTCTCTCACGGACAAACACAATTTACCAGGGCGTAGTCTCTCACGGACAAACACCTGTGCAGTCTCTCACGGACAAACACAATTCACCAAGAAACGTAAGTCGTAAACGTACCACCTATCACGGGTCAGTACTGTTTACCGAGGTGCCACCTATCACGGGTCAGCACAACTTACCAAAAAGCATAAACCATAAACGTACTGCCTATCACGGGCCCGTACCGTTTACCAAGGTGCCACCTATCACGGGTCTGCACGGTTTACTAAAACAAACATTAAGTAAACAAGACATTAAGAGATTCCCCATTCTTAATTCTTATTTAACTTAAACGAATTTCAAAACAAACATTAAGTAAACGAGACATTAAGAGATTCCCCATTCTTAATACTCATTTGACTGAAGCGATTTTCAAAACAAACATTTAGTAAACGAGACATTAAGAGATTCCCCATTCTTAATACTCATTTGACTTAAGCGATTTTCAAAACGAACATTAAGTAAACAAGACATTAAGAGATTCCCCATTCTTAATTCTTATTTAACTTAAACGAATTTCAAAACAAACATTAAGTGAACGAGACATTAAGAGATTCCCCATTCTTAATACTCATTTGACTTAAGCGATTTTCAAAACCAAACACACATTAAGTAAGCAAGACATTAAGAGATTCCCCATTTTTAATACTCGTTTAACTC
The DNA here is from genome assembly GCA_037974775.1 of Cicer pinnatifidum. NCBI lineage: Eukaryota > Viridiplantae > Streptophyta > Magnoliopsida > Fabales > Fabaceae > Cicer > Cicer pinnatifidum. The sequence goes on from JBBPBR010000008.1 coordinate 14,247,248, forward strand.
TAATGGTTTTCAAATTCCACACAGAACAACTCAACCGTATTCACAAATTTATTACACGATTCACGCTAAAACACAACAATTCATTTCTCCACAAAATCATTTTCACGACGACATTAAGTAAACACAGATATTAAGAGATTCTCCATTCTCAATACTCATTTAACTTAACGATTTTCAAAACAAAACATTAAGCAAACAGAAGTATTAAGAGATTCTCCATTCTTAATACTCTTTTAACTTAAACGGTTTTCCAAAACAAACATTAAGTAAACAAGACATTAAGAGATTCCCCATTCTTAATTCTCATTTAACTTAAACGATTTTCCAAAACAAACATTAAGTAACCAAGACCTTAAGAGATTCCCCATTCTTAACGCCCAGTTAACTTAAACGATTTTCAAAACGACATTAAGTAACCAAGACATTAAGAGATTCCCCATTCTTAATGTCCAGTTAACTTAAACGATTTTCCCAAACACACATTAAGTTAACAAGACATTAAGAGATTCCCTATTCTTAATACTCATTTAACTTAATGGTTTTCAAATTCCACACAAAACAAACTCAAACATACTTTCACATTCAATGCATAATTCACACCAAAACACATCAAATCATTTATCCACACAAACCACACAAAACACATCTCAAAATTCTATAATTATCAATTATGAACACGTCAAATACGACGATACAAATGAACACAATAAATTTCATTTATTCAAAATCATACATACATGAGGTAAATTCATTTTCCATGAAACATTCATCAATAAAACCAAAACCTAACTCTAAGATTTTACCTATAAAACCTTAGTTTCATTTTCCCCCAAATCAACACTTTAACCCTAGCCAAATCCTTTTCCACACAACCACAAATAAGTCCCTAAATGCAAACTAAAAGTTTGGAAGGAGCCCTTACTTTCACGTTAGCTGTAACGTGCGATTACAGCACCGCGAGCAAATCCGGTAAAATCTCCGCTCGCAACGCCGCTTCCAAAGTTGGTCCCCTAGCACCGTAGCATGGTAGTGAGCAACTTTCCCTTCTATCTCTTCGCGAAACAAAGCTTAGATCTAGATGAAACGGGGAGGTTTGTGTTTGAATCCCTAATACCGATTTTCTTCGTTTTCGAATCAAAGAGGAAGAGTGAAGTTGAGAAATCTTTGTCCTATCACCCAATATCAATTTTCGAACTCAAAGGAAGCAAGAGCAACAGAAATGGATGAAGATGGAGGAAGGAGGAATAAGCTTGGCGCGAGGCAGAGGAAGAGGATGGAAAATGTTCTGTTTCTCTCTCTTTTTTTTTCCTTTCTTCCTTTTTCTTTCCTTTCTATTTCTTTTCTTTTCAATTCCTTCCCTTCCTTTTCTATATATATATACATATTTATATATATTAATTATAATTAACAAATATCTCAAAATCTTTAGATATTTATTAAATTACAATTTTACCCATAACGCATTAAATTCTTTGTAAAAGATTCAGCGCAGTTAATTTAATTTCTTTATCGACGAGTAATTCTAATTGGGCATCAAAATATCTTTTTGATCATATAAACTCCAAAATATTAATAACTTTGGCTAAAAAGCCTCCGAGCTTAATACCAAAAATACACCAAAAACATAAAGTACACTTTAAAATTATGGGTCTTACATATGTCACCATATTCCCATCTACTTGAAGCTCCATCACCCTATGCATGTCTCGTTGTGGTGCTCAATCTCAAGGTTGGTCTATAGGTCATGACCCGATGCCCTAGGAAAATGGGGAGGAATGAAGCTTGGCATATGCAATATACTAAAATATTCCATGTAAACAAGAAAATATGGGCTAAGATTGAGGTACAAGCGTAAAGTGGGATCGGGTGTAAAACAAAAATATATAATTATATATCACAAACACAATTATTCACATGACACACCATCCTGAAGTATTTCTCTCATAACAAGTCTAGTTATCATAATGTAGTCTTATGTATATGTAGGAATCGATCTCTAAACATTGTCAAGAGGATCCCCCTAGAAATAATACACCACTTAACCACATTACCACCAAGGTTCTCTGAATTTTTGAGAGGAGACTTCACGTACTATTTAAGTGTTATAAGTTGATTTATGCCCAAATAGGTTCAGATACCGACAAAGTTAACTAATAATAATCTCCATTAGGATGCAGTCGACGAATCAATCTCGTGTGCCCATACATAAAGAAGTGGACTTCACCACACAAAAGCAATATATGAATCTCAATTATGGCCACTCTCTATGTACTAACACTTCATCACCATAATAATCAATCCAAATTTAATACAAACTAGTGAACTAGATCGAGTGCCCCTAATTCTAATTTATTGTCCTCACTCATATCATATTTCAATACAACCATCAAATTCTTATCATAATCCATGGTTAGTCAACTTCTAGTTAGTCTAACAAACACAAATATTCAAATAACACATTACACATATAATTAATCAAGCAAACAATGCATAAGAAATCACTTATTGATAATGTAATTATCAATAATTCGTCAAGAGATTGAATATATTTTAACATAAATTCTAGGATAACCCTAGGGTATTACAACCAATAGGGCAATGTTCTATTAAGTTTATTTAGGGTATAACCGTGCCTTCAAAAAATATACCTAGTAAGCCTCTTCTTACGACATAAAAACCCTAATTTGAAACGAAATCCTAATTCGATATAACAACATTTATCAAAAGTTTTAAATCAATTTTTTGATAGTTTGGGCATACCCCTAATATCCTAATAACCTTAAGAAAGTAAAGAAACAATTTTGACATTACTTCCTTAAACATTTTAGGATAAAAACCTAACTCCTCCAAACGATCGAACAAAACCTTATTGCGCTCGTAACTTGCTTGAACCAAGATCGAAACCTCATAACCACTTACTCACATAATTTCTGGAGAGGGGAGACTCTGGATTCTGAAAGTTTAGAGAGAGAGAGAGAGAGGAATTAAGGAAATGAATGAGAATTTCATATTTTGCTAAGTGAGTACTCAACTAGAACACGCCATGTGTCCTATGTCAACGCAAGACTGACACGTGTCTCGTGATGCGCAAGCATATTGATAGGTCTACCAAATTTGTTAGGGTTGGACAAGGGTGAAGATGCAAACATGAAAATGTGGGTTGAATTGTGTTTGACTAAGTTTATAAATTTTTCATTCTTTATTACATTGGTTCAGACTTGATGATTTACTTGAAGTAGAATTAATAACAAAAGTAAGAAGTGCAAGAATAAATGGACACAAGTAACTTATCTTGGTTCACCAATAACTTAGCTATATGCAACCCCTTCACTTAGAAGGATTTAGTTCACTAATTCAACAACTTGAATTACAAAGCACTTGATCATCGAATCCAACCTTCTCAAAAAACCTAACAACCCAAACTTTTGAGGAACACACACACCTTGACCCTACCAGCCAATTATTCTCCATACAATATGACAACCTCAAATTATTGAAGGCACACTAACATCACTATTGGGGTTTGAATACAAAGGTTTGGAACTTGAGTAGTTACTTTTAACAAGCTGATTAAAACAATGACTATCACACTCTAAGTAAAACACTTACAACATATTTCTCATTCGCACAAGTGTTTCTCTCTTTAAACTCTAAGATGAATTTAGAATTTTGAGCTTGAGTTCTTCTACTCTTTTATGATTTTTTAATGATCTTTTTCTTCAGCCTTCGGTATCTATTTATAGATAAAATTTGGGATTCAATTTAGTCCTTGTTAAATTCTAAAATGTATCTTCATTCTTAGCGTGGTCAACAATGATCTTTTTCAAAAATAACTTTCTAATAATGTTAGTTTACAATATGAAAAGGCAACGCGTAAATTTTTATAGTTAAATCAAATTTGCGAATAAAGTGATATTTATTTAATTGTTTAATTTGCAAGGAAGAAGCGGTAAGTTTTATATGAAATTACCATTTAAGAATTCTTATAAAATTTTGTTATTGCAGAACTTTTAACTTCTTTATTGATGGGTACGGTAAGGGAATAATAAGGAGTTTTGTTGGTGTTCCAGAGACTGTATTCGATATTGTGAGTTTCATCTCTTAAATTATTCTATATTTTTTATTATCATTTAGTTTTTATAATTTATAAATGTTATGGATTTAAATTTAAAATTAAGGAACTCAAATTAATTCTTGTAGATACCCGTGGATATGGTGGTAAATTCCATGATAGTAGCAATGGTGGCTCGTTCTAAGAATCTTTGCACGAATTTGATCTACAATATTAGTTCTTCATTGAGAAATCCAATCAACTTTTCTGATTTTATAGATTACATGTATTGCTATTTTACAAAAAATCCATGGATAAATAAAAATGGAAAACCGGTACTTATTGCAAAAAAGGTGGCATTATTCTCTACAAGTATGGATGAGTTTGACCCAAACAAGGTATTTGTTCATAAAACTCGTCTTAATTTTGTAGTGTTGTTTATTGCATATATTATGTAAATTGCACCTTTATGTTATGATTTTTACTTTTTATTGGTTACACTTTTCTAGGGGTCAGAGATGGAGTCAGCAACAGAACTCTATAGACCTTACAGTATCTTTGAGGGCATGTACGTACCATATACTCATTCCTCCCTAATATTTGATCCTTTAAGTTTTTGATATTCATATTAATTAAGAAATAATGAATTTAATGGATATTGTATCACACTAATATATGTAAATTTGGTACAATTTTGTGAACACAGCTTTGACGATCAAAATGTAGAAAATTTACGAATGGTAGCAAAGAGAGCTATAAATGAGGGATTGGACTTTGATCCTAGAAATATTAATTGGAAGGACTACATCATGAATGTCTATATTCCAGGTGTAATGAAATACTCTATGCGAAGTAAGATGTAATATGGAGCAAGAGTATGCGCCTTTATGCACATTAGCTTTTCATATGCAATTTTAACCATCTACCTTATGTTACAATAAAATGATATTCAATAAATGTAATAATATGAAACCTTTGTATCTGAGTCAAAAACATTTCATGAAACTGTTGTATTTGTATTTAATATTGAAATGTCTTTTTTTTAGAGAATTTATAATGGCAAAACACACATATAATAAGTGTGAAAAAAAGGAGTACCACACATTCGAATATGCACCCCGACATATTAAATATAATTGTAATCTCTTATCATCTTATCTTCAATTTAAGAAACATATTGAAATCTAATCCATTGCTGACATGGATTCTTAGTAAAAAAATGGAAGACGATGGCTTTGCGGTAGGGTACCTACAATCAAGTTAATCAAGTCAATTTGTGTTTTAGAGCTACATATTTTAGTTTAGAATAATGTGTTCCTTTTCACTTTATTATGTGTCCTTTTGTGGCACATTCCTTACGGTTTCTAGATGAAATTTGTAAGGGTTGATCGTCTAATTCGAGAATAATAGGATGGGTCATTATCGACTGATCTGAGGCACGTTTGAGTTCCTCTTTTCTTCCCCGAGGGTCTCCTATGTGGCATTTTGAATGCCTTATACAACTCATGACCTCTAGGTCACATTTCTCGATGATATGTCAATTGTTGGATGAAAATTGTGCTTTTGATTTGTGTCAATTAATTAAAGGAAAAATTGATATTTTCCTTTCTTCTTCTCACAATCATCTTTTATGCGACAAGAGCACAATTTTCCCTACAAATGGTGAAATTCTACTGTAAGATCCAAGATAATCTTGGTGGTTGCATGTGAGTTTCTTATCAAATCCACCATTCTTCTTATTGCATTTCTTCTATATCATCGGGTAATTTGAAAATTGTAATTACTTTTTCTTGCTTTGATTTGAAGAAGGTCTATAATAGAACATTTTTTATGGAAGACTAATTTCAAAGATTAATCCATTGTTTCAGAATTTCATCAAGACCTTAAGGTTTATTTTATAATGTTAATTTCAGGTTGATGATTCTATTTCTTTTTATTTGATTACATTGTTATTCTGATTGCTTAATTAGAATCTCAATAGGATTTATAAATCTAGTTTGACAGAATTTAGTTTCTAAATCCAGTTTTTCAACACATGATTGTTAACTATAATCTATCAGTTATTGTGATGCTTAATTCAGTTAAAGAAATAAAATTCAAATAGGGTTGATTTACGCTTGCTTGATCAATTTAGAAGTTGATAGAATATGTGATAGGTTTGGAATTCCCGAACCAGTAGATTAATCGTTCTAATACATGATTGTAATTCGTTTCTCAACTTGTCCGAACCTGAATTCAAAACCTCCTGTTTATTTTTATTGATTCTAAATTCGCTTAATATTGTCAAAATTCGCTTAATATTGTTAGAAGTCTTTGCGATACAACTCGAATTGTTGCCCTATGCAACGTTTTTGTTACTCGTATTTGACCCGTGTGTGACAACTAATCAAATTGGCGCCATTTCCAGCGACTCTTTGATAACAATATTAACCAATTTTAGAGTACTACTATCCATCCTAACAGTTGTTTTTGTGAGTTATTTCCTTACGCCATATTTTTATTACTTGTATTTGACTCGTGTGAGATAGCGGATCAACGGACTAGGTTGACTCATAAATCTTATAGCCTTTGGATGAGTGAAGATGATGATAATAATGGTGAAAGTTACATTTGTCATTGAAAACACGACAATAAAACGAAAAAACAAAAAACACTATACCAAGACAAAGAACAAAACAATGTCGCACTCAAATGATGAAGTCGTAGATAAAACACAAGAACATTACTTCAGTGTGAAAAAGCACATATTTAAATAAAAGGAAAGAACAAAATAACTCGAAGCAGTGATTCCAAACAAAAAAAAATGGCCTAAAACCACCCTTTTGACGGACGAAGAAGAAGGAACGGGCCCTTTTTTTTCCTAATGAAAGCCAATGAAAATACTACTTTGATTCAAATGAAAATATTGTTTAATATTACTAGACATTAGTTTCATATCTTATTAAATTTTTGTTTGTAAGGCCAGTTGGAACATCCCAAATCTATTATGATGCGAAAAGTAATTACAAATATATGTGAATATATTTTGAAAAACCATAAGATTCTTTAATTAAATATTTTTTGCGTATTACTAGTTCTCAAAGAAAGTTAAAAATTTGAAGGAATGAGTCTCTCCCATTCTTAAAATGTATATGAGGAGGTATTTGTAGATCAACTCACTGGAATATGTTGGTTGTTAACTCACAACCAGAAGTTTGGAAGATCGTTGTGTCAACTAATTTGACTACGAGGTCATTTTCTCATAAGTATTGTATTGGAATTGATATTAAACATCATATAACATATGTTCATACACAAAAATGAAATAGAAGAAGCATTCGTTAGACGTCTAATGTTGATTTTAAGATCAATATTTATTAGATTACCTTATAATTTTTACATGGGAAAATACAATGTATGTTGAGATATTGATTCGCATCAAGCTAAGGAGTTACTACATGTAAGTCATCTCCTTAATTTATTATCAATTTTGAGTAAATAATCTAATACTCTCCATTTTTTTTTTGGATATATTGTTTATATTTCAAATGCTCCAAAATAATACACTAAGATAGGATGTAAATGAATATTGGATTTATATTTTGGATATGAAATCTCCATTTGTGATAGAATATATTAAGCCAAAAAAATGGAGACTTGTATTCAAATGAGTTTGTTGATTATCATTTGATGAATTAGTATTCCAAGTATTAGGGAGAAAGAATATGTAGCTTAAAATGATAATTGGAATATATTATCTTATATTGACCCTCATACAATCAGTGTGAACCATAAGTTCAAAAGATGACTCATTTGCAAAGTTTAAAAAATCAATTAACAAATGCTAATATTCCAATCAAAATTAAAGTCCCTATTAGATAATGTGTCATTGCAAATGAGTACCTATGCATGAAACATGGTATATTTTTCGGTTCCAAAGATAAAAAATTATCAAATAAAGAAATGAGCTAAAAAGAAAGATGGCTCAAGTGAGGATATGAAAATTCTAAAATAGCATTAGACATAATTGATTTTTAGTTCCAAAAATCTGACCAGGTAGCTAAAACATGTGAACATAAGGAGATATGAATAAATTATGTCATGAATGGAATATGGTGAAACCGAAATAAAATAAATGTTGACAATAGTTTTGTATATGATATGTAATAAATCATATTGAGGCTCATGAAGTAAATTCTATTAAAGATTATAGGCAAATAAATTCTATGAAAATAGAAAGAAGCTAGTGAAGTGGAATTAAACTCGTTTTGTGAAGCAAAATGTTTTCGAACTTATAGGCCGCACACATGAATATTTGAAACTAACTAGCTATGACTACTTTTTTGCGCGAAAGAATTGAAAATGAAGAAATACAAAGTTTGGTATACTATTCAAGAGTATGGTAAAAGTCATCTCTTCAAAAGAGGTGGCTAGGGATTTAACGTAACTGCCTCTTCCTCCTAATCTCCTCTAAAGTGGATTAATGCCATATCTTGTGATTTGGATACACATGATTTCATACTTTTTTATCTTTTATTTTCCTAGATAAAACCTACAACTTTATTTATTTCATTGTTGAACATTCAATCTACTTCCAATTATTAGGGAAGACTACAAATTATTAGGGAAGTGAATGAAATCAACCAAATAATCAATCATTAAAAAACAAAACAAACACCACTACATTGAAAACAAGAAAGTAGAACCACATCGAAATCTAAAAAAAATGATTTCAAAATTTTGGAACTCTTTAAGGAAATAATTGTGAGACTGTTTAAGGAGGATCGAAACAAGATTTAAATACATTGTTAACAATATAAATCAATAAACAAAAAGAGAAAATGACGAAGAACAAAAGGATCCTAGAGTTCCAATCAAAATGACAACAATTATAAATAAAGATTGTAAAGACAATATACAATAAAAATATTGTTTTCTGAAACTTTCATATCGTCATGCCTTTTTAGTGAATCTAAACAGTGTAGTAGTAAACATTAAACCCTAAGCTGTGAATTTATAAATTTTCATATGGTCCACTAGGAAATCCTTCCAAAGTTTGTTGAATAATTTTTATGAATTTTGATCATTTCACCAATTCAAACTAAATAACGAGTTAATGAATCTTCTTTTTGCTATTTAACTTCTTAATCAAATTCCACGCAACACTCATAATTATCAACTTTACGCATATCTTCTTGTATTAAATTATTATTTTTTCTATATAAGTGTTTGAAATGAATTTTGAAATTTGGAAGAGGAGAGGACAATGACCCCAATAACTCCCCAAATATACTTTTTTTTTTTTTGCTTTCCTATTGATTCTCTCTGACGAAGGTAATTCTATTTGAGCCGCATCACATATTAAATGTGAATACTTCTTTTAGATATATTACCTTTGTTGCAGCTGGTTTCGTTTTCTAATTTAAAAATTTATTTGGTACAAAAAGAGTATACTTTATGAATTATATGAAAGTATTGCTTAACAGAACTTTCATTTCTGAGATTTTTTGCATAATCTCAAGAGAAGGCCATAATTAGTTAAGTTCTTTATGAATTATATGAGATTTTTTCCATAATCTCAAGAGAAGGCCATAATTAGTTAAGTTCTTTATGAATTATATGAAAATATTGCTTAACAGAACTTTCATTTCTGAGATTTTTTGCATAATCTCAAGAAAAGGCCATAATTAGTTAAGTTCTCCATGGCCCAAGATGGTCCCAAACATACTAGCTAGGCATTAGGGTGAATATAGGTTGGGCCAAACTAATTTTGTAAGGTCTGAGTTTAGTCTGTCAAAAATATTTAAGGTCTATGTTTGATCAGTAGTTCATCATAATTTTTTTTTAGGTTTGAGTCTGACCTTTATCAAAATATGCTACACAAAATATGTATATATTTTATTTTAGACTTAATTGCAATTTTGGTCTCCTATTTTAGTTGAATTGCGAAAGTAGTCCTCCTATTTCTCTCCAGTTTTGGTCCCTCAAACATAATTTTGGTCCAAAACTTGATGAAATTTCATTTTCTTTTTCTTTTTTTTTTTGCATTTATTTAAGCCACACTGTGTCTCAAGATCTCATTTGCAAGAATTGTACTTGAAATCTATAATCATAAATGGTGTAGTACGACTTAAAAAAATAGGAGGATTACTTTCGCGATGCAGCTAAAATAAAGGGACCAAAACTACAATTAAACATTTATTTTATTATTACCACATATATATACAGGTCGATACCAATTTTGCTTTTTAGAAACTATGAACATAATCTGTAACAAAACAAACACAACTGCATTGAAAACAAGAAAGTAGAACCACGATCTATATAAATGCATTAAAAAATTTGGAACTCTTCAAGGAAGTAATCGCGAGACCGTTCAAGGAGGATTGCAACAAACTTTAAATATCGTGTTAACAATATAAATCAATAAACAAAAAGAGAAAACGAGAAGAACAAAAGCATCCTAGAGTTCCAATCAAAATGACAAAAGTTATAAATAAAGATTACAAAGAGAACTTACAATAAAAGCATTGTTTTGCTAGACTTTCATATTGCCATGCCCTTTTAGTGATTCTAAAGAGTGCAACAGTAAACATTAAACTCTAAGGAGTAAATTTCTAAATTTTCATATGGCCCACCAGGAATTCCCATCAAAGCATGGTTAAATTTTTTTATGGATTTTAATGAATCTTCTTTTTTCTATTTAACTTCTCAATCAAATTCCGTGTAACACCCATAGTTATCAACTTTACCTTATTAACTCCCTAACTATACTAGTTTTTTTTTCTTTTCTTTTCTATTGATTCTCTCTATCGAAGGTAATTCTATTCGACTTGCATCAGATACTAAATATGAATACATCTATCAAATATATTAGCTTTGCTATGTCCGGTTTCGTTTTCTAATTTAAAAATTTATTTGGGACAAAAGGTGTATATTTTTTGAATTATATGAAAATATTGGTTTACAGAACTTTCATTTCTTGTTTTCAAAAAAATACTTTCTTTTTTGTGCATTTTTTTACATATTCTCAATAGAAGTCCATAATTAGTTAAGTTTTTAATTGCCCAAGATGGTCTCAAACATATTAGATAGTCGTATGAGTGAGAATAGACTGAGCCGAGTTAGTTTTGTAAGACCTGAGTTTGGTATGTCAAAAAAATTTAAGGCTTAAGTATGTTCAGCGGTCTATCATAGATTTCTTTTTTTAAGTTTGAGTCTGACATTTTTGAAAGTTTGATAAAGTCTATTAGCCTATTTAAAAGTTAATAAGTATTTAGACATATTTTTTAATAGATTAACAAGTTAATATATTAATGAAAGTAAGTAACTTTTATTTTATGTTTTACATAACATTTTAAAGAATTGATTTTATATCACATCAATTTCAATTCTATTTTATTATTATGGGTGAGAATAGGCTTGATCGGGTCGGACATTGAATTACAAATATAATTTTTATACACCTTAACACAAAAGAATAAAATACGAACATTGAATTTATTGCACAATGAATTTGAGTGAGAAGAACAAGTATGGGATTAAAAAATTAGGGTTGAAAATTATAATAAAGAGTTTTTTATTATAGAAATATAAATAATCATTTTTAAATAAAAAAATAAAAAAAAAGCCTTTAATACACAAATATGATGAATCTCTTATTTTATTATTACTTTATATATTAGATTTCAATTACATATATATGGATCGATATCAAATATGTTTTTTTTAGAACTATGAACATAATCTATTTAAATAATTAAATTTTTAAAAAACTTAAACTTAACTTAATATTTTATTAAAGACTTAATTGCAGTTTTGGCTCCTTCATTGTTATCAATTCACGGAATTGGTCCCTCTATTTTAAAAGTCGATATTTTTTGTCCTTCTTTCATATTTTTGAACTAAAAACGATGATTTGACATATTTTTAACAACGTGACATACAATTTTATAATATAGAACCATCTAGATGCATTTATTATTCATATGTCATAAATTAAATTAAAAATATGAAAAATTTCTGAAGTTGAAATTTAAGTTTTTAGGATGTTTTATTCCAATTTCAAATGTATTAATCATTCTACATCATCCTATTTACAATATCTCACGTCATCATTTTTTAGTTAAAAATTGAGAGGGGGAGACCAAAACTCCTGACTATTAAAATAGAGAGACCAATTTCATGGATCAGTAAAAATATAAATCAACTAAAATTGTAGTTAAGTCTTTATTAAACGGGTTAGATTAAGTTAGAGTATTAATAGGCCGAACAATAGCCTCTTATCTATTCCCACCTCTCCTCTCCTGGACCTCTATATTTAACATTTGATGACGTTTGATTTGAGATTTTTAATCTGCCTCCGAGTGCATTAATTTGAATTAAGTGGTTTATATTTCAATTTGAAACGTTTTATTAACTAGCTATATATCATACACTATCTATCTCTATATTTATCTCTATATTTTTTAATTTAGTATCAAAATCTATTTTTAAAATTTAATAATATTTCTGTTTTTAATACTTTAAATTATAATTTATAAGAGTTAATGCATAAATTGTGATCTTTTATAACTCTATTAGCTTCTAACTCAATTTGTACCCCATGTAACAATTTTAACTACAAACAGAAAATATGATATAATTTAATATTAACTTTTCATATCTTTCTAGTTTATCAAAACATGAATTGAGATAAAATAAGATAGTTTATTTGATTATTTCTTTTATTATCCTAATCACCAAACAGATCCATAATAACAAAAATTGTAAGGTAGGAAGTAATAATTAGTAAACATGAAGAACCTTTATATTATAATATTTGATTAGTGAAGCGTTAAAAGAAATAAAATAAAGGAATACAGTTCATTTGTTGAGGTATAAATATTCCACATATAATACATTGATTTGTTTTAAAAAGATTAATAATTTCAGAGTATTTGCAACTTATTGAATATATATATATATATATATATATATATATAAATTGCATTGTATAATACATATTCTTTAAGGTTTTTTCTTACGACAGTGATTAAGAAATTGCATAATAGAAATTTGTATTGATATATTAATTTTTTTAAAAAAACTTTTCTATTTTTTATTTCTTATATTGGTCTAAAGGGAGTCTTAAATGAGCACTACTTCTTTTAGTATTCTTTCAATCTAGTTTTAATTTTTGAAAATTACAATACAAAAAATTAAAAACCATTTTCAACGAATTCTTATCTATTTACATTTCTATTTTAGCTTATGTATGTAGGCAGACAAAAGGACTTATCAGTGAGAAACCCGTCTTTATCGATCAGACACTAAAAGGCTCGTCAACTCTGGATATTAAATTAGAAAAGAAGTTGATAGAGAAAAAAATTGAGTGAACTTGAAGCACAAAAGGCCGATGAACAGACAATTAAGATGGTTATGAAAAAGTTTGGAATTGTAAGGTAAGTTATGAATATTCTATACCACAATAGTATACAAAATTGAATATTGTGATAATTATGTGAACTCAAATTTATAAGAAAAATAGACACTACCTTACTTTAAATATAAAATAGTTTTGAAAAAAATTTGTCGCCTCAGAAGAGATTATTGGGATGAGATGCATAATGGATCGCTCTCTTTAAGAAGTTTCATAGTACTGTATAAAATTGGAAAAACAGACTATCAACAACGTCGACGTCCTAAGGGTAAAACAACTCAGTTAAATTGTATCGGTCTCCTAGTGCATTGTAGGACTCCTTTGAGAATTACCCCTTCTAATATGGCACTATAAGAGCATTGATTTTAGGATTACTAATATATTAGGACCACTATGAGACCAAATTAACATTGGTTTTAGGATTAATATAAAATCAGACGTACCTAGAATAAAACAACTCACTCAAACTGTATCGAACTTCTAGTAGATTGTAGGACCCTTTTGAGAATTGCTTTTTCTAATATGACACTAAGAGCACTCGCAAACCGATAGACTATGATATTAGGACCACTATGAGACCAAATGAGCATTGGTTTTAGGACTACCCATAAAATCGAAGAGTGGCTCGAAAGTGTGTAGAGTTGAATATATAAAATTGTAAACTACATCCAACTTTGGCGTTGACGGATCGCGTGTAGTGGTGAAATGATATACATCTACCTCATCACAAAAATGCGTACTCTTTGGAAAACACCCCAACAATTCAACTTCCTCCTTATATGCACTAAGATTGTGTATAATATATCTCATGTGAGATTCTAACTTTTTTTCAATTCACACACACTCCGCCAAAAATGACATTTTATAGCGCGCTTTTTACAACACTTACTAAATACAAGCGTTGTTATAAATATATTTTAAAAATAACGGAGCATATAGCATCGCTTTTTTGACAAGCGATGTGGAAAAAGCGTTGTTGTAGGGTCATATAGCATTTGCAAATAATGTTTACAAGGCTTTTACAACGCTTGTACACAAGCGCTGTAAAATGAAGCGCCCTCACATAATGTTTTATAGTGCTTTTACACAAGCGCTGTAAAATGAAGCTCCCTCACATAATGTTTTACAACGCTTTTTGGACAAGCGCTGTAAAAGACATGCGCTTTCAAATAATTAAATGACCTATTAAAGCGCTGTAAAAGACATGCGCTTTCAAATAATTAAATGACCTATTAGAGCGCTTTTGTTACAAGCGCTGTAAAAGTCTTGCAAATTCACATAATTAAAGGACCTATTAAAGCGCTTATTACATAAGCGCTGTAAAATCATTCACTTTAAATAACAATCATTTACTTTAAATAAATAAAAACAAATTTACGAACCTTGGTCCTCTACTCTGGGAACCCTCCTCTCCTCTACGTACTGTGTGGTCATTTACTGCTCCTCATTTTTAAAAAAATTAGATATGTTGTCTCAAGTACTGTATTTATTAAATTGTTGTTGTCACAAAAACTTATAAATTGTTACATAATAAATCATATAAAATCTTTTAAAAGATAAAAATTTGTTGATCTATTCAATGTTCCAACACAATATATATGTTTATCCTTAATGTGTCGATTTTTAATGATAAAAATTTAAAATTGTCAATTCAACTGGAAAAATTTAAAACGATTATTATTATCATCATTATTAAGAGTATATCTCTATTTTGGAAACACAAACACTCCTTAGTTATACTCACATGCATTTTCTTCTATTTAATAAAATAGAGAGTGTGTATCGTCTATCTGTTTTTCATTTAACAATAATTTAGTGGAATGAGTGTAATTTTTCTAACAAATAGAAATTGAAAATATGTATTTTAAAATTAGAAGTGATATGTCATTTAAACAGCATGTACAGCATAAAAATAGGTATAACTTTTAGCGGAATCAAACTAGACACTAGACATGAAGTACATATGGACTATCCCATTCGCACATGAATTTCTCAAATAAAACACTATATTTAAATTTATATTATTTAACAAGGTTAAATAAGTTTTTATTTTTTATAAAATTTTAAAATTTTATTTTTAATCTTTATAAGAAAATTCTTAACTTTTTAGTCTTTGAATTTTACTTTTTATTTTAATCCCTATTTTGAAATGCTTTTGTAAAAATTGGATATTTTAAGTCCATCACAATAGTTTCCATCAAATTAAAATACGGACTAAAAGTAAATAAGTTTTTTTAATGACTAAATTTGAAATGTTATAATTTTATAAGAATTAAAAATATATTTAATCTTATTTTAAATTCAATAAAGTGTGTAAATTTAAATGATTAATGAGATTCAAATAAAGACAAATTGTCTCAATGAATCTAAATTCAAATCCTAATTAAAATAATTTTTGGTCAAACTCTAAATGATCATGACCATCTACTATTTGAATCGAGGGTAAGAGATAAAAAAATTTATTATTTGACGTGTTTAATGTCCTTTTGATCCCTAACTTTTTGCTTATATTTGTTGATCAACTTAGGGCAAATTTGCATGGATGGCCAAATACCTATACATTTACAAAAGCAATGGGAGAGATGCTTGTAACAAATATGAAAGATATATCTTTGATTATTATACGTCCAACTATCGTAACCAGCACTCACTTTGAACCATTTTCAGGTTGGGTCGATGATGTGAGGTATTTAAAAAACTTCTTTATAGCTTTTCTCTATTTTAATTATTATTTTGATTTTTATCTAATGTAAAGCGTAGACTATCGTTATAATAAATACATTATTTTGTCACTTAAGTAAAACTCATTTAAACACTCTTCCGATGTTTTAATCTATATGTTGTGCAATATTGTAGAATTAGTTTTTTTAAACTTTAGTTATAAATGTTTCTATAATTTAAAGTTAATAAATATATTACATACCAATTGGCATGCAGTAATTCACTAATAGTTTGAACACAAATATTTGTGCATGTAGTTATTCACTAATAATTTGAACACAAATATTTTTTAAGCACAAACTAAGAAAGTATGAAGTGTCAAAATAGGATAGTAATCCCAATAAAATTGATACCACTAATTTAAACTGACAAACTCCATAACAAAAAAAATAAATAAGTAAAAAGAAAAAAAAAATCATACGAAACCAAACCAAAACTAGGAAGAACAAAGCAAAATCATTGATTAAACAGAAAAAATGTAATTCAAATTTATGTCGAGATTTAAATCAAAGCTTGTTACCAATATCTTGACAATTATAGTAAATGATCTTAACTGATTAAATTTTTCTAAATCAATCCAAGAATGGTATTATATAATTGCAGTGCAACCATTAATTTGTTTCTTCAACTTTTTCTTTTTTGGTTTAGAAAATATCTATAAAAAATTATCATTAACAATTGATTTTGCATCTGTCTGCAAATATTATTTGGATGTCTTTAAAAGATAACTTATGCAAAGAAACATTTTTCAAATTGATCCTTACCTAAATTTTTTATAAGATCATGCACCTGCACTGATACTTTCTACACAATTTGTTCTTCAAAGACAATGCCGTCTATTGGATATTTCAAATTTAAATTCCAATAGCATACTAGATGTCGCGTCCGGTTTGTCCGCGAAAAAAAGAGTCGCCACCAATTTTATTTTTATTAAAGGAAAAATTAGATAAAACCTAAAATAATAATTTTTGAACCAGAAATTCGAATTCGGGAGTCGATTACGAATAGGGAAGTATTACCACCCTATAACGTCCGTTAAAACGGTTACCCCTAATTAATTGTATACAAATTATTTATTTGTTTATTTATTTTTACCCCCAAAAAGAATAGTAAAAAAAAAAGAAAATAAATTATTTACATTAATAAAAGAAAGAAAAAAATATTTTTTATTAATTTGGTTTGACAAGGGAAGACCTTGCTCCTACGTATCCCCAGATGCAATAGGGAAATCAAAACTCACGTAGTTCTTGGGTAGAAAATATTTGTGTGTTGACCGATTTTATTATTATTTTTATTTATATACGTGTTAAAAAAATAAAAGTGTAATAATAATAATAATAATAATAATAAAAATAATAATAATAATAATAATAACAAATATAATAGTAATAATAATAATAATATCTGTCTGTTTTAACGGAAAAAGGAATTAATTTTTTTTAAGAAAAAGATTTTCGTAACGTGGCGGTTTGTGAACGAGACAAAGGGACACGACGGTGAAATAATCTGTTAAATAATTTGCTCGTACGTTGTCGGATCTGTCGCGACACAAAGGCCACCAACGATGAAAGTAAATAATATGGTGTAGCGAGCGAGGATAAATTTCATCCGGCGGCAACAACCATTAATTTTAATCTTAAGGGTAAAATCATTTAACCGTTATAAATTTTTTATTTGATAAAGACGTATTATGAATTTTTTTTTATTAAATTACAATATGATAAAATTTGTTTTCTTGATCTATTGACATCAACTAGTTATATTCTTTTTTATTTTATATTACAAAGAAGACAGTTTTCAAGATTAAACGATTTAAAAAATGAAATGAAAGCTTAACATATGAGTTTATTTTTTATAAACAAAAAAAATAGAAAGAGAAAAAATATATATATAAAAAAAGATGTAAAAACAAAAAAACTAATAAGCAGACTAGAGAAAAGAATAAGAAAATGGTACCTTACTAGACTAATTACTTCAAGATCCGATTCTCTCCTTCTCTTTTGCTAACTAATCTCTCTATTTTTTTTTGTGCTCTCAGTTTTGTGTTCCCAATTCTCCTCCCCCTATTGTGCTCTTGTGGCAGCCTATTTATAGATTTTTTGTTGTAGATTTCAAAAGACAAAAGAATAATTGTCAATTGATTACTATTAATCTATTTTTCGGTTTCTTTTCTTTTAATTGACCACAATTATACCGATTCTTATTACCATTGATTCATTTCTTCGGTTTTCTTTTCTATTCAATTGATCACCATTATTCTGATTTTTATGACTATCAATCAATTTCTTTTCTGTTTTTTTTTTTCATTTATTTTGATCATCATTGCATCGATTTTTATGACAATCAATTCATTTCTTTTCAGTTTCCTTTATTTTTATTT
>JBBPBR010000008.1:14280174-14313083 GCA_037974775.1 Cicer pinnatifidum
AAAAAAAGAGTACAAAACATGATTGTTGGGTCCATATTTATTACTTTTAACGGGAGATTATATATTTAAAAATATATATTTAATTTATTCTAATTTAAAAAATTCTAAATTTTTGTGGAGGAACTTTTTATAATGTTCTAAATAATTCAAGAATTTTAACGTTGAAAGACAACTAAACATGTTTTAATTTATCACTGACTAAAATTATTTGCTGTATAATTTTGTATGGACTAAAAGTTGTATTTCTATTTTATAAAGATTAAAAGTTATATTTTTATTTTATAAGGCCTAAAATTGAAAAGATGAAATTTTATAGATACTAAATATATATTTAACTCTAAAAGATAATTTATGATTTTGTTTTTACACTAAAAAAGTCATACTAACGGTGCGTCATATATAATTATTAATTTTAAAAAAATAAAAAAGATGCATCAGAATTAAAAGCTAGTTCTTTGACAAAATTCAAGTAACTTTCTAAAAATATGTTAGTTTACAATATTAAAAGGCACACGTAAATTTTTATAGTTAAATCAAATTTGGGAATAAGGTGATATTTATTTAATTGTTTTGCAAGGGAGAAGCGGTAAGTTTTATATGAAACTACCATTTAGGAATTCTTATAAAATTTTGTTATTGCAGAACTTTTAACTTCTTTATTGATGGGTACGGTAAGGGAATAATAAGGAGCTTTGTTGGTGTTCCAGAGACTGTATTCGATATTGTGAGTTTCATCTCTTAAATTATTCTATATTTCATTTTTTTTATTATTTAGTTTCTATAATTTATAAATGTTACGGATTTAAATTTGAAATTAAAGCAACTCAAATTAATTCTTGTAGATACCCGTGGATATGGTGGTAAATTCCATGATAGTAGCAATGGTGGCTCCTTCTAAGAATCTTTGCACGAATTTGATCTATAATATTAGTTCTTCATTGAGAAATCCAATCAACTTTTCTGATTTTATAGATAACATGTATTGCTATTTTACAAAAAATCCATGGATAAATAAAAATGGAAAACCGGTAGTTATTGCAAAAAAGATGGCATTATTCTCTACAAGTATGGATGAGTTTGACCCAAACAAGGTATTTGTTCATAAAACTCGTCTTAATTTTGTAGTGTTGTTTATTGCATAAATTATGTAAATTGCACCTTTATGTTATGATTTTTACTTTTTATTGGCTACACTTTTCTAGGGGTCAAAGATGGAGTCAACAATAGAACTCTTTAGACCTTTCACTATCTTTGAGGGCATGTACGTACCATATACTCCATCCCTCCCTAAGATTTGATGATCCTTTAAGTTTTTGATATTCGTATTAATAATAAAAAATGATAAATTTAATGGATATTGTATTACACTAATATGTGTAAATTTGGTACAATTTTGTGAACACAGCTTTGACGATCAGAATGTAGAAAATTTACGAATTGTAGCAAAGAGAGTTATAGATGAGGGATTTGACTTTGATCCTAGAAATATTAATTGGAAGAACTACATGATGAACGCCTATCTTCCAGGTGTAATGAAGATGTAATATGGAGCAAGAGTATGCCTTTATGCGCATCAGCTTTTCATACGCAATTTTAATTATCTATCTAAACTGTCATATTACAATAGAATGATATTCAATAAATGTAATAATATGAAACCATTGTATCCGAGTCAAACACATTTCATGAAACTGTTGTATTTGTATTTAATATTGAAATATTTTTTTTAAAGAATTTATAATGGCGAAACTCACATATAATAAGTGTGAAAAAAAAGGGGTACCACACATTCGAATATGCACCCTCTCATATTAAATATAATTGCAACCTCTTACCATCTTAGTTTCAATTTACGAAACATATTGAAATCTAGTCCATTGTTGACTTGGATTTTAGCCGAAAAGTGGAAGACAATGGCTTTGCGATGGCAAAGTTGACTTAAGCTCCTCATTTGAGGTGGTATACATGTGGATACTCCGACAATCAAATCAATTTATATATTAGAGTAAGAGACTTTAGGTTAAAATAATGTGTACACATTTTCACTTTATTAGAGATCCTTTTGTAGGACAATTCTTGTGGTTTCTAGATGAAATTTGTTAGGGTTTCCAAATGGATGATTCATGATTTTTGGGTCATCATCTAATTCAAGAATAATGAGATGGGTGATCACTAACGACTAACCCAAGGTGACGTTTGAGTTCTTCTTTTCTTCCACGTGGGTCTCGTATGGGGAATTTTGAATGCCCTATGTAAACTCATGACCTCTAGGTTGAATGAAAGTTGTGCTCTTGATTTGTGTCAATAAATCAAAGGGAAAATTGAAATTTCCCTTTCTTCGTCTCACAATATCTTTTTTGTGACTTCCATTTTCACTCCAACTCTTTGCGCTCATTCACCATACTTTTCGTCGATTCTTCAAAGTTTTGATCAAGTTTTCTATGTACTTCTTAGGTAATCTTTTTGCCTCTAATGTTTTGATTTGTTTTCTCCACTCATTCTGCATTTGACGGCATTATATCATGGTGGCACATGTAGAGAGTAGGTGGAAGTTTTGCCTCCTTAAACTCTATAAATGGTAAAATTCTACAGTAAGATCCAAGCGAATCTTGGTGGTTGAATGTGAGTTTCTTATCAAATCCATCATTTTTCTTATTGTATTTCTTGAATATCATTGGGTAAGAGATGTTATTTGTACTTCATTTCCCCTTATAAGTTAGCTAGTTGGAATGGATCACAAATGAGATTCTCATAACAATGATTGTGTATTCTTATTATGGAGGATTCAACATTTCATAAGCTTTTAGGAATATGGGCCCCTGAAGTGATTTAATGGTTGCTAGGATATCAAAAGATACGAGGGTTTCAACGAGTTCAGCCATTATTCTATTTCTATTTACGAAGCCATTTTATGGGATCATCATACTTCGATTCCCTTTCAACAATTCTGAAACCTACATCCTATGTCACCTTGACCTATTTCCTGTTGGAATTCAATTATGAGGGGTTAGTCCCATATTGACTAGGAATTGAGGAAATATTTGATATATAAGGAGAATGACCCATAAACCTAATGCCTTAAGGTTTTGGGTTGACATTTGGTGTCTAAGCCTCTTAAGAATTCTTGATGTTTAGCCCATTCTGGATGTCGCGCTCCCCCAGACTCCCCAACAAGTGGTATCAGAGCCTGGTTTGGCCTGATGGGGGAGCAAAAAGGACTTGGATCAAGTGGATCAAGTCTAGTGGTGGAAACTCATAATTGAGGGGGAGATTATTGGAATTCAATTATGAGTGGTTAGTCCCACATTGACTAGGAATTGAGGAAATATTGGATATATGAGGAGAATGACCCATAAACCTAATGCCTTAAGATTTTGGGTTGAGATATGATGTCTAAGTCTCTTAAGAATCCTTGATGTTTAGCCTATTTCGGATGTCGCGCTCCCCCGGACTCCCCAACAAGTGGTATCAGAGCTTGGTTTTTCCTGATGGGGGAGCAAAAAGGACTTGGATCAAGTCTAGTGGTGGGAACTCATAATTGAGGGGGGAGATTATTGAAATTCAATTATGAGTGGTTAGTCCCACATTGACTAGGAATTGAGGAAATATTGGATGTATAAGGAGAATGACGACCCATAAACCTGGGGAGATTATTGGAATTCAATTATGAATGGTTAGTCCCACATTGACTAGGAATTGGGGAAATATTGGATGTATAAGGAGAATGACGACCCATAAACCTGGGGAGATTATTGGAATTCAATTATGAGTGGTTAGTCCCACATTGACTAGGAATTGAGGAAATATTGGATATATAAGGAGAATGACCCATAAACCTAATGTCTTAAGGTTTTGGGTTGAGATATGGTGTCTCAGTCTCTTAAGAATCCTTGATATTTAGCCCATTCCGGATGTTGCGCTCCCCCGGACTCCCCAACATTTCCCTCCTAACTTCATTCGAACTGTTGGGCTTAAATTCATGCCTTTCAAATTGTTTGCCAATATCATAAATTGACCTTTTTGATTCCCTTATTTTTTAATATCTTCGAACTCCTATGGCATTACGAGAATCCGCAGAAAAAATAATGCTTTGTCTCCTCCAAACAAGAGAAAAAGTGTATTGTAGCATTCAATTACTCCTTTAAAGGCTTCAAGAGTAGATACTATTGCATAGCGGCGAAGTCGTGAGAAGCCCATATTCGAGATCAACCAAATTCATAACAATGATGGTCCTACTTTGGATGACGATGGAGAGCTACCACCACTTCTTAAAAAGGTGGAGTGAATTAACGTTTAAAGTGAGTGATCTTAATGATGTGAGAAATTTTCGTTAAGTAATAAAAATATCTAATTCACATATACTGAAAACTTTAGTATCAATTAATTATAATAGACAAAATTTATTAATTCAAATAAGAGATGTATCAATGAAACAATAATGAACTGAGTTGCAAATTGGGTTGTTATAATTAGGAGAAAGCTTCTACAATTGGTGTTGACCACAATGATAGTTTATAGGCTTAATTGTAGTTTTGGTCCCCCTAATTTAGCTGAATCGCAAAAGTAGTCCCCCCATTTTGTTTCTCCTCAGTTTTTGTCCCTCAAACATAATTTTTGTCTAAAACTTGATGAATTTTTTTTTTTTTTTTGCATTTATTCAACTCGCACCATGCCTCAAGATATCATTTTCAATAATTGTACCTGAAATCTATGATCATAAATGGTGTAGTACGACTTTAAAAACAAAAATTTCATCAAGTTTTGGACCAAAATTCTGGTTGGGGGACCAAAACTAGGGAGAAAAAAATGGGGGGACTACTTTCGCGATTTAGCTAAAATAAAGGGACCAAAACTGCAATTAAGCCTAGTTTATATGCAAATTGACTACTATTTGATTCACATAGAACAACTTTTGAAGGCAAATTAATCCTTGTATAGTTGCTGATGTTCTCTTTCGAGAAAAATTGTGCTCAAGTAACTCAATTCCTACTCTTGTGGTAATTGAAATTAAATTAAACCCTTTTAGTTTAGTGATGATTCAATGGCTCCTCGAGATACCAAATTTACTTTTGTGGTTAAGGTCTCAAGTTCAATTCTTATAAATTAAATAGTTAGGTTCTCCTCTCAATACTTCCCTAATTATCTATGAAATTTAAATAAATGGCCAACAAATTCACATGAATAAACCTCAATAAGAATTGACTCTTATAATTAAATTATCACAAACATATCAAGGCTAAGCCAAATTTTAGAAATAGAAAACTACTCAAACATGACAGAGCAATAATCCATAAAATATTTTAGAATAATCAAACATAAATACTACAGAATGAGAATGAACTAAAAGATTATCTTAGCCACCAAATGTCTTCCTAAATTTTGATTTTCGGAGCCCTAAAATAGTGTTTTTAAGTCCTATTTATACTTAGGGTCAAGCCCAATATAAATAAAATTGAAAAAAATTACAAAATAGATTTCAGATACCGAAACATGGTCGTGCCAGCTGACAAACCCTGATGGTGTTTCATCAAAGCACTAAGGAAAGTAAGGCAGACCACGAAACATGGTTGTGCCAACTAACACACTTTGGTCGTGTTTCCTCTAGCAACAATTCTATAACGCCCAAATATTTTCATATATATTATATATATGTCGTTTTAGTAATTGTCATGATTTAATATTTAATTAATAATTTCATATGTAACACCTCAAATTTTGATCCTCAAATTTCTTTTAAAAGCGACTATAATTTTTTTCTTTTTCAGGAGTGGTTTATCATGTATTAAAAAAATATGTGCCAGAAAATGACTTGATATAATTTTTTTTTATCAAAGAACGTAACACAATTTATTAAAATATTATTTATTTATTTACAAATTTAATCTTTCAATTGTTAGGTCGATGTTCATTTACACTCTAAAATAAATTAAATTCTATTTAGGTGAAATTCAAGAGAAAAAAGGTTGATTGAAATTAACTACGGTTCAATTATTTTCTACTGAAAGAAAATTCACTGCCGCATTTATATTTAAATTTAACGATGAAAAGTAAATAACTTTAAAATTGCATCGGTTTTATTAATACAAAACATTATTTTTTAAGTAAAACTTTCATTTCCCATGCACATGCACTAAGAAAATATCATTCATACAACTCTTTGAGATCATTAGTACCTAAATGTTGGTGTAAGGGCTCAGTTCATTCCACAACAAAAATTAAACCAAATAATAAGCTAATAGCCATAAAATATAAATAAAGTACATTTTTGTAATAAAAGATATAAAGAAATTGATTTTTAAATAATTTGCAAAGATGTATCAAATCATAAAATGTACCTAAATAATTCAAGTAGCAACTCACCTAGAACACATAATTAGATCAAAATAAAAATGACAACATAATATGTGCAAGTTATTCATACTCCTAAAAGTATATGATCTAGATATAACCAGCCACTAAGGCATGCACACAGAAGTCATCTATGCCAATGGAGAAAATTAAACCAGCCAACAAGGCGCTCACAAAGATGCAAGCCGTTTTTGGTTGTCACAAAAGTTACAATTAGTCACACACACAAAATTGTGAGGGTTTTTTCAGTCATTAATAACAACCAATTTAAATTGTAGTATTTGTGAGAGATTTATTGGTCAATAATTTGTGAGTTTTTTTTAGCCACAAAATCTTTTTTAAGTTGGTCACAAATTAATGTTATTCTTGTAGTGTAACTCCTTAGCGATAGAACCTTTAATTATAAAGTAACCTTAGTAGATTTTGTTGGAAGCACGTTAATTCTAAGAACAATATCTCAATGTGGTTTTGATGCTAACAAAAGTACTTTGTGAGAATAATTTATTGCACTAAAACTTTCACTAAGTATGCAGAAATTGGAACAGGAAAATCAGAGGAAACAATTAGAGGATGCCACCACTAGAGGATACTACCCAAGAAAGTCACCAAAGGATACCATCACCGAAGGATATCACAAAGGAAGTCTGACCATAGCATACCACCAGAAGATACCATCACCAAAGGATACCACCAAAGAAAATTCACTAGAGGATACCACCACTATAGAAAGTAAAAAGGTCAGAGGAAATGAAATCAAACCAGTCAAATCCATGCGCTAGAAAAGTTCGTGCATCTGCCTCTAAGAGCATGCTTCTAGTAGTTTAGTGTGATTTTGCATCTAACTTTGAAGACTGAAGCATGCTTCTGATTTGCATGCCTTTGATGAGTCAGTTTGTATGTCTACCACTAAAGATCTAATAAGCCTATGAAGATTCAATGTTTCTTTAAAGAGTTATATGCCTTTGAAGATTCAACATACCTCTGAAGATTCAACATGCCTTTGATGAACAGTAAATCTAGCATCCCTCTGATGAACAAAAAATTCATCATGCCTTTGATGAAAAATAACTTTAGCATGCATCTGATGAACAATAACTTCAACATGACTATGATGAAAAATACCGTTAGCATGCCTTTGTTGAATAATATTTTTAAGCATGCCTCTTAAGTCTAAAGCCACTGTTCAAGCCTGCATTTGAAGCATATATTTAGCTGACTTTGAAGACTGCAACTTGTTCCAAAGTGCTGCCTATGATACACAACACACTATAAAGTTGCACCGACTCTAAAGACTGCAATGCATTCCAATGTGTTGCCTTTGATACACATCACACTCTAAAGTTGCAATGACTGTAATAAAGAAACAAAGGTGAGGTTTTCCATGCCACTATTTATAAGTCATGCAGCCTTGCATCTGCCTCTAACTCTCTGATTATTCAAGCAACACAGCATCTAACTCCAACAATTAAGTCAATAATTTTGATGGAGAAAAGTCAAGGACTCTAATGGAAAGTCAAAAGTTATAATAGATTGAGAAAAATAATGAATTGGACTTAGTCCTAAAGATCCAATTACAATCCCAGATTCATTCATGCTCAAGTCCAATCAAGCATATGAAGGAAGACTCAAGTGAATCAATTTGCAAATGCGATCTGAACAAATATGAAAAATATCATTCTAGAAGAATTACTCAAGATCATATTCAAAAATAAGGATCAAGGCTGAAGAAGAGCACAACCACAACGTACAACAAAAATGGAAATCCTAAAAACCCAACTCATTCAAAAAAACCTCAATAGCTCAATAAGTATTTTGACTTTAAGGTTTTAAGTTCTAGCAAAGTACTCATTCAATTTTATATTATTTAGTGCTTAATGCTTCATTGTAAGTGTGGAAAATCGTTGTATCAAAACTGCTTTGTTAGAAGCAAACCAATTAAGTTCCAAACTCTTGTAAGTCAGTCCGAAAATGGCTTTAAGTGTTCCTCAAGCAATTTGGAGTTGTCAAATTGTATTGAGAAGACTTGACTTGTAGAGTCAAGGTTCTTGTGTTCATAAAAAAGTTTAGGGTTGTTAGGCTATTTTGAGAAGATTGACTGGTAGGGTCAAATGTTGAATTAGTGGATTAAATCCTTCTAAGTGAAGAGACTGGACATAGCTACCAAGATGGTGGTGAACCAGGATAAATTGCTTGTGTCACTTTACTCCTACATTCCTTGGTATTGTTACTACTTATGCTCCAAGTCACCAAACTCGAACCAACTTTAATCAAGTAACGGAAAAGAATCCAACTTAGACAAACACAATTCCACTACCCCCTTCTCATGTTTGCACCTTCAATTGGTATCAGAGGTCGATCTCAAGGATCAACATTTTACAGTGTTTATCAGTGGAAGATGGAATTTGGAGTTTCTTTATTTCACAAGATCAAAAGAAAATGGTGCTAAAATTCCATGAAATGAGATGGAGGTTGATCAGAAGAAGGTGTAAAAAATGCATCAGAAGTTTAGAACATGCAACAACTTTCAAGGAATTTGACAAGTGCACCAATAAGGAGACTACAAAAAGTATTTATGATAGTCCAATTCTAACTTATGAAGAAAGCAAGCAAGTTCAAGAAGCAAATGTCAATCTCCTAGTCATAAAGCATGAGTTATTCAAGATGGAAGAAGATGATGACATTGAAACAACGTTTCTAGATTCCATACTCAAATCTCAAGACTAAAGGTACTTGAGAAGATTTATACTACTATTGATCATGTCAAGAAAATCCTTAGGAGTCTACCAAGAAAACGGAGACCTAAGATTCCAACTATTCAAGAAGCTAAAGATCTCAATACTCTTAAATTGGAAGAATTGTCTCCTTGTAATCACATGAAATTGAGCTTGCAGAAGAAGGTTCTAAAATCCAAGCAGAAGGAGGTTCTTGAGGCAAAAACAAGATCAAAATATAATAATTCAGATGATCAAAATTTGAACTCAGAGGATGAGGATTTGGCTTTCATATCCTGAAAGATTCAAAAGATGTGGATTGAATTTTATCATCATTATTCAAACAAACATAAGAATGATTAAGGTATTTTTTTCAATTTTACTTTATAATTATTATCCAAATATAATATATAAAATGAGTTATGAGTGAAAAAATAAAAGTTGTTTTTGTTGTTATACGTTTAATCCTAAGGGTATAAAAAGGGTTGGAAAGGGTAAGATTAAGAGTTTAAACATTTATCCTTTCGTGCTTGCGTGCACGACCGGCCCACCCTTGATCTTCGGTCTTTTTTTTTCCTCTATTGGTCCTCCGCGTTTTGTTCCTTGTTTTCCCTCCCGTACGCTGCTCCTATTGATTTTCTGGATTTTGTTCTATTTTCCTCAAGCCAGTTATGCGCCGCTCCTCCTTATTTTTCTAGTTGTTTTTGTTTTTCTTTCCTCAAGTCAGCCGCAGCTCTCCTTTGACTGTTTACAAATTAGGATTTTGTTATTAAAAAGGGTTTGGGCCATAAGCCTATTAGTATTTCTTTATACAGTCCATTTGTTTTTTTTTTCTTCTTTTGTTAGGTATAACACTTTTTTATATTAATCCATTTCTTTTATTTTAATAAAATATATATATTGAATTTAATCAATTTCTAATAAATATCAATTCTTATGAAAAATAACTATTTTATTTTTATTTTTTATTAAAGATTAATTAGGTGTGACATCTTTTTAATCTTTGAGTTGTTAATATACGTTGTACTACTTTTTAGTTTAAAATTTAATATTTAAAACCAAAAATAATAAAATGTTCTTAAAAGAATTAAAATAGTTGTGACATCTTTTTTACTCATTGATTTTTGAGACACGAGTTGTACAACTTAATCGTCTTAAAACTTGTATTTTAAAATATTATTCAAATCAAACAATTTTTTTTTCTTCAAAATAATTTTTTTTATAACCAACAAAACACAATTTCTTTAAAAGCAATCAACACAACTATATTTTCAACCAATAACTACGTAGCTTTGATTTCTCAATCGCACCGGAAGATATGTAGGAGCAAGATCACACTCTTGTCAAGCACAATAATAAAAAAAAAATTCCACTCTTTTTAAACACAATTTTATCTCAAAAAATTACATTTATAAAAAACAATCTATATTTATATTTAATAATAAAGAGAAATAAATATATTTAAGTTGATATAATTTTTCACAATTAATTATAGGTAACCGTATTTTAACGGATGTTGTAGGATGCTAATACCTTCTCTACACATAATCGACTCCCAAACTCAAAATTTGGTTTCAAAGATCATTTTTATATTTATTTTTTTCTATTTTTAAGAGTTTTCCAATATTTTCCCTGTTTTAAAATAAATTGGGTGGTGACTCAATTGAATTCTAGGAAAACTCGAAATTTTAGACCGCGACAGCTGGCGACTCCACTAGGGACACTTAGAGAGTCAAGCCTAACAAATTCATTGTGCATAATTTTTTAACTTTTCTATATTTGTTTGTTTTTTATTTTTATTTTCTTTATATGTTTATGATTTCTTAATAAGTATTAGCTGACATTATAATATTCCTTTAAGCTAGTAGTTCATTTTTTATATTATTTATTTGTTTATTTATTTATTTATTTATTTTGTATGTGTATATATGTTTTATTAGTATTATGGAGTTATTGAATTATGTTTATTCCACACCTATACTTTTACTAAGACACACACTTATGAGTGGAACCTTATACATGGATTTGAACAAAACTTAAGCTTAGTTTTGAGATTGTGTAGTGGTAGCCTTATGGATGTACATCTTGTTTGCTTAGCATGAAGATCTCACCTAGAGTTTGATCTTGTCGAGGTTATTGTCACTCCAAATAGTTTACATATTGTTGTTGACAATATTCCAAAATATGATTATTGGCTCTAGGAACCATGTTTAGAACCATAGAGTCTCCCTTGTGAGAGTTTCACTACATAAGCCAATAAATCCTTTATTCATAAAAATATCAATATAAACCAAAAAATACCTCATACATTAAAGAATTTATATATAATAGTTTTATTCAGATCATGACATTCTTTTCTCTTTCTAAGGAAAATATAAAACATAATGGCATTTTGTATAAATTTTCAGGATTTTTGGGAAATCATACAAACCTTATTCACGTGTTATTTAAGTGGATAATGGGATCGGAGAAAAGAAATACTTTACTTTTAAAGTTCAAGCAAACTGATTTGAAAAGTTTAAGGGACATAAGCAATTAAATGAAAACTATACAACGTGAGAGTTTCTTTCACAAATATGGGAAGATCCTAAATCTGTTGGCAGTAAATGTGAAAACAAGAGCCCTCACGGCATTGGCTCAGTATTACTATTTGCTCTTAAGATGTTTCACCTTTTAAGACTTTCAGTTGGCCCCGACATTAGTGGAATTTGAACAAATATTGGGTTACTCCCTAGAGAAAGGAAATCCTTATCGATATACTGGGCAACCACTGAGTTTGAGTGCAATTACTGAAGTGTTGAAAATCGACATAAGAGAGTTGGCAAGTACAAAATAGGAAAAAGGAGTTATTCATGGTTTTTCAAAAAAATATCTAGAGTAAAAGTGCCAAGATTTAGCTATTAAAAGATAATGGAGTACTTTTATAGATATTTTGGCTCTCATTATCTATTGCATTATTTTATTCCCAAACCTTCATAACTTTGTAGATTTTGTTGGCATCAATGTCTTCTAAGCTTTTATCAAAGATAAACAAAATCTAGTTCATGCGGTTCTTGCTGATGTATAATACCTTCTGCATATGCGACACGAGAAGAAAAGGGGAATAATTTTATCTTGTGTTCTAGTGTTGTACACTCGGTTCATGTTGCATATGTTCAAGAAAGGGTATCATGTTGGAGTTAAAAGTAATCGTGAATGGGCTAAGAGTATAGCTAGCCTTACTACAAACACAATTTCATGGTATCATAGAGAACAAGGGGTGGATGAAGTAATGTGCTAATGCAGAGATGTCCCAAATGTACCGCTCATGGGAACCAAATGATGTATTCATTACAATTCGACGGTGGCTTTGAGACAGCTTGGATGTATTCATCACTAGAAGTTTTTGTTTTGCACAATACGGGTATAGTAGACCCACCAATGTTGCAAAGGATAAGTCGTGCTTGGGAAATGATCATTAGAAAAGGAAGAGTACTCAGATGTAGAAGTTGCAGCACAAAAGAACCCTATCAACAATGGGTAAAGAAAATACTCCAAGAAATCAAGTTGTCTTTCCACAATACATCCTCTAATGATCAAGAAACTTTTGAACCTACCCTTGTTAGAAATGAAGAAATAGAAGAACTCAAAGCATCATTATTAAAATATGAAGAGGAGAAAAGAGAGCTACAAGCGAAGTTAGAAAAAGTTACCCAAGAGAATGAGAACTTACGATCAGAAAAAACTTGTAAGAGTCAGTTTATCCAGAGAAGCAACAGGAGCTTGAAAATTGAAAAAGAAAATAAACTTGACATGCAAGATTGTTTGAGAGGTGCAAATGAAGAATTAGATGTGCGAAAGCAAGAAAGGAATGAAACAATTGAAGAAGCCTATATGTGGATGAAATTATGGACAAAATCAGCAAGCTCTGAGAGGAATATAAAAAAGGAGTTTGAAGATTTGAAACAACAACTTAAAGCGATGGTGGATGAGTAGGAGAATCAAGTAAAAAAGAGAGGCAACACAAGGAAGAAATTGAAGAATTACTTTCAAAACATCAAGATGCATTAAGAACATGAATAGAGACTTCTAGTTAGTTGAAGAATTACATTGATTATCAAGAAAAGATCTATAATAACTTAAAGGATGAAACCAGACATTGGGAGAATCGTTTTATGAAGTTTCTTGGACAGTTGAAGAACCAAGAGATCTATAGAGATGATGAAGATAAAGGCAAGCATTGGAAAGATTAATTTTCAAAATTGGCAATGCTAGCTAATCAGGCAATCATAAAAATTCCAAAACATCTAAGAGAGATTGATGTAGTAATGCATCCGCTTAATACTCCACTCAAAGTCTACAAGTTCGTTTAATATTGCAAACATTTGGTAGAAGAATTCGAGGAGAGGATTGGTTGTCCTAATGAAAGAGATGATTGAAATACCATAGTCGATATAATTTTTAATTTAAATGCAATGTAATTTTTTCTCATCAATGAAGGATTTGTTGTTTTGTTTACCGATCCCCATATTCTTCTTCTAATAATTCGTGTTCGTTAAAAATAATTTACGTAAGGCTTATGATTCCCCAACATCCAACTGTAACAAAAAAAAAAAAAGATAATTAACTAAATAATTGCATTTTCATTCCATTAATATTTAATACATACTCATATTTTGTTTTATTTAAAAAAAATAGAAAAATCAATTAAGTTGTTTCCCCGACACCCTTATCAGACTCGCGCAAACTCCAAGATCATTGATGAACTTGAGCAAAATCAAGAAGTGATGAGACCAGATGTAAGCCAATTGAAGGACAAGGTTGATCGAATCCTAGAGGCTATACAAACTTTAGCAAGAAAGGAGAATACAGATGGGGATCCGCCAACTGCAAATAAAGAACACCAAACTACTCCTCCTCACCCACCAGAATTTACCCCGACTACCAAACAGTTTCGTGCGAAAACTATGCAATTTCCTGTGTATGGTCTCCCACCTGGTTATACTCTGCCCTTAGTCATCAACCCCATGGAAAATAACCCAAATCACTTAACTACCAACACCCAAAGCGTAAATCAACTACAACTCCCATCTCCTCTGAGCTACGTGCCACCCCAAAACACTATACCCTCATAAAGTATTCCATATAGTGCACTCCAAGTACCCCATTTTGATGCTAATAAGAATTGGCATCAACCTCACATTGGGGATAATACACAATCGTGAGAGAAATTCCATATTTTAGAAGAGCGAATAAAATCAATTAAGGGATAATGTATATGGTCTCGAAGCTTTTGATATGTATTTGGTTCCCGATGTGACTATCCCTCCAAAATTCAAGGTTCTTGAGTTTGAAAAATACAAAGGTGTCACATGTTCTAAAAATCATCTAACTATGTATTGCAGAAAAATGGCTTCTCATGCTCATAACGAATTACTTTTCATTCAGTTTCTCCAAGACAGTTTTAGTGGGGCATCGTTAAGTTGCTATATGCATCTCGAGCGAAATCGAATTTGTTCGTGGAAAGACCTGGCTGATGCCTTTTTGAAAAAATACGGCTACAACATTGACATGGCCCCTAATAGGATGAAATTGCAAAATTCATTGAAAAAGGATAACAAAACTTTCAAAGAATACGCACAACGATGGAGAAAAGTGGCATCACAAGTAGAACCTCATTTATTTGAAAGAGAAATGGTTGGTATGTTTATGGATACTCTTCAATCGCCTTTTTATGATAAGATGATTGGGGGTATGTCATCAAACTTTTCTAACATGGTCATTATAGGAGAAAGGATAGAAAGTGAGATGAAGAGTGGCAAGATCGTTTGTGCAACAAGTGGCATGAAGAGACCCTAAACAACATTCATAAAAGAGAAAGAAGGGGATAATAATGATATAATGGTAAACCTAAGAGTCTCCTATGTTCCGTCTACAAATTCTTGACGACCCCCAATGCGGTTGACCTGTCATAATGAAAGGATAATCATCAAGTTGCAAATGAAGGACACAGCGAAATTAAGAAGTATCAGAATGAATGTTGGCAGTAGAGGTAGGAGAATTATTTTCGAGTTTGTGCATAATTGCGAAGTATGTAAGAAATTTTCTAGTGAAGCGTGAATTTGAGGTGTTAGGCATGAGACAAATGTAGACTTTGATCTGTGAATTAAATTCAAGTTGGATTTTAATGGAAAACGTGACTCTGGAAATGAAGTACTAAACTGAAAGGAAGTTTGTGTGTCCCAAGTGGTATAGTCTTTGGCATGATTTCGAAAATATTTGAGGAAGCTTTGATCACCAAGCATATGTGGGGATGGAATTATTAAATTTTATAACTGGAATAACATACTCATAAGAACACTACAGTTGACGTAGTTATACGACCTAAGAAAAATAGAGGATTTGTGGACAAGGGAGAAATTTAGGAGTTCTCTAATATAGTGATTGTTCTGTGCTCAATGTGTTGGGGTCATTCTAAGTGTTTCAGTTTGGTACCAAATGGATGTTTCGTACCAAGTGGATGCCAATGAGACTATGTGACCTAGGTATGGGATATTTTACTTCGTCGACATGATAAAAGTTATAGGAAAATAAGGGAAATTCAATGGACTTTGAGAAGATTGTTGACTGCTTTTGTAAGTTGCAAGAAGCGCTATTATAGTTCGGTTAAGATAGTCCAAGCCACTATCATGGTTGTTGGATATTTATTGACAAATTGAGGGACCGATCATCCTTAATCTCTTGTCGATAATAGACAAAACCATGTTGAATGGAACGGACGAGCCTTACTGACTATGAAAGGGTGCAGAGTTATTAAGCACCCTATGAAAAGGGGTAGGCAACACTTTTTTTCGAGAAGGCCGGGTGAAAAAAGTTGTGACTGGTATGTTGAATTTGGGTACAAACCTAGTGTAGATTGTTACTCGTACTTTAAGTTTCGAGGACGAAACTAATTTTAGGGGGGTAGTAATGTAAGACCCGTAATTTTAAATCCTAAGTTATACAATTTTAGGGTATTTTGTGTTAAATTGTTTAGCCTTTTAACCCAGTTTTCTGTATTTAGTGAGTTAAAGACCGAAAATATATTTTTGGAAATTGGATTAAAATTATTCGTCGAAGAATAATTTATTTAGGTTTCGAATAATATAATTATGGGTGGTTTTGTTCAAAATATCTCAGGTTGCTGAAAATTGTATTTGACAATTGAGTTGCGACGAGAGTAGATATTTTTATCAAAATAGTTGGAGATGTGAGTGAAGTGATGGATGTGAGAGTTGTTAGATATTTATTTGTTTAGGTTTAATTATTATATATATATATATATATATATATATATATATATTATATATTATTATTATTAGTAATATGTATGTATATAAGTATAGGAAAAGGAAAGGAAGGAAATGGAAAGAAAAGAAATATAAAGGAAGGAAAAAGGAAGAAAGGAAAAAGGGGAGAAAGAAACAAAACATTTTCCTTCTTCTTCCTCTGTCCGCGCTCACTCCCCTCTCCCTTTTTCTTCATTCGTTGGTTTTGCTTCCTTTTTCGTTCTTTGGCTTCAAGAATAGAAACCCAAGGATTAGTGGGTAAGAGAGCAAGGTTTTCTCAGCTTCATACTTCCTCGTTGTTTCGAAAACGAAGAAAAACGGTATTAGGGATTCAAACACAAACCTTCCCGTTTCATCTAGATCTAAGCTTCGTTTCGCGAAGAGATAGAAGGGAAAGTTGCTCACTACCACGCTACGGTGCTAGGGGACCCACTTTGGAAGCGACGTTGCGAGCGGAGAATTTACCGGATTTGCTCGTGGTGCCGTAATCGCACGTTAAAGCTAACGTGAAGGTAAGGGCTCCTTCCAAACTTTTAGTTTTCATTTAGGGACTTATCCGTGGTTGTGTGGAAAAGAATTTGGTTAGGGTTAAAGTAATGTTTCGTGGAAAAATGAAGTTCAAACTCATTTATGTATGATTTTGAGTATATGAAACTTGTTGTGTTTGAGTGATGGATTGTATTGATTTGTGTCGTCGTATTCGACGTGTTCATAATTGATGATTATAGAATTTGAGATGTGTTTTGTGTGGTTTGTGTGGAAAAATGATTTGATGTGTTTTGGTGTGAATTATGGATTGAATGTGAAAGTATGTTTGAGTTGTTTTGTGTGGAATTTGAAAACCATTAAGTTAAACGAGTATTAAGAACGGGGAATCTCTTAATATTTATGTTTACTTAATGTTTGTTTTGTGAAAATCATTAAGTTAAATGAGTATTAAGAATGGAGAATCTCTTAATGTCTGCGTTTACTTAATGTTGTCATGAAAATAATTTTGTGGAGAAATGAATTGTCTGTGTTGGGATTGTCGCGCCAAGGTGATGCCATGTGATTTGTTGGTTCATCTTGTCTGCGTTGGGATTGTTGAGTCAAGGTGATGCCATATGATTTGTTGGTTCATCTTGTCTGTGTTGGGATTGTCGAGTCAAGGTGATGCCATGTGATTTGCTGGTTTATCTTGTCTGCGTTAGGATTGTCGAGTCAAGGTGATGCCATGTGATTTGTTGGTTCATTTTGTCTGCGTTGGGACTGTCGAGTCAAGGTGATGCCATGTGATTTGTTGGTTCATTTTGTCTGTGTTGGGATTATCGAGTCAAGGTGATGCCATGTGATTTGTTGGTTCATCTTGTTTGCGTTGGGATTGTCGAGTCAAGGTGATGCCATGTGATTTGTTGGTTCATCTTGTCTGCGTTGGGATTGTCGAGTCAAGGTGATGCCATGTGATTTGTTGGTTCATTTTGTCTGCGTTGGGATTGTCGAGTCAAGGTGATGCCATGTGATTTGTTGGTTCATTTTGTCTGTGTTGGGATTGTCGAGTCAAGGTGATGCCATGTGATTTGTTGGTTCATCTTGTCCGTGTTGGGATTGTCGAGTCAAGGTGATGCCATGTGATTTGTTGGTTCATCTTGTCCGTGTGGGTATTGCGTTGTAACTGTTAAGTGTTATGTTTTGAAATTGTGTGTAAGTGTGGTTGTTTGCGAAACTATTTCGAAACTCAAGTTGGCATGGTGATTGTGTTTTAATTGTCAAGTATGGATGTTTTGGAATTGTGTAATAGTATGTTTGATTGCAAAACTACTTCGAAGCTCATGATGTCGTAGTGATTGTGTTATAATTGCCAAGTGTGGATGTTTTGGAATCGTGTGATAGCGTGTTTGACTGCAAAACCATTTCGAAACTTAAGTTGTCGTGGTAATTGTGTTATAATTGCTAAGTGTTTTGTTTTGGAGTTGTGCGTAAGTGTGATTGATTACAAAACTATTTCGAAACTCAAGATGTCGCGGTGATTACGCTATAATTGCTAAGTGTGATTGATTGGATTTGTGTGTAAGTGTTGATTGATTTCGAAACCCTTTGAAAAGCTGAAAAATGTTGAATTTTGTTGTTTTTCTGATGCTGTCTGATGTGTATTCGAATACAGCAAGCTGTATTCGAATACAGACATGCTGTTTTGCCACTGACTTACTGTGTAGTCGAATACAGGCTGTTGTAGTTGAATACAGACATGTTGTTTTTGCTGTTGAATGCTGAAACAACCTTGTATTCGAATACAGAGATGTTGTATTCGAATACAACAGTGTTGTTTTGTTAAAAACTTCATTTTCAACCTTGTTTATGAATATTTGGCATATGGAAACCCTTTTAAGGTGCATGCTAAGTTGAAAGGTTATTTTGTGCATTTAAATAACATAAATGTTATGTGTTAACTGTTAATTTCGGTTGGTGACCATTTACAACTATTGTGGAAATCTGGGCTTTGCCCTCAGATGAGAGTCAGGATGATCCTACCGGTTCGTACCCTACGGATAGGAATGTATATGGGAATGCTTGATTGGAGCTACGTTAGGAGGATCTCACGGGGCGCGTGGAGATCACTCAGGGTGTTTAGTTGTTTTGTAGAATGATCAGACTAGGTTGACACAGAGGGAACATATGTCTTTCTTTTGGGTTGCTTTTATTCTTAAACTGGAAGACTGTACCACTTTTGTTATGTATATATTTTGAATTCATATTTTGAGAACTTTTTCCGCTGCTTGAAAATTATAATGACTTAATTATTTATCTAAAGGTGTTACCTTATTTATTTCTCTGTTTTATTTTAATTTCTTTTGAAAAAAAAAATACACCTCTGCTTTGAAAAATGGGGTGTTACAACAAGCTACTACTTAAGCCTGATTGTGCTCCGATAAAACAAAAGTTGAGGAGGATGAGACTTGATATGTAACTTAAAATTAGAGAAGAGGTCAAGAAGCAATTTGATGTTGGTTTCTTAGCAGTGGCAAAATATCCTCAATGGGTGGCTAATATTGTCCCAGTTCCAAAAAAGGATGGAAATGTTCGAATGTGCATTGATTAACGGAATTTAAATAAAGCTAGTCTTAAAGACGATTTTCCTTTACCTAATATGGATGTCTTTTTTCTCCTTCATGGATGGTTTCTCATGATACAATATCAAATCAAGATGGCACTTGAGGATATGGAAAAAACCTATTCATCACACAATGGGGAACTTTTTGTTATAAGGGAAAAACCATTTGAATTGAAGAATGTTGGGGAAACCTATCAAAGAGCAATGGTAACTTTGTTTCATGTCATGATGCATAATGAGATAAAGGTTTATGTGGACGATATGATTGAAAAGTCTCGAATCAAAGAAGACCATGTTGTAAACCTTCAAAAATTGTGGCAATTCAGACTCCGTTTAAACCCTGCTAAATGCACCTTTGGTGTAAGATCAGGCAAGTTACTTAGGTTTATCTTTAGTAAAAAAGGGATAGAAGTGGGCCCAGATAAAGTAAGAGCAATACAAGAAATGTCAGTTCCACGCACGGGAAAAGAAGTTTGTGGCTTTTTGGGTAGATTTAGTTACATTGTCAGGTTCATATCGCATCTCACCGCTACATGCGAGCCGATTTTAAAATTGTTGCGTAAAGACCAAAAGGTTTAAGGGAATAGGAATTGTTAAAAAGCTTTCGAAAAGATTAAGCAGTACTTATCAAAGTCTCCCATCTTAGTGCCTCATGTTCCTCGAAAACTGCTTATTATGTACTTAACAGTACTTGACGAGTCAATGGGTTGTGTATTGGGCAGCATGACGAATCTGGTAGGAAAGAACATGTTATTTATTATTTGAGCAAAAAGTTCACTAATTATGAAACAAGGTATTCACTGCTTAAACGAACATGTTGCGCATTGGCATGGGTTGCTCATTGGTTGAGGCAATACATGTTATGTCATACAATTTGGTTGGTTTCTAAAATGGACCCCATTAAGTACATCTTTGAGAAACCTGTTCTTACTATAAGGATTTTCCGTTGGCAGATGTTGTTATCAGAATACGATTTGGTATATGTTACACAAAAAGCTATCAAAGGAAGCACATTAGCAGAGTATTTGGCCCAACAACTTGTAGAAGATTATCAATCAATGCATTGTAAATTCCCCGATGAAGGCATAATGAATTTATTTGAAGAGACTGAATCATCTGATAAAGAAAAATGGATGTTGGTGTTTGATAGTGCTTCTAACGCGTTAGGGCATGGAATTGAAGCCATTTTGATTTCCCCATAGAAGTAGTTCATTCCATTTATGGCTAGGTTTTGTTTTTATTGCACAAACAATATTGCGAAATATGAGGCATGTGTTATAGCAATTAAAGCAGCTATTGAATCAAAGGTAAACTTTCTTGAGGTATATGGAGACTCATTGTTTGTCATCCATCAGACGAAAGGAGAGTGGGAGACGCAAGATTCCAAATTGATTCTTTATCACACCCATATCAAATAATTGACATAACACTTTGAGAAGATTACTTTTCACCATATCCCTCGAGAAGAAAACTAATTAGCTGACGCCTTGGCCACATTGTCGTCAATGTTCAAAATAAACATTGGTCAGGACGTGTCGGTCATAAAAATTCAACAAAGAGATAAACATGCATACTGCTTATCAATAGAAGAAGAGTTTGATGGCAAGCCACAGTTTTATGATATCAAATCATATGTTAAGAATAAGAAATAACCATTGGGTATTTCACATAATGACAAAAGGGTTTTAAGGAGGTTTTCAATGAACTTCTTCTTAAATGGTGATGTGCTTTATAAGAGAAATCATGATCTGGTTCTCCTCAGATGTGTGGATAAAGTGAAGGCAGAGAAAATCATCCAAGAGGTTCACGAATGTTCTTTTGGAACTCATGCAGACAGGCACATAATGGCAAGAAAAATCTTAAGGCTGGCTACTATTGGTTGTTCATGGAATTCGATTACTTTAGTTACGTAAAGAAATGTCATAAATGTCAAATATATGCTAATAAAGTACATGTACCACCCACCTCTTTAAATGTTTTAACATCACCATGGCCATTTTCAATTTGGGGAATTGATGTTATTGGACTCATCGAGCATAAGGCTTCAAATGGGCCCTGGTTTATCCTAGTAGCTATTGATTATTTCACAAAATGGGTTGAAGCCGCTTCTTATGCCAATGTGATGAGAAGTGTGGTTGTCAGATTCATCAAAAGAGAATTGATTTGTAGATATGGCTTTCCAAATAAGATAATCATTGATAACGCGACTAATTTGAATGACAAAATGATGAAAGAGTTGTGTGATAGTTTTAAAATTCAGCACTATAATTCTTCTTCATATCATCCAAAAATGAGTGGGGCTGTAGAATCAACAAATAAGAGTATCAAGAAGATTATACATAAGATGGTGGAGACACATAAGGATTGGCATGAAATGCTTCCATTTGCATTACATGGCTATAGAACCTCTGTTCGCACCTCAACAGGGGCAACTCCTTTCTCGTTGGTGTATGGAATGGAAGCAGAACTTCCCTTTGAAGTTGAAATTCCCACGATTAGAGTCCTATTGAAAACAATGATAGCTTTGTGTCATGGCCAACTATATCAAAAAAAAAAAGACTTAAAAGAGCATACAAGCAAAAAGTCTGTCATCGGGAGTTTCAAGAAGGGGACTTAGTGTTGAAGAAAATATTACCCGTAAAAAAGGATTCTCGTGGAAAATGGATTTGGAACTACGAGCGACCATATGTTGTGAAAAAGGTTTTATCTGAGAGAACTCTAATACTCGCAGAAATGGATTGAGATGAGCTTCCACTTCCAGTAAACTCATATGCAGTTAAAAAATATTATGCTTGAAAAAATAATAATATAATAAAATAAAAAATAAAAAAAAATTGAAAAAATAAAATAAAAATGGGCTTGCTAGGTTG
This sequence comes from Cicer pinnatifidum, assembly GCA_037974775.1. Lineage (NCBI taxonomy): Eukaryota > Viridiplantae > Streptophyta > Magnoliopsida > Fabales > Fabaceae > Cicer > Cicer pinnatifidum. The sequence continues at coordinate 14,302,499 of JBBPBR010000008.1, forward strand.
AAAACCTGCAAAGACGACCTGGGCAAAAATTAGAGCATCCCGATGGATTAAAAAAGTTAAGGATAACAAAAAGATCAAGCGTTTCAAGTTGGATCAGTTATTACTCTTAAAAATTTTAAATTACAAGAATGACTAGCGTTTGTAATCTTTCCAACTAAAGCTAAACACACTTATCCATATATTGTAACCCCAATTGTTTTGTTCCTAATATAATTAATGTACATTTTCCAATGTTGTCATTCGATGTTGTACCTTACACTGTTTTTAAACTAATTCAGTTTTATTGTTGATTTGTTCTAGCATTTTACAATGTTTTTTATGATAATAAATGTTGGAATTTGAAATATGTAAAAATATAAATAAATAAAAAATATCTTAAATATTTTGACACTTGAAAATATATACACGCAAACTCGAGATATATGGGTGTACAAGAAAAAATGAAGGGTAATTTTAAACAATGCACATTTGATAGGCTTAAAAAAAACAAAAAAAAAAAACAAAAAGGTGATTACACAAGATATACTAGAGTCATCGTGCAAAAAACAATTGTTATCTTCATCGTTCCGTTGAATCTTGTAGGTGTATAAAGTCGCATAAGGATCGGGGAACAAAAAAAAAAATAAACAAGAATTTATTTTCATTACATGCATCTTACATTTTTTAAAGTAGTCACACATGATCTATGCATCGTCACTCATATTTTACATATACTCAACACCCTTATGTCAAGCATAATGAATGAATCATGCATATTAATATGTATACCTTATTTATACTCAACAACTTTTGTGTCACATTATTTATCATATGTTTGCTTCGCAATTATCATAAACATGTTTCTTTTTTGTATGTATATAAAAAAATAAAAACAACAAAAAGTAAAAAAAAAAAAAAAATGAATGTATCTCCCTTTATTTACCTTCTAAACTCGAGTTTGCTTATTCTCATCATTTTATTTATGTCAATCTACACATCGATAACCAATCCGAAGACGATTATTTTATTTATGTTTATTTATATCGATCCACGCATTGGTAATCAATCTGAAGACGATCATTTTATTTATGTCGATTTACGCGTCGGTGACCAATCCAAAGACGATCATTTTATTTATGTTTATTTTTGTTGATCCACGCATCGATAATCAATCCGAAGATGATTATTTTGTTTATGTTTATTTATGTTGATCTACGCATCGGTAATCAATAGGCCAACACACATCTTGATAACATCCTACTACAAACCTGATAGAAACCAATTAGTTGATTCATTTTATATCAGACTAATAAGGTTTTACTTATATAACTTGTGCACTCAAAATCTGTAAAATCTGATTTTGTGTAAAATTTGCAACCAACCATACAAAGTATAGAACTTAATTTTATCTAATGAACATAAAGTTTCACCACTTTAATTTACTTTAGCCTATAAAACGAGTTCGAATTTTTGAAAAAGTGATGAGTTTTTTTTTTTTGTAAGAAATCTGTTACAAAAAAAAAACACTAAATGAGAAAAACATTGAATTTTATCATCATTATTCAAACAAACAGAAGAATGATTAAGGTATTTTTTTCAATTTTAATTTATAATTATTATCCAATATAATATATAAATTGATTTATGAGTGAAAAAATAAAAAGTTGTTTTTGTTGTTATACGTTTGAAAGGATAAGATCAAGAGCTCAAACCTTCAAATCGTCGTACCGCCGACCATACCCTTTATCCTTCCCTGCTTGCCTCTCCCTTGATCTTCTTCTCGGTCTGTTTTTTCTTTCCTCTTTTGGTTCTCCACATTTTGTTCCTTGTTTTCCCTCCCGTGCGCCGCTCCTCTTTGATTTTCTGAATTTTGTTCTATTTTCCTAAAGCCAACCGTGCGCCGTTCCTCTTTGATTTTTCTGATTGTTTTTGTTCTGCTTTCCTCAAGCCAGCCGAAGCTCTCCTTTGGCTGTTTACATATTAGGATTTTATTATTAAAAAGGGTTTGAGCCAAAGCCCGTTAGTATTTCTTTATACAGCCCATTTGTTAGTTATCTTTTTGAGAATTGTACCATGCACCCCCCATTTGTACCTGGCACCCCCTAGTAATTTTTAAAGACCAATATACCCTCTGTAATAAACGTAGATTTCGAAAGTTTTGTTTTTTTTAAAACCTTCGAAATGTAAATTTTTTCAAAAAAAACACATTTTCGAAACTTTGGTTGCATTTGAAAGTTTTGATCTTAAAAAATGTTTCGAATATTTGCCATTGTACTAAACCTTCGAAGTAAATGTAATCCTCGAAACTTTGATGTTGATCTAAAGTTTCGAAAGGCATATAAAACTAAACCTCGAAACTTTGATGTTGAACTAAAGTTTCGAAAGGCATGCCTTGCACTAAACCTTCGAAAGTTTGGCCTTGAAGGAAATTTTCGAAGCCTCGAATATTTGGGACACTAAACTTTCGAAATGGAAATTAGATTCGAAAGTTTCTATTTTCTAAAAGTTTCGAAAATCAATTTCGAATATTTGCAATAATTGAAATTTTCGAATATAAATGCAAAAATAAATGGTTTTCGAATATAAATGCAAAAATGCAATAATTGAAATTTTCGAATATAAATGCAAAAATGCAATAATTGAAATTTTCGAATATAAATGCAAAAATAAATGGTTTTCGAATATAAATACAAAAATGCAATAATTGAAATTTTCGAATATAAATGCAAAAATAAATGGTTTTCGAATATAAATGCAATAATTGAATATAAATGCAAAAAATTTCGAAATTAAATGCAAAAATGCAATAATTGAATATAAATGCAATAATTGAAATTTTTGAATATAAATGCAAAAATAAAGGCAACAAATAAAAATGCAAAAATAAATGCAACAAATAAATTATGTAATAAAGGCAAAAAAAAGGCAAAAAAAAAAGGCAAAAAACAAGGCAAAAAAAAAGTCAAAATAAAAAGTTTCAAAAGTTTCCTCCTTCCCTTTCGAAACTTTCCTCCTTCCCTTTCGAAAGTTTCCTTCCTATTTCGAAACTTTCCTTCCCATTTCGAAAGTTTCCTTCCAATTTCGAAAGTTTCCTTCTCACTTCGAAAATTTCCGTCTCCTTCGAAAGTTTTCTGGGTTTCGAAACATTCGAAATTGTCGAGCTTCACTTCGAACCTTTCAGCATGAGGGAAATTTTCGAGGTTCAATATGAACTGGGTTTTCAAACTTTCGAAGTTTACAAGAAACTTTCGAAATGGTTTGCTGGGTTTCAAAAGTTTGATCAGGATGCCAAAGTTTCGAATTGAGGGCAAAACAATCATTTACTCATTGCTGGGGGGTGGCAGGTCAGATTGGGGGGGGTGCCTGGTACAATTCTCTATCTTTTTTTTTTCTTCTTTTGTTAGATCCAACACTTTTATTTTATCTTAATCCATTCCATTTATTTTAACAAAATATATATATTGAATTTAATCAATTCTTAATGAATACCAATTCTTATGAAAAATAATTATTTTTTATTTTATTTTTATTTTTTATTAAAGAATAATTAGATGTGACATCTTTTTAATCTTTGAGTTGTTAATATAAGTTGTACTGCTTTTTTGTTTTAAAATTTAATATTTAAAACCGAAAATGATAAAATAGTCTTAAAATGATTAAATTATATGTGACATCTTTTTTACTCATTGAGTTTTGAGACACGAGTTGTACAACTTGATCGTCTTAAAACTTGCATTTTAAAATATTATTCAAATCAAACTTTTTTTTCTTCAAAATAATATATTTTTTTATCAACAAAACACATTTTTTAAAAAAGCAATCCACACATCTGCACTTTCTACCAAGAACTATGTAGCTTTGATTTCTCCATCGCACCGGAAGATACATAGGAGCAAGATCACACTCTTGTCAAGTACAATAATAAAAACTTTGTTTCCACTCTTTTTAAACACACTTTTATCTCAAAAAATCACATTTATAAAAAACAATTTATATTCATATTTAAGAATAAAAATAAATATATTTAATTTTATATAATTTTGCACAGTTAATTATAGGTAACCGTATTTTAACGGATGTCGTAGGGTGCTAATACCTTCCTTACGCATATTCGACTCCCAAACTCAAAATCTGGTTTCAAAGACCATTTTTTTTTTCCTATTTTGAAGGGTTTTCCAACATTTTTCTTATTTTAAAATAAATTTTGGTGGCAACTCCATTGGATTCGAGGAAAACTCGAAATTTTAGACCGCGACAAAAAGCATGTAGAATTGGCTATGATGGCTTGTACCAACTTTGCCTCTAAATCCAACACAGACACTGATTCTAACTCTAGAAGTGAATCGGTTGATGAAAAAATGAGGTTTTGTTTTACTTAACCTGATCTGATTTAATTAATGTCATAAATGATTTCTTAAATAAAAATTGCAAGTTGTCTCTAAAACTGAAAGCTCTTATAAAAATAAATGAAAATTTGAATGATAAAATTGACATGTTAGAAAGTAATATTTTGAACTTAAGACTAAAAACCTAATCCTGAAAAGTAATCATATGCCAACATCAATTGATAATGTTCCATGCAATTAAGATAATTACGATATTAGTATAAATGGTAAAACAGGAATAGGATTTCAAGAAACTGAACCTAAGTTTACTCTCTCTGACAATTCATGTAATGCATGTTCTAAGAAAGGTCATTCTAAAACAACTTTTTATATGCTAACCACATGGAAAGACAAGAAACCTTTCAAGAATAACAAACCAGGAGCCAACCTATATTTGGGTACCCAAAAAAAAATAGTTTATGTTGTAGATGTTCTAAGCAACCAAGTTGAAACACCAATCATGGTGCTTAGTAAATGGATGCTTGCAATATATGAAGGGAAAAAAGTTTATATTCCAAGACCTAACAAACAGAAGACAAGTGACTCTTGGAAGAAAGATTAAAGACCAGATGACTAAAACCAAAATTGTTAGAAGAACCAAAACAATAAGCAAACTCAAAACTACAACATGAACCACAAATATCATAAAAATTTGGAGTATCAACAGAAGCAAAATTGGTAGATAAATCATATATATCAACATAACTGGAACTACCAAAAAAAAATCAAAACTAACATCAGTTCCAGAATTACCAGAGGAATTTGATACTTTAGCAGAAACATAAGTGTTTGATGAACACTCAGACTCAAGAGACTTCTATGTACACTCCAATCAAATTCATCAAGACTACAAACTTGGATGGGAATTCAAATCCCCTCATTCAGATCCTCTAATCAGAGGATATGCAATTCAGAATCTAAAAACCAGAAAAGAATAACTAAGAGGGTTTTCAAAGTAATGAAAGACAAGTTGATTCCTAAGTTGTATTTATCTAATCTTTATTTATCTATTTGATATTATGTTTATCATGATAACAAGCAGTTTGATCTTAAAAATCAAAGCAAGAAGATTATTTTGTAGGTTCTCAAAACTTAGAGGAACTAGGAGAATAACATAACCTGAACAGTTCAGCAAAAACATTATACGAGTTTTTTATTTCCAGAAAACAAGTTGAAACCCCAAGAAACAAAATTTATGTTTTGGTTGTATTGTTTCATTCCTTACTTATATGATTTATATTTCAAATAGCTTGACTCTAAAAAGTCAAAGCAAGTTGCAGATATTGTAGGTTAATGGAACTAGAGGAAATATGCAAATCAATGGATACAGAAAAACCAGAAAATAAAGAAAAATCAAAGGAATTTAATAAAATCCCAAAAGATGAATCTAACTAAGTCAAAGGTGGTCAAGATGATTCATAAGAGAGATTTAGATGGAAGTACAAGTTATCCCATTCTAAAACTCTAATTATTGGAAAGGTAAATGATCATTTGAAGACTTGATCATCACTAAATAACATAACTTTGTTTGGTCTATTATCATCAGTTGAACCTACATTGGTTAGTGAAGCATTGACAAATGATGGATGAGTACTTGCAATACAATAAGAGTTAAATGAATTTAAAAGGAATTATGTATGGGATCTAGTACCTAGACCAATGAAAAACATTATTAGAACCAAGTAGGTTTTAAGAAACAAGCTAAATGAAAAAAGAGAAGTGGTAAGAAACCAGGCAAGACTTGTTGAACAAGGCTATAATCAGCAACAAAACATTTATTACACTTAGACATTTGCTCCAGTGGCTAAGTGAGAAGCTATTTGTGTCCTATTATCTTGCGTTGCTTGTAATAACGCTACATTATTTCAAATGGATGCTAAAAGTGCATTTGTAAATGGGTATATGATAAGGACATAGAAAGTATAACCAAGGAGGAAGTGTTGCGCAAAACTCCGCAAGTGTATGAATTTTCCAAATAGTAGTATATAATCATATCCACAGAGATTAATTTAACAACTACCAAATTAATCAACATTTTATTATTATTTAGACTAATGAAAATAATTATTGGTTCGCGATAACAAAAATGTAACGCATAAACTTATAAAGAGAGTGTATAACAAAACAACTTTGAATTAAGTGAAACTATACCTAGGGTCATGGGTTCACTTGTAATATCAATACCTTAAGTCATAGTTTTATATAATTTCTTATTTATTTTCTCAATTATCAATCTTTCTTTAAAACTATTTACAAAGAATCGTCATTCAATGTAATATTATTTTCCCTAAATTAATTATTTGATTGATCATACAAAAAAACATAATTAAGAGAAAGCATAAAGAACCAAGAGGTTGAATGATTGAAAGATTAGTATTTATATTTCATCATACAAGAATCGTGATTTCAATTATCCTATAGATCTATCAATTAATTGTAGTTGGTCACTAGTCAATTGATTGATTAAGACATGCAAATGTTGGCCATCCCAAACATGTAAATAAAGAAATAGAATAATTTAATTGAGATAAACAACAAAAATCTAAAATCAAACTAGAATTTAAAACTAAGACATAGTACAAAGGTATCTTAATCACAAGATTCACCAAATACCCTAGAAGAAAGCTTAGTTACTCATTGATATATAGAAAATAATGTAAATAATAGAAGTGTTCATCATTAAAGGGAACATAAATGAAACCCTCAAAGGATATGATTTGTTTGCTCCAAAATTAAAGACATTTTACTCCAGCTCCAAGCACTCCTAAGTTTTCAAGTTGTTTCTCTTTATTTTCTTTTTTTTTTTAATTTTTCTGCTTCTCCGATTATATTTCTAGTGTGCGGATCCCCTCATATTGCAACAACCTTCCCCCTTCTTAGGCAACAACTAACCTAGGGTCATGGTTCATTTTTAATATCAATACCTCAATTCCTAGTTTTATATAAATTCTTACTTATTTTCTCAATTTTCAATATGTGTTTAAAACTATTAACAAAGATTTGTCTTTCAATGTAATATGTTTCCCCTAAATTAATTCTTTGATTGATCATACAAAAAATATAATTAAGAGAAAGCATAAAGAACCAAGAGGTTGAAAGATTGGTATTTATGTTTCATCATACAAAAATCATAATCTCAATTATCCTATAGATCTACCAATCAGTTGTAGTTGGTCACTAGTCAATTGATTGATTAAGGCATACAAAGGATGGTCATCCCAAACATGTAAATAAAGCAATAGAATAATTTAATTGAGATAAATAACTAAAATCTAAAATAAAAATAGAATTTAAAACTAAGACATAGTACAAAGGTATCTTAATCACTAGATTCACCAAAGACCCTAGAAGAGAGTTTAGTAACTCATTGACATATAGAAAATATAAATTAAATAATAGCAGTGTTCATCAATTAAAGAGAAAAGAAATAAAACCCTCAAAGAGTATAGTTTTTTGCTCCAAAATTAGAGACACTTTACTCCAGCTCCAAGCACTCCTACGTTTCCAAGTTGTTTCTCTTTATTTTCTCTTTTTCTAATTTTTCTGCTTCTCCGATTTTGTTTCTAGTGTGTGGCTCCCCTCTTCTGTTTCTCATTTATCCTCTTTATGATAGGAAGAAGATCATAATGTTTTTGCAACAACATTCCCTCTTCTTAGGCAACAACTTGCAACAAACCTCATTCTTGTACTCATTAATTGGAATATTAAACTTGATAAGTTATTTTGCACTAAAAACTTAGTAGATTTGACCAATTTAACTTATTTTATCATCTCATGATCAATTATGCAAATATCATAAATAAATGAATAAATAAGAAGAAATTGACATCAAAATTATAAAATAAGATAAAATAGAGGGTTAAATACCCTATTAAAATCCTATAAAAATAGGTTTATCAAGAAGCATAAATGATATTCAAGGTATTGGAACTCCAATGATAACAACAAGGTCAAAGAAGGCAAAAGATGCTCTAAATAATTTGATAGCCACTTTATTTGAAGCAAGTACAACTCATGAAGAATTGAAGCCCAAGATAGTCAAATTGCTTAATCCAAATTGAAGAAGTTAAGAAATAAATGTTTCATTTGTGTTATCAAATTTTAATATTAGTTTTAATTAAAGTAGTAGATTTAATTAGTAAGAACGTTTGGGTCTAATTGTAAAAACTTGAGTTTGGCCAAATTTAGATAACACATAAGGTGTTGCCACTATAAAAGGCAAACCCCTAGCTTATTCAAAAAAAAAAAAGGATTTTGAATATTATTTTTGTGAGGCTTTGCTCTTTAGAGTTCTTGAAAGAATTCACTTTGAACATATCAAGGTTGTTAATCTTTGTGGCGTTCTTTTTGGCATATCAATCCCTAGACTTTGGCGCCATTATGTTCTTGGCTTGTTTGCAGAATTATAATTTTCAATTTCATTTACATAAAAACCCTAAAACACAAATTTTACCAATTTTTCATATTCAATAACCTACAAACATATCTCGAGTTCTACATACTCTTTGTCGGTGATTCAACAACCTAACCTGCATTTCAGAACGTCATTTTCCACTCATTTTGGAATTGTTCGAGTATGAATTTTGTAGCTTTGGTTATCGTGTTCTCTAGCAAAATGTGATTTTGACTACAATTTGTAAGTTTCCAACCTAGAAAGATCCTTAAAGTGATTCATGACTAAAAATATCATATCACTATATAAGTGAAGAAGTTTATGTTAAGCAACCCCTAGGTTTTTAAAGTTCTTAATTTCTAGACCATGTACCTAAACTTAGGAAATCATTGTATGATCTAAAACAAGCACTTAGGGCATGGTATGGGAGACTAAGTAATTTTTTGCATAAAAATTGTTTTGAAGGAGGACAAGTAGACAACACCCTATTTAAAGAACCAATAGGAGATGACATTCTTATCATTCAAATTTACGTTGATGACAATAGTTTTGGATCTACTAATGGCAATCTTTGTCAAGTATTTATTAAGTTGATGCTGCTTGTGATGCTGATTATACTGGAGACAAACTTAAGAGAAAAAACACAAGTGAAAACTTAATCTCACGGTAAAGTTAGAGACAAAGCTCAACTGCAATGTCGACAACAGAGGCTGAGTACATTTCAACAGCTGGTTGCAGCTCTCAATTGCTATGGGTGAAATATCAAATGGAAGATTGCAAGATTTTATACAGTAATAATCCCATATTTTGTGACAATACTTCTGCCATTTGCCTAACCAAGAAATCAATCCTACATTCTAGAGTCAAACACATAGAAATCAAACATCCTTGTATTAGAGATTTTGTTCAAAAATAAGTACTCAATATCTACTTCGTAGACACCGAACATCAATGGATTGACATATTCACCAAACCACTAACTTAAGATAAATTTGACTTCATTGGGAACAATAATTGTATGATAATGTAAATTAGACATATTTGCTAAAAAAGTGATATATGTGGACACATTTAATTTCCCAACACCTATTTAACACATTATTTTCCCTAAATCTCTAACTGCATGTTGAATAGGTGTATTGCGTCCGCAGATAATTTTTCAAACTCATTAACTTCTTTCTAATTACTTAATACTGACTCTCCCTTTATTTGGTCTACTTTTCTAGGGAACAAAGACGGAAGCAACAACGGAACTCAATGGAACTCTTTAGACCATACTATCTTTGAGGGCATGTACGTACCACATACTATATAGCACTACTTCCTGGTCTATTTATAAAATACAACTAAATTCATAAAAATTGATATATTTAGTTGAAAATATTAACTAAATACATCAATTTGTATTGATCTAATTTTTTTATTATATATATTGGACAAGAAGTAGTTCTAAAAAATGTAGAATTATCGAATTTGGAGAGAGAAAAAACTAAAACATATCTTCAAATCTATTATTAAATTTTAAAGGGTAGAAGTTAAAAATAATATTTTTTTTCTCTTCAAATTCTATTTCTAATTTAATCTTTTCTCATGATAAAATATTATATGAAGAACTATAGGTTCACTCTATAGCATAACCATAATATTTTAAATGAAAGGTGTATCTGACGTTCGATAATATTAATATATGTGATTTTATTTAATTAATTGATATTCTTTTAAATTATTATCAATCTCAATATTGTGTATGTGTTCGCGTATAGACTTCATAAAACTATATGCAAAGTTCTAGTTCTATTTTATTACACTAATATATATATATATATAT
>JBBPBR010000008.1:14313469-14326278 GCA_037974775.1 Cicer pinnatifidum
TTCAATATCTTTTAATTAAGATTGTGATTACCTGTATTTAGTGGATAATTAATAAATTACAATATTTTTTTATGTTTATTTATCATCTACTAAGCATGATTAACTATATACTTAAACCATATTAACCACCCAATTTAATGTGAAATCTCTATTTCAAAATAGCACCACTCTAAAGAAAGACTTTAAGCTCTAATTTTTTAAATAAAAAAAAAATTATTACATATTAACATGGTTTTGGTTTAGGTCTTATTTGCAACAAGGTAATCTTGGAATACGATTCAAAAGAGAACATTGATGGATTTTTTGGTATCAAATTTTTTAGGGTATATTGTGAGATGGTTTTTAGTAGAGTTGTCAATTTGACAAATTTACTAATTATTGGTGTCAAAAAATTTCATAAAGGCTCCAAAAAAGCAAACCTCCAATACTAAAAAGTCCCTAAAATTTTGTGGATTTAGTGGACTTATATGTCCACTTTTCAAAATAAAATTCGAATTTTTTTATAAAAAAACAAAAGACAATTTTTTTTTTCAAGAAAAAGTTTTATTTTTATTTTTATTTTTGATAAAAAAAAAGTTTCAATTTTTTTCGATAAAATATAATTATAATGTTTTTTAGAAAATTTTTGTTAATGTTTCTCACAAGATTTTTTGACAAAAATTTTGAATTAAATTTTTATGGGAAAAAAATATTTTTTACTTTTTTCAAGAAAAATAAATTTCCAAAAATTTTCAAAATAAAAATATCAAAATTAACAAATATTGAGAGCCTATGAACCCCTTCTCGTAAGCCCACAAAAAATAATGAAATAATGGGCTGGAGTTTAAAAAAAATATATTTTAATAAGAGACCTAATACTAGGGACTTAGTAAATTTTTTAAATGAATATTGAAGTTTAAGGCTTTTTTGACTACTCTAGTTTTTAGATAATCGAGAGGAAAACTTTTTCAAATTAAGAAAACTATAAAATATCTCTTAAAACTAAATCTTATGTCCGTGAGAAAAAAATCATATTAAATTAACTTTTTCAAATTAACTTTTTTAAATTAACTTTTTTTAAAACAAAAATAAACACTACGCCAAAAATTGCATTTTACAGCGCTTTTATTAAGCCTTCTACAGCGCTTTTTCAAAAAAAAAAAACGCTGTAGATTCGAGCGCTGTAAAAGCTACAACAACGCTTTCAAAAAAGCGCTCTTAAAGGCACCCTTTATAACGCGCGCTTATTATGCACCTTTTACAGCGCTTTTTTGTAACAAGCGCTGTAAAAGGCATACCCATATTTCATATATTTGGGGTACCTTTTACAGCGCTTTTTTGTAACAAGCGCTGTAAAAGGCATACCCATAATACATATTTGGGGTACCTTTTACAGCGCTTTTTTGTAACAAGCGCTGTAAAAGGCATACCCATAATACATATTTGGGGTACCTTTTACAGCGCTTTTTTGTAACAAGCGCTGTAAAAGGCATACCCATAATTCATATTTGGTATGCCTTTTATAGCGCTTTTTATAAAAAGCGCTGTTAAAGGTGTTATTTTTTTTTTTTTTAACCCTGTATATATTTTAAAAGCGTTTTTTAGCTTTTTATGACACTTCTTTTATAAAGCGCTGTCTTTTATCTTTTTATCCAAAATTAGTTTGAACCAGTTCACACAACACAACACATCCAGAATCAGTAATTTTAGAACATATTCATGTGCATGTTAAAACAGAAACAGAATCAGTAACACAACCAGAACCAGAACTAGAACAAGAGCCCATAATCAGTTTAAAACATAATCAGTTCACACAATATGATACATATATATTATCCTGTAACATAGTAATTTACAACATATTTGGTATGAATATACATTGAATCTAATTTACAACATATTCATATGCAAGTTTATATACTGTCCTATGATCATATACATATAATAACTATGCACCATATAATATTCAGTCCCTTGCCCAGCAGCATGCTATTTCCCAGAAAATCAAATAATTTTCATTTCAAGCACATACTCACACCATTCCTCCTTTAATTCCATCAGATCTTGCTCAGAATATGAAGGACTGGAATTTTCAAAGTACTGCAATATAAAAATTGAACATATTATATTAAGTTAGTATCAAATATATAGATAATTTATATATGAAAATCATATAATCAAAATACCGTACCGTTTCTGGGATAATAGTTTTATTCTTGTCAACAATCTCCTTCATGAATCTCAATACGTAGTACCCACAGTCGATGTTGTTTGTTTGACGAGGGCACTTTATTGGGATCCATGTAATATTATTAGACTTTTGCTTCGACACTACCGCACCTCTTTGAGCTTGAAAAACTTTTAATGCACTATAAAATGAATAAATGTGATTATTTTAGCATGAACAAACACTTATTTATATATATGTGTAACAAAAATAAATGAATATTACTTACATGTCGAACAAAGTCTTGATTTCGGAGTGATTGTTGTAATCGCCATGCAAGGGATCCAAATAGTATACAACTTCAGAGACGGCATTGATTGCAAATAGCACCCAATGTGCCCTACAACAACAAAAAATTGGTTACACAATTTGGTCTATACACAACTAATAAATTAAATTCTCATCAATTAAAAAAGATAAAATTACGTACCCTGAATTATATGGTGCTAAGAACAATTTATCCTTTGAAATATTTCCTAAAAACATATTTACAATGTATTTCTTTACATTGTCTTCATCCAGTTTCCACATGGACGTTTTATGCGGAGAGAAGAATGAGTATTTATTCGATAATTTCCTAGGGCACACGACCTTCTCATGCAAAAACCTTCAATGAAAATTTTAAACTAGATTAATTACCAATACATTTAATTAATTACCAATAAATGCAATTAAAAGTATTTTTTACCTTATATACAAGCTCATTACAGTTGCACTGAGCTCCTTATGTTCGAGAAGTTCGTATACGTGCTCCTTGTCGAATAATTCCTCATACTGCTCTCCGAATATTTCTTTATTCATATGTATCATGCGCGAATCGTCGCTGCTGCATAGGTTCTTTTTTACTTGAATGTCAAGACACGCCCCGTATTTACCAAGGCGTGGCTGACTTATTTTAGGAGCAGCAGCAGCAGCGACTGATTTGCCACGATCCAATTTTTTTATTGCTGCAAATTTGGCAGCTTTATTGGCAGCTCTATTAACCTCCAATTTTTGAGGTTTTCTGCTTTTTTTTGGATGTGCGGGTGGTTTATTTATTTGGACCTACAAAAATGAGGTTAAATGTTAGTTTATTGAATCTGAAAAAATTGACAAAGCTTATGCAATAAATGTGACAAACCTTATCGGGAGACGTAACTGATTTGTTTCTGGGAGGGCTTTTAATGAGGGCAACAAGGTTAGTGGGCCATGCCACGTAACTACCAATAGCTTCGCCAAATGTCTGCATATCTCCATCGTTGTCCGGTATCGGCAACGGTGCAGTTGGTTCGAAAGCAACAGTAGGCGATACCTTGACATGGCCCTTTGGGATCGAAGTATTGTGCAATACTTCTCCCAAAGTATTGTACAATTTTGCTTTTCCCACCTTCCGATGAGTGGGCGAGGACAAGTATAGAAAACATGAAGTGACACCCTAAATCAATAGTTAAAACATAAGTACAGTTAATATATAATATTGTTTAATGCATAAGTAATTACATAAGCAAGTAAGTAATTAATTACCTCGGGAATAATTTTCAAACCGACGTTGCAACTCCCGCTTTCACTCTCCATTTGTATTTCACCTCGGGAATAATTTTCACCAATTGTGCCACTTGCTCAGATAGGATTCCGAGCTTCTCTAATACTTCCTCGTTGGAAGGTTTTTGGCGCTTCTCTTGAGGAAAAAAGCTTCTGGGAGTTACGCCAAATCCCTTCCCCCTAACTCGACCGGAATATTCAGGAACGTTAAAAACTTTGCCCAAAATGTCCCTGCAACTAGCCTTGTTGCCCTCTTCATTTTCAGAACTTTGAGAGATGGTCTCCTACAATACATGTAACATTAAAATAGTTAAGTTCATTAGCATTTTTAAAATACAATATTAAAAAGTATTCAAGTGATAAATACAATATTGAAAAATATTAAAGTCATAATATACTTACACAAAGTTCTATTACTTTTTGAACATTTTGGTTATCAACCACTCCATCTTTATTTACCCGAGCTTCCTTCCACAAGATGTGACGACCCAACGGTTGATTGGATTGGGTCTCTTGTCGCTATTCGATAAAACAAAATATTAGTTAGAAACTATAGTTTATAATACAAATTCCCTCATCATTGATGTTACATTGACTTACAAGGTTTTGGTCTAGACGTGCATATCCCATACGTGACCTTCTGTATGGGTGCGTCGGGTTGCTTGCCCTTTCGCGATTTGCCTTACTAATGTTCTATATAAAAAAATAGCAATTATGTAAAAATTTAAAATACGATGCGAATATAAATAATAAAACACACAAATGCTAATAAATTAATCACTTACGACAAACGCGGGGTCAGTACGTTTGGAAACAAACGCTTTCCATTCCTCATTTGATATATAATGTCGATATATCTTTGGAGGTTCAGCTGTTGTGTTTCCTTCTTTATCTTTAAGATAGAAGTTTGAGAGATGCGATCTAAATCCACGATGGATTTTGCCAACAACTCTCAATACATAATTCTTTCGTCCCTCATCAAGGACAAAAGATGTCTGTAATGAAAAAAATTACAAGTAAAGTATTTCAATGAAAATATTTATAAATGACAAAAGATTGGATCAAAAAATTTACTTGAATATCATTTCAGATGATATCTTTGGCATCCTTCAATGCCTTATCTCTCTAGTCGTCAATTGTTATTGGAATATTTTGACGAACAACAGCCCCAATGTAGCTCACAAACATTGCGCTGTGGAGGTCAACTGGCTGACCACTTTCATTCCATCCAACCTAATAAACTCATATAGTAAGTACATGCTATTAAAAAAAGCTAAAAAAATACACAGCAAACAGAGTATAGTATACCTCAAATTTAATGCCATTACTCCTTGCTTTAATGACTTTTTGCATGATAGTTGCACCACGTTTGACTTCATTTTCATAAGTCCTACTGGTGCCAACTTCTTCATTTTGACATTCTAAATCTCTGTTTGTATCCATTTAACTACAACAAGTTCAACCTGCAGTTTAGTATAACATCAACAAGCTCAACATGCATCATGCATTATTTTAAACAAGCTCAACATGTATCAGTATATATATTTTAAACAAGCTCAACATGCATTTTAATGATTACAAAAAATAAATAACATCAATACCTGAATAATGGTTCGAAGAAGGATGAAATGCAAAGAAAAGAGCGAACGGAGAAATTTCACAGCAATAAAGTTCACAGAAAAACGGTTTTGAAGAAATACGTAATGAGGGTTACGTATTTCAATGAAAATATAAGGTTCGAAATGATCTTAGATGGAAATAAGGTTCGAAATGAAGGAGATGATCGTGGAAATACAGTTCGTAATGAACGAGATTATAGGGTTTGCAAAAGAAGAGAAGAACGATGAAGGTTGAGATAATAGTGTAGTTTACGTAATGAAGAGGAAACTGAAGAGGTTACTGTTATATATATAACCCTTTTACAGCACTTTTTTATAACCATTTTACAGCGCTTTTCCAAAGAGCGCTATAAAAGGCTAAGCCTTTTACAGCGCTTGTTATAAAAGCGCTGTAAAAGGCGTATTTATTTAAATTTTTAAAAGACTCTTTTACAGCGCTTTTCCAAACAAGCGCTGTAAAAGACCTCATTGCTTTAGTATGTTATATAATGTTTTTTTAAAAGCCTTTTACAGCGCTTGTTCAAAGAAGCGCTGTAAAAGGCCTTATTTAAATTTTTAAAAGACTCTTTTACAGCGCTTATCCCAACAAGCGCTGTAAAAGGCCTTATTATGTTATTTTTGTGTTTTGTTATGTTATTTTTTAAACAAGCTCTGTAAAACCCACCTAGTCCCACCAAAATATCTTCCTCTTCACCAAACTCCACCTCTAAGTCCTTTTATGCATCTTCTTCGCAAACATCAAAGATTACTCTTTCAATCTCCACCTCAACACCCTTTTTATCTCTTTACATTCCCTTTCATTCTTAAATCGTAACTTGATCTTCAGGTTCATTGCCATGTTGCGAAAAATGGGTTTGTTAACAATGTGTCTGATGTTTTTGTTAACAATGGATCTGATGTTTTTGTTAACAATGTGTTTTTGAGGATTCCCATGATGCGTAAAAGGTGTTTGAAGAAAATCCTGTTAGAGAAAGTCATGTTAGTTATCTGATGAATATTATTTTTAAAGTCTTTTATAGCGCTTGTTCACAGAAGCGCTGTAAAAGGTATCTTTATTTGATTTTCAAAAGGGCCTTTTACAGCGCTTGGTAATAAGAGCGCTGTAAAATGTCTCATTGTTTAATTTTTAAAAGGGCCTTTTACAGCGCTTTTTTTAAAAAGCGCTGTAAAAGACATGCACTTTTTTTACATGCATAGTTCTTAAGAATTGAAATTCTCCAAATTTACATAAACATGCAATAATCACTGGTTATGCTTGCCTTCTCAGACAACAATAAACCAAGAATAGAACCAGAATAATTCAGATTATATAATACCACAATAATTCAATAAAACCATAATAGAACCAGAATAGAACAATAATTCAGATTACAATAATTCAGATTACAAATAAAACCAGAATAGAACAATAATTCAGATTACAACAATAATTCAGATTACATGCATGGCTTATATAAAACAATTAAACATGTACATTAAGATGCCCTTCTTCTTTTCCTAGTGGGATTCACATTTGTTTGTCCATTTACAATACGAAACGATGGATTAATCCAAATTCCCTCATCATGATCATCTCTAAGGTATAAACCATCATCAGTTGAATCAATTTCATGTGGTTGTTGTGATGTTGCAAATAAAAGATCATTACCAACATCTTCATCATTGTTGTTATCATCACTTATTTTATTGGTCGATAGGACAACAGACCATTTATCATCAGAAGGATCGGTGACATAAAACACTTGTTGAGCTTGCGACGCTAAAATAAAAGGCTCGTCTTTGTATCCCACCCTATTAAAATCAACAAGCAAGAATCCTGACTCATCAATCCGAACGCCATTATTATTATCGACCCACTTGCAACCAAATATGGGAACACGAAACATTGTGTAGTCTAACTCCCATATGCGCTCGATAACCCCAAAATATGATAGATTTGCATATATTGGGTTTTTGTCTTTTGCACTTGAGACATGCATCGCTTCAGCTACGAGAGTGACTCCACTATTTTGCATAGTGGTCTGATCATCTTGTTCTTTGGTATAAAATGTGTAGCCGTTAATAACATAACCAGTGTAAGAAAAGACATGTAAGCTCGGATCATTTGCTAGCCACCTCAATCTCTGTGAAATTGATCCGGGGTCTATGTCAAATTTTGACTTTATGTGATTTTTTAACCATGTTATAAAACTTCGATTGTGCTCTCGAGTTATCCAATTTTGATTCCTATTCATGTTCAAACGAGATAACTGATCCATGTGTATTGTAACATACGGTTGAACCTCATCATCATTGTGCAGAACATACAATTGTGCCTGCTCCAATTCTGTCCTTGATATAGTCAGTAGTCTCCTTCCAATTATCCCTTCTCCTGATAGTCTTCCCGAATGACGAGACATGGGAAGCCCTATGGATTCAACATTGGACAGATATTCAGTACAAAATTCAGCAGCCTCTTCAACAATGTATCATTCAGCAATACAACCTTCTGGTCGACTTCTACTTTTTACGTACCCTTTTAATATTTTCATATATCGTTCTATCGGATACATCCATCTCATATAAGCTGGCCCACAAAGTTGTGTCTCCTTAACCAGATGAACAGTAAGGTGAACTATTATATCAAAAAACGATGGTGGGAAATACATTTCAAGCTCACACAAAGTAACAACAATTTCCCTCTGCAATGTCGGTAATTTCTGAGGGTCGATCACTTTACTACAAATTTCCCTGAAGAAGAAACATAATCTAGTTAATGCTAGTCGAACTTTTTCAGGTAAAATGGAACGTATACCTATTGGTAGCAAATGCTCCATTAGAATATGACAATCATGAGTCTTCAAACCTTTTAACTTGAGGTCTTTCATACAAACCAAATTTCTAATGTTCGAAGAGTATCCTTCTGGAACTTTAACTTCATGTAGAAATTTACATAAAACAATTTTTTCCTTTCTAGATAGAGTGTGAGCGGCTGGAGGTAGATATGTGCGATTTCCTTTCTTTACTGGAGCCAATTCATTTCTTATTCCCATATCGACCAAGTCCAATCTTGCGTTGATGCCGTCTTTAGACTTTCTTGGAACATTGAGTAACGTACCAATAACACTATCAAATACATTTTTTTCAATATGCATCACATCGAGGAAATGTCTTATATACAATGACTTCCAATATGGTAATTCAAAGAAAATTGACTTTTTCTTCCACCCAGTTTTGACCAGCTCTCCCGCAAAAGGTTTGCCAAATTTATTGGTCAAACCTTGTACTTTTTCAAGTATTTGATATCCAGTCGGTGGTAAAGGAGCTTTACCTTCCTCTGATTTTCCATTAAATGCATTTCTCCACCAACGATACTGATGACTATAAGGTAAAAATCTACGATGTCCAAGAAACACATTCTTCTTACAATGTTTCAACCGCATCCAATTTGTACTCTCTTCACATACAGGACATGCACACTGACCTTTAATGCTATATCCTGATAAATTACCATATGCTGGAAAATCATTAATTGTGCCGAACAACATAGCCCTCAAATTGAAATATTCTTTCTTATACCCATCATAAACTTCCACACCTGTCTCCCACATACGTTTTAAATCTTCTATTAGAGGAGTCAAGTATACGTCGATATCATTCCCCGGTTGTTTGGGTCCAGAAATTAACAGAGACAACATCATAAACTTACGCTTCATACATAACCATGGAGGTAGGTTATATATTACCAAAATCACAGGCCACGTGTTGTGTGAGATGCTTTGAAGACCATGTGGATTCATTCCATCAGTAGAAAGTGCAAGTCTTAGATTTCTTGACTCTACCCCGAATTCAGGATACTCGTGATCAATTTTTGCCCATTGTGGGGAATCTGCAGGGTGTCGAAACATTCCATCTCTAATTCTTTCATCTGCATGCCATGTCAAGTGTTTTGAATCTTCTTCACTGCGATACATGCGCCTAAATCTTGGTATTATAGGAAAATACCACACGAATTTTGCTGGAGTAGATTCTTTCTTCTTATATCGAGAGACATTGCATTTCGGACACGCCTTAAGTAATTCATATTCATTTCGAAATAAAATGCAATCGTTAGGACACGCATGAATCCTTTCGTAACTCATGCCAATAGAACACAAAATCCGTTTAGCCTCGTAGGTTCGACTGGGAAGTTCATTATCATCTGGCAACATATCTTTTATGAGTGTTAATAATTCTATAAAGCTTTTATCAGACCATCCATTACTCGCTTTTAGGTTGTACAACTTTAATATCGCCGACAGTCTTGTGAATTTAGTACAACCATTAAATAATTCTTTCTCTGCATCACTCAACAAACTTTCAAACATTTTAGGACAATCTTGAAGATCTTCTTCAACTGCTTTTGCGATCTCATCAACTCGGTCCGGCTCATATGTATCTGTATCGAAGTCAGTTGAAGCATATGTCGAACTATTCTCAAATTTAATGTTTCCTTTTTTTTTCTCACCATGTCTTATCCAACATGTGTAGCTTTGATCAATTCCATTACATACTAGATGTTCTTCTAATTCATCTTCTCTAACACGTTTTCCAAAACAACATTTTAAACAAGGACAAACTACTCTATTTGGATCTTTTGCATTCTTCACTGCAAACTCAACAAACTCCTTCACTCCAATTTCATACTCTTTTGACAATCGATTGGCTGACATCCATTTCCTATCCATATTATACCACCTATATAAATG
Source organism: Cicer pinnatifidum (assembly GCA_037974775.1). Classification (NCBI taxonomy): domain Eukaryota; kingdom Viridiplantae; phylum Streptophyta; class Magnoliopsida; order Fabales; family Fabaceae; genus Cicer; species Cicer pinnatifidum. The sequence goes on from JBBPBR010000008.1 coordinate 14,323,543, forward strand.
CAGTTACAAAACTAATAAGCTTTCAAAACATATCAACAAGTTTCAAAAAGAAACCAATATCAACTAACAATTTCAAAAACAGAACAGATCATGTGGTATGAGTTTTTGACTAGTAGAAGAGATTTAACACAGATCATGTGGTATGAATTTTTAATTTGATAAAAAAAAATCTAGTTAAAAAAAAAATACCTGAGACAACACGTAATAGGTAGATGGCGGCACAACACGTAATGGATATGAGGGTATGAGGGTTCCCAGAGTAGAGGTGATGAAAGATGTAGAGGATATGAGGGTTCCCAGCGTATATAATTATTTGAAATTTATGTCTTTTACAACGCTTGTCAATAAAAGCGCTGTAATAGGTAGTTAAATTCAATGAAAGCGCTTGTATTTTATAGCGCTTGTGAAAAAAGCGTTGTAATAGGTGGTTCAATTATTTTAAAGCGCACGTATTTTACAGCGCTTGTGAAAAAAGCGCTGTAAAAGCATACGCGAAAGCGCTTCATTTTACAGCGCTTTTTTGAAAAGCGCTGTAAAAGCCTTATAACATTTATGCGCAAACGTTATATGACCTACAACAGCGCTTGTTTTACAGCGCTTGTGAATAAAAGCGCTGTAAAAGGCTCCGTTATTTTTCAAATACATTTACAACAGCGCTTGTGTTTAGCAAGCGCTGTAAAATGGGCGCTGTTAAATGTCAAATTTGGCGTAGTGTAAAATAGAAAATAAAATTATCAATTATGTTTTTATAAAAAATCATATTAAATTTTAAAATACATAAAATTGCTACATCAAAAGGTTGTTGTCGTCTATTCAATTCAATGTGACTTGTAATTTTCTTTTAAGAAGGCATGTAAACAAATTGTGTTTTGTAAAAATTGAAAAACATGTATAATAAAAACTTATTTCACAATAAAATAATAATTATTGCAAAAAAAAATTATTTATTAAGAAAAAAATAGAACTAAAGAAATTAATAAACAATTTACCTTAATACAAAATAAAAAAAAATGCAAAAATATATAAAGTAAATTACTAAAATGTACCTAACCTAAGAGGAAAACCTATTATATGATCATCTTATTTTATGTATGTTATTATTTTATAAAGTATCAAAAATCACTTCATTCTTAGATGAAAGGATGTGGAGAGCCAACAAAATTTAAACTAATAAAAGAATGTGAATAGTCAAAAATTGAGATATTAAAAACATGTAAATAATTATAAAATAAAAATCATTGAAATCTTTAAATAAATATAATTAATTTAAAGATTTACTTAATTTATTAATTTACCCATAATTTGAGAGAGAAATCTTTTCTTTATTTGCTAATCAACTTTTATATATAAGGATATTAACAATAAAAATAAAAATAAAAATAAAAGGTGTACATGTAATACTAATACAATCGATAGAGAAACAATAACTTTTTTAAATATTAAATTTGTATCATGAAAATTTTATGATAAAAATAGTTTAGAGAAATATAATCAAGAAGAACATGAATAACAAAGATGACGAAAAATTAGAGGAGGAAAATAGTATAGAAAATATAAGTGATCAACAATTTCTCTGCCCTTTTTTCTATTAATGTTAAAAATGTTATGACGGGTGGAAACGCAAAAGCAAAAAAAAAAGGAAAAAACCTTTGCACTCGGAGTATTTAAATGTCTTGTAACATGAACAAAACAATTATTCAAAATTTGGACTTAAATGATCACTTGCAGTAAATTCTAAGCAACAGAGATATGATATAGAGTTGAGAATGATATTAAAAGAACAATATATAACTATGAATAATTTTTTTCAAATATTTTATGAAAGTGTTGTAATTGAATAAATGGGTTGAAATTGTACTAAAGAAAAAATAGAAACAAAGAGGCAAATAAATGTATTGTAATTGAATCTTTATTTTCAAAGATTTTCTGATAACGTTGTGATTGAAGAAGTGTGTTGAAAGTATTGTGTGAAATAAATAAAATTAGAAATTAATTAAAATACTTAGAATGATAGAATATAAAAAATTGTGAAGAAAAAGTTAGAAGCCAAATAGCAAATGAATAATTTAGTATTGTGAGAATTAATAAAAGTATAAATTAATAAACAGTTAGAATAATTAGAATAATAGCAAAATATGGTCTTAATAAGAGGAGGTAGAGTTAAAGATTTGCCAGGTGTGAGTATTCGAGGAGTCAAGGATTTGTTGGGAATTCCGGATCGAAGAAGAGGCAGATCAAAATATGGTGCAGAAAAACCCAAATTTGGGAGAAAAATATTTCACGTATAAATTTAAAAACTTTTATATATAAAGATAAATTAAGTGCAATTGAGATATTATATGATTAATTATCATATTAATTTTCAATATTTTTTTAAATCTCAAATGTATAACAAACTACAGATTTACCCATTCAAACTTTTCTAAAACCACTTATATATGGAATGCAAAACAATGTGGTTAAATGAATGAAGAGAACTCATCAATGGTAATTGGCTAAAATTATCAAATAAATAAATATTGTATCAATAATATAATTTATATTTTTTATCAATAATATAATTTATAAAAATAGTTTATATTTCGACGAGTTGATAAAATCACCCACAATCTTATTCTAGTATACATATCAGTCCACATAAATTTTATATGACTCTTCTTTCTTTGGCCATGAAATAAAATAAGTATATTTTAGTGTTAATAAATTGAGCTATTCTGCATCAACTAATTATATGGT